>CM040400.1:48893365-49345865 GCA_022702515.1 Ilyophis sp. 1 JC-2022 | reverse complement strand
TGTTTTAATCTATACCTGTGTTAATGGCAACAGCCTTCACCACCACCACTGGCAGCAGCCCTGAGCTAACCGCTGTCTATCTCTCTCTCTTTTTCATTCTTTCTTTTTCCCCATCTATCCCTCTCTTTCTTTCCCCCTCTGCCATGCTATCTCTTTCTCTCTATTTCTCCTCTCTCATTCTCTCTCTTTCTCTTCTTTCTGTCTGCCACTCTCATCTCTGTCCTCTCTCTTCCCCCCCCCCCCCCCCCTCTCAGTGTCTGACTATGACTGTTACTCTGTGAATGGTGACACAGAGGGAGACGTGCAGGCCGATTTCGACAGGTCGTCCACCATCCCCCGCCACAGCAACATTGCGCAGAATTACCGCCGTATGATCCAAACCAAGAGGCCTGCCAGTACCGCGGGTCTGCCCAGTGGGATGGGCGCTCAGGGGGGCCCGGCCGGAGGGGGTGGGGGAGGTGGAGGAGGAGGAGGCTCAGGGACCCCAGGGACAGCCACCATCCGCCGCACCCCCTCCACCAAGCCCGGGGTGAGACGCACCCTGTCCAATGTGGGCCCCATCCCCATACGCCCGCCCATTGTGCCTGTGAAGACCCCCACGGTGCCCGACTCGCCCGGCTACACCGGCCCCCCGGTGCGGGTGGGCAGCGAGGAGTGTGTCTTCTACGCCGAGGACGCCTCGCCCAACGCGCTGGATTACGTCAAGGCCTCGCCCAAACGGCTGAGCCTGCCCAACACCGCCTGGAGCTCCGCGGGAGGTCTGGAGATGAGCGTTTACACCCAGCCCACGACCGCCGAGGAGGACCAGCTGCTGGCCGCCAACCGCCACAGCCTGGTGGAGAAGATCGGAGAGCTGGTGGCCAGCGCCCATGCTCTGGGGGAGGGTCAGTTCCCCTACCCCTCCCTGCCCGACGACCCCCCGCCGGGCCCCGCCCCGGACCACGACCCCCTGGCCCCTCAGGGCGAGGACATGCTGGTGTCCATCCGCAGGGGGGTGCGGCTTCGCAAGACCATCTCCAACGACAGGTCGGCCCCCAGGATTTTGTGATGCTCTGCTCTGAAATGCCAGGAGGGGCCCCAACAACCCTGGGCCCACCAGTACCACTGACTTTGTAGAGAATTACGTATGTCTGAAAAGCAGATTTTAAAAAATAAGAAAAACGTCATTAAAATAAATAATGATGATGATGATGATGATGATAATAATAATAATAAAAAAATTAAAAAATAATAATGATAATTAATTAATGAGTAAATAATAAACAAATGAAAGGCCTCGGGCCGCTATAATTTTAGCGTGTACAGACGCATGTTTTTTTCCATATTAACACCACCGCCGGATATTCTGTCTATAGCGAGGCCCTGGGCTGGCTGTGGGACCCTGTTTTCCATTTCCTCTCAAAATCTCTGGTACCCCAACCTTAACCTGCAGTCCTTTTAGGTCCCTGAGAATGTGGTAGAAGGGGCTGCTACTCCCTGCCACATCCCCACCAACGCCCCATCCCCAGCCTCCCCCCCCCCCCCCCACCCTGCCCCCCACACCGGCTCCCCTCCACATGTTCGACGTCACATCGTAGGCTTGAAACCATGGTAACGAACCCCTCCCTCTCTGTGCGTCTCTGTCTGTGTGTCTGTCAGACTGGCCGAGGGATGGGCGGGGGCCTCTGCTGCTGGGATTGGTCGCTGTCTTAAGGGTTTCCCTTAGTTACGTACTGGTTTTTAAAAAAAAATTATTACTTTAAACCAGAATTATTTTTTGTCCTTCGAGCTGCGTCATTAACGTAAAAATAAAAAAAGCGATGTTGCTGTGTGTCGAGAAATGAAGAAATTATATCATATCATATATTTTTTGGGAATTTCTTTATGAATTCAAGCAATAAGTGTGCTTTTTTGGGTGGGAGGGTGGGAAGTTAACAAGTAACTTTTGTTCGATGTTCTTAGTAACTTTCAGGAAGTCATTGGGCAAATGCAGTCATGTGTACCAGAGAGGCATGTGCCTCTAACCCTGTTAGGACTAACTTTGGCACTTTGAAATTGAATTCCCAGTGCTGACCACTAGATGTCACTGTGACCATGCTGTTTACTGTGTTTTGTGCATTGGTTAAGGAGTGGCGGTTGCCTTCAGACATACAGTACATGTTTTAAGCTATATAATTACATTGAGCTGGAATGGCAACGAGAGAAGAGATGGAAAAGGAAGTGAGAAAGAGATTTGGGGGGGGGGCGGGGGGTTACAGTCAAGGAGGGTGTGCATACGTCACAGAAATACTATATTTATATATGCAAGGGAAAATAAGCATTGGTTTCTGAAAGTGTCTGAAGCCTCGAAACGTGTGGCCCGTTGGGTAGAGTGACAGTAGCTGTGCAAAGCATGCTGGGAAGGGTTTTTGAAGAATACATGGGGTTTTGGGAGGGTGGTCTGGGGGCAACAGTAGACAGAAAGCGAGGTTCAGTGCGTTCAAAACAGCGTTTTAGCTCAGGGGATGCAGAGCAGCACTGCAGGAGAGGGCAGAGGTGCCATTTAGGGGGAAAAAGTGTGCAGTCCAGTCATTTTTATCGTAACTGAGTGCTGCTCACAGAGTCGTACCTGTGGAACAGGTAAGAGCAGGAGCGTTCATTCAGTGTCTGAAGAACAGGCGTGCATCTTTCCGTGAAGAGAAGTAACCGAGGGTGATGTGAAGTAGCAAACACAAATGTCCAGGGATTTCTGTTTTTATTCGCTTATTTTTGAAAAAAAGCCAAAGTAATTCCCTACGGTGTGGAAGTAGAGGAACCGCGCATGCCTACGAACAGACCTTTTTAGATTTTCAGTAAAACTGCCAAATGTAGAAAAAAAAGAATAAAAAAGTGGACTGTCGCATAATCTCTTGTTTAGAGGAAATCTTAATTGTACATACTGTATGTTCTTTAATGATTTAGCAAGGAGAGGCAGAAAGGTAAAACAATATTTGTTATTTTTTTTGACCACTGAAGTGTGGTCACTGGTGGAAGGAGAACTTTCTCTGAGTTCTTTAAAAAAGAAATAAATAATAATTTAAAAAGTGCAGTAATTTCTACTAAATTGGCGTTTAGGGGTACACCACTAAAGTACCAGCGGTCCTCTTGGCAAACTCAACCGGTAATGACCACTAATTAGCGTTCATCATTGGACAGGATGGGCACGCAATCCTCTTTTACCTGAGTGGAATTCGGGGATTTTGCACTCTGTTCTTAGGAGTGGCAGCCATCTTTAAGAATAAATAAATAAATAAAAAGAAAAAAAAGAAAGAAATGAGAGCTTGGTTTCTCTTTAGGAGGCAGGACAAGTTTTCTAGAACATTCTCCTCTGTGGGGGAAAGAGCTATGCTCCAGCACTGTGACTATACACAAGGGGGTGGGGTGGGGGGGCTTATTGGGGTTGTGAGTTGATGGGTAAGTGGGTAGGGCGAGGGGGGGTTGGGCAGCAGCACGGCACTCCAGCGGCAGTGGCCCCGCCCAGACGAGGGCGTGTCTGGACCAGCGGCCAGCGAGGTGGTCACCAGTAGAATTCTCGTAAAGCACAGGTCATAACTTTGTATATAAGTATATATACCTGAAGGTGAACACTAACCATATACGTCACATTGCAAATATAAAGAAAGTGTTTGACACTAATATTGTCTAGAAGTACTGGAAAAAAATAAAAATAATGAAGGCAAAAGTCAAGTCTACAAAGGGCATCAAGAATAATAACGGCAATGTGTTTTTAGCTGAACTGAAGAAAAATATCACATCTTCACATACTTTCAGTATAGATACTGTGCACTTTTACACATTTTATCGTGCAAATTAAATCATGTTTTTATTTAAAGTTATTTTTTCTTTCCCTCCCCCTTCCCCCGCATTTCATTCGTTCCGTTTTGATTGTACATAATTGTGAAAAATTCCAGAGTGAAACATGTGGGATGAGACAGCTGAAGTAACACTGTGCGGGTGTTGATTGGGGGTTACAGCTGAAGTAACACTGCGGGTGTTGATTGGGGGTTACAGCTGAAGTAACACTGCGGGTGTTGATTGGGGGTTACAGCTGAAGTAACACTGTGCGGGTGTTGTTTGGGGTGTGTGTTTTTCTCCCCCCTCTTAATTGGGGTGACGTTTGAAAGGTCGGCCGGCAGACGAATCACCCACATGCACACGAACACGCATGTGGACACACACACAGATTTATCCGTGGTGCAGGCAACTACGGGACAGACCAACCCTCTGACCCCGCCCACACCCATGCCCTCCCTGTCCAACCAACCCTCCGTTCCCACGTCTTCTGCAGCGTACGATGGTCCATTTTCTGTCAGGATGCACCTTGGGTAGACGTGCCGTTCGATCACCAAGCCTTAGCCTGGCCTTGTGTACCCAGAGGTGGGGGGGGGGGGTTGGAGTGGCAGTAATTGAAATTACTGGTGCTGTTCCGCTCCACAAGGGGTCACTCTCGAGTTAAATCACAGGCATTAGCCATTCTACAGCGACGCGTTCGCTCACAAAGCACACTAATTGAAGGATACACTTCTTACTCCCGTAGCACGGACTGCGGGTGGCTAATCACCAGCAGCCGTGAGGAAACGGTTATGATTACAGCGAAGTGGAGAACGGCATGTAGAGGGAAAAACCCTGAAATGGGAACAGACTTTCTTCTCCCGGCTGGCTGCATGGCGGGAGGGACGTTTATTCGGTGTCGCACTTATGCGCGTTCAGGTCCCGCCTTTTTTTTCCCCACAGACCTGCGTGAAGCCTTTCAGCCAATCATAACTGGCACACCTCCTCTGTCAGTTGTGTAGGTGGTTGGGCTTAGGGCAGGATTTTATTGGTTTCCGCCTGAACTTTTTCCGCAGCTTTGACATCAAGGACAGTTCTCCCGCTGTGCTGTGTTGTATAAATAAATAGCACAGGATATTTTGAATTGAAAACAGCTCCCCGCTGTCTATATCCCCCTTGCATATTAATATGACTCAACTCAACCGTGGTACTCTGCTGCCGTTCGACGTGCAGGAACCTCGCCGGTCTGCGCTACACGTGAATTTCAGACTCTTTCCGCTTACTGATTTACGCACTCTTCGCCTCAGTCTCAGCCAATAGAACGTTGCATGTGTGAGTGGCTGCGAGGAGCCAATGGGAGGACCAGTTAGAAAACCTTTGGGGCGTGGAGTGGTCATCCCACTCTGCCGTTCGGGGTACCCATCACACCGGGGGCCGCACCGTTAAATCGCCTTCAGCCCTAGGCCTAAGCACAAGCTCTCTGTTTGGCTGAATGTTAATAACCCATAAGCTCTCCCCAAGCAGACAAACTCTTTAGGATATACACGCACAGCCATTTCATTTGCTGCCTGCTCCCCAAGGCCCCCCACACTCGTTTAAACGCACAGTACAGCTTGTTTTGCTGTGGCAGAGTCCGCCTCTCACTACCCACCCACTATACCCGTGTAGGCAGAATTTGCCACGGTAACATACAGGTGTACAGGAAACCCGTTGCCATGCCAGTAGAGTTCGGACACAGATGGCAGTTTGGATATGGCCCCTGTATATTGCTACACCCACTCTCCAACCCACACACAGTCTGTCCTCTTGTTTTTTCCCCCCCAATTGAAATATATTTTAATAAAACGGTTTTTAACTAGTGAACTAAAGTCTGGTAGATCCACACAACTCACAGGACATCACACCGACTAATCAAACCGCACCCCCCACGAGGTCATCGGGTGTGTATTCAGCAAGGTGCTGTTGAAATTGAATGTCCGTTATTTTTTTCTCTCCAGTGTGTTCAAATTCTCCCCTTCTCAACAACGCCTCCCCCTCAACCCTGCATTTTCTCACAACACCCCCCCCCTTCTCTCCCCCAACACAAAAAAGCTAAAAACACTGCGTCTAATGAGCTTGACCTTTGCCACAGTTTTATTTAAATGATTATTTTTATTATTGTGAAGAAATATGATGTGTGTGTGTTGTTTTTTTGTACAAAACCCCTTGTTCCCAGTGAAGTCCAGTAACACTGCAGGTGCTGTTGTCACACTGTCCTCTTTTACTTCCCTTTCTTCTTCTTCCTCCTCTTCTTTTTAATTTATTGTGTTTTTTCCAGGCTTTTATTCTATTGTTTTTGTTGCCTCCTCTCTGATGATGCGTGGGGGATTTTTGTAATATTTATCCTTTTAATTTGTTAACTTTAGTCACTGCTAACGTAACAAAATGCACTGTGATGATTCCAGTATTAATAAAAGTTGTACTGAAAATTCAATCTATCTGAGCCACGAGCCTCTCATTCAGATTTAAAACGAAAAAAGACAGATAGGCGGGCAAAACCTGTCAGGTCAGCCCCGCGGGAAAATTATCGGTGCTGTTCTCTCACTTGGTTTGACAAGCGTGTAAAGGGATTGTGGCCATCTGAGAGAGGCTGTAGCGCACAGTTCTAACACCAGGGGGCAGCAGGTTTCTTCTAGGAATGTCAGGATGTTTGCGCTGCTCTCAACTTGTCATAGCAGGGTGTAGCGGGCGCGTTGTCTGGTATATTGGAGATGGGAGACTTTGGATGTGGAGTGGTCTGGCTCAATGATCTGCGACGCGCGCACACGGTCTCCAATTAGATTCTCTTTAATCTCCGTTGAGCGCAGCAAGTCCCTTGCTCGTCGTAGCTCGGAAACGTGATCCCACGTGACGGTAAGTTCGGTAACCTCCTGCAAAGGCGGAGGAATGCGCAACGCAAATGAATACAAATGAAGAACGCGCTTGTCATAGCAGCGGAAATCGGTGCGACCATTGTTTTCACATTGAACGGTTCGCCGCGAAAATAAACAAGCACGAGCATGTTGCGTTGTCCCGCTGCCTGAAATATGAGTGCGTTTGAGCAGTGATAAATGCAACCGTTTGTGCTGCGGCTGCTTCTCCAAGACAGCTTCTCTGAACTCGGCCTGTCCTCTAGACCCCACCAACCCTCCAATTATGCATATCTCATTTTTATCGTGTTATACTTCAACGTTATTTTAGTACAAATGCAATGGCGTATACATGTTTTTTTGAGTTCCAATTCAATATTTAAAACAAATACATAATAAATAGCATGCGCTGCAGTCTTGTGGAAAATGAGGCAGTGGGCAAATGTAAATAATCGATCACTGTGTGTTATGTAAAATGTAGCAAAATGTCGACGTCAATATTTAGTTACATTAAAATGTTCACATCAATATTTGTTTGTAAATGGCTTAATACACCCAGGACAACCGATACAATACCCCGTGTCATACTTGGGCGCTCTAAAGTCAGAGCGGTGAAGGTACGAGTACAGCACACTCATTGAAATTGAATAAGTGTGTTGTACTTTAAATCCCCATTGTGAAGGGTGGCGATGATGAACTCTTCTATGAACCGCAAAATTGCTCACACAATATCCAGAACATGTGTGTTATGGAGTATCTATTTATGCGTAAGGAAAAATTCCTGGGAACATTAAGATCCTGACCCTGTATCGGTTATGAATGCTATCTCAGGCTGGGAAGCAGCGAAAGCTGTTAAAGCAAGAATTTTAGATTAGGGTTTGAGTAAACTGATCGTAGGGTTTGGGTAAAACCGGATGTAGCTTTCAACAACTGCGGAGAGAGCAAAGACCGCTGCTTCTCAGATTGTTCTAATGGAGATCTTTAATTGATAAGAAGTGATTAATTTAGTTTGGTGTAATTCTCTTGGGGCCTACATCCTCATTAAAAAGAGACTTCTGGCTAGTTGCTGGTTAGAAGCATAAAACAGGGCTGCATTGGAGCTGAGTATTATTTGGATGATCTGGCTCAACAGTGAGATACCAGCCAGATCACAATCCAAACAATTCCTGTACACAATCTCTTTCTCTGGCTGTTTTCTTGGGCTCATTAGACAGCTAATGTTGTAGGTTCACACGACAGCGGTCACACTGTCAAATTAATACCACATTATCATTTATTAGGTTAGCGTACAGCGTACCATAGGCTGCTCATCCAGGGTAACTGAAAAGGGAAAATAATACAAATTGCATCCGTAAAAGGGTTTAATAACAATGCCTCAGACAGGAATGAGCCTCAGGCCCCGAAATTAGTGCCAAATCCACTTTTCCATGCCCACTAATAGCCTAACAGTGGACTTCATCATTCGCAACGCAATGATTTATTAAAACGGGTTCACTCTGTTTACCAAAATTATTTCCATTGATGATTTGTAATGCTCAAATAAACATTTAATTAAAAGTAAGTAAGCCATAATTAAAATAATTTCTTCCAAACTCGTGTGGTTGAGGTCTACATTTGAGACCGAAAGGGTGAGTTTCCAGGGCTTTAAATACCAGCATTCTGAAAATAATTAAACATGGAAAGGTGAATCACAGATTAAATTAATTTAGGCTCAAGGGCGTAGATTTGGGTTGAATTTTAACGGGGTTGAGGTGAATGTCTCTGTAGGGGGTGTCCGGGAGACATATTTTTTGCAAAAAGGTTATTAAATGGCTCTTCCTACCCAATTTTATGGTGAAAAATATCTTTAAAAAACATACTGATCTAGGCCTATATATCCTCAGCCTAAAAAGCCCTTTTAAATCGGCATTACTTTGAATAGTTGGCAAAACATAAATAGATAAACACCCTCAGTTCCCAGTGTATTGTCTTTTATATGTTAACATTATACTTATCTCCAACCATGGCCCAGTACTTCTCGCTGCTGGGGGTGCATTTGTTTTACAGCAGGAGGTATGAAACTGTGCATGATTGTGCTGAATGAAGTAAAAAGGAGAGAGAAAAAACCTGATGAAAATGCCCCTTTTAATTCGATATACTGCATGTGAATCCAATGTTTTCCCCCCATATTTTCATTTTCATCCTGCATTACAGGGTCTTCACATACC
The DNA here is from genome assembly GCA_022702515.1 of Ilyophis sp. 1 JC-2022. Lineage (NCBI taxonomy): Eukaryota > Metazoa > Chordata > Actinopteri > Anguilliformes > Synaphobranchidae > Ilyophis > Ilyophis sp. 1 JC-2022. Next base: position 49,337,002 of record CM040400.1, on the reverse strand, counting down.
AAAAAGTGGGCAAACTGACCATGTTAGCAAGTTTCAGGCTAGCTAATGCTACTAGTTCATAATAGCAATGTAATGTAGTTGTGTAGGCTAGTTGGGCAGTTAATAATACGTCTAATTCATATTATATTAATACATACAATATATATTTGTCTAATACATATTATAGTCTCTTGAAAATAAAACCTTATATCTTGCTTACTCTTGTGATTGCTCTATAATTTAAAAACGTTGAGAAAATATAAACTGTACTTGACTATGGTCAACACAGCCACTTCAATTATTTTAGCACACGCAAAATCAATAACATGACCAATTGTTGGTCCTGGTATTTGTTTGGCACGAATCATTAGTTTTGCATGTGCTAAAAGGTTTTGCGCACGCTAAAGGTCTTGGTAAATGAGGCTCCTAGAGTGAAATGTCCTCATCATAACTAGATTACATTTATTACAGCAAATCAAAAGATGAATTGAACACATTCAAAGGAGTAACAATTTTTAATTGCAATTCTCTCTTTACCAAATATGATGATCGCTACAGTTGAAATTTCTCTATTTCTCCCTTCACAAACAGCTCACGTGGGTGCAACCTTGTTCTACAATTTTGGGGGGGGGGGGGAGAGAGCCAAGTATTTTTTGGTTTCCTCACTAATGGGCATTCACATGGAAAAGCAGAGATCTTTTCTGCCAAATTAGAACAGCAAATATTTTGTATTCATCATAACAAAATGGGTGGAGGGTTGTAGACTACTGCACAGTTATGATTATTGAAGGGGTTACCACCCCTGTATCCCTGTATGCCCCGGATATTATGCCCTTAGTCAGGCTACTTGTTCAAAATTGAGATTTCTTTTGGTGAGTATTTGGGAAGACACAAAGGAGCTTTTTGCTCAGATTAAAAACTAAAATTTTCTGGCAAAATAAGAAAATAAATTTACCAGCTAACTAGCATCAATCTTTAGCTTCAGGCTGCGGCTCATAGTCATTCAGACCACAAGTTTGAAACCTCGGGCCCAGCAAAATACAGCGGAGTTTCTGACCGCAATTAGATGAATTGGAGGCGAGTCAAGAATATTAAGGAAGTGAACACGGACGAAGCGAGGAGCGAAGAGTGTCTCGCGGGTGTCGCGTGTTCAATGTTAATCAGGCATCTGCTGTAGGGGAAGAATGTTCGCCACCTGATAGGTGCGTGCGCCGGAGCTGTTTTGTCGGAGCTCTCCCTCATCGACCCCCCTTAATCTAAAAAAAAATACAATGTGATACACGAGGACGTGAAGAGCGGCGCCTCCGGACGTCATCTCTGCTTGTCAGAGAGCATCGTCGACTAGTAAAATGATTAGTGGCGCCGGGTCGAAATTCGCCTCATCCCCAATTCCCTTGGAGCGACGCTCAGCCTCAACCGTTTCCCCCGTGACATATAAAAAAAGTCCACGCGCTGTCCTGCCTGTCACGCCTCCCCTAACTTTCTGCCACGGAATGACGTGTGGGTGAGTTTCAGGCGCAATCCTCCTCTCCAATCAAGGGCACGTATCTCACCCCCATTCCCAGTTTTCTCATTTATCATTGCCGAATCCTGATAAATCATCCGCCCTCCATTTTACCCCTCTCCCGTCTTGAATCTGAATATGTTCAATAGGATGCGAGATAAATCGCGTCTCCGCACCGGTCGCTGATTGCCTTTAGCTTGTCAAGAACAAGTAGAAACGGCTGTGCGATTCATGGAAGCCAACGGTTCAGCATGCTCAATTGATGAGGGGAGAAAGATATATTGTTCTTTTGCATTCTACTTTTAAGTAGCTAATTTAATCTTTTTAAATTATTATATACCCGTCCACCTACACAGTAGGTGTAGGCCACAATTTGAATGCAAATTAGATGTCTTACAATTATTTCATGCTTGGTTGGTACTTTTTTTAGATTATTGTTTGAGTTCACATGTAATGATTTGATTGGGATAAAAGGAATGGAAAAGTAATACATTCATCTTATCTATATACAATCATCAGAATTATGCAATCATAAGAATTCATATTCTGCTTACTCAAAAATGTAAAATTTCTCTAGTTATATATATTTTTTTCATTAGGCTATATTTATTTATAATATTGTGGATTTGTGAAACTGTTGCCCATGCAGTGTTTAGTCAATTACAGTAAGGTTATAGTCCTAGATTAATATTAATATTATGATGATAGTAGTAATATACAGTGAATTTGTATAGCACCTAAAACCCAAGGACGTGTAACATGAATCGTAAAAAAAGAATATGAAAGTAATAGAGGTTTTTTAAAATAACAGTTTTCAACGTAACTAACACACAGTAAGTACACTCAAAACAAGGCTAGCAGGACAGTCAATAGCTACATGAGACATTTCAGGGTTTAATGTACATAAATGGAGTAGGAAGATGCATTTTTAGACCAGGGGGGTATTTCACAAAGCAGGATTACTGAGTTAGCTGGATAACTGCAAACAGCTCTTTTTACTTCAGTCCATGTTCCAGATTTGGGATGGTTACGTCCCTATTCCGCCACATGAGTGCGCCCCTTTAAGTATTTTGTATGCAAACGAGTTTCCTTCGACTTCCTTCGACTTCCTTCGAGTCTTGATTGGAAATGGCCAACACCTGGGCTGTGTCCGAATACGACCCCTACACCCTTTTGAGGGCGCATAGCACCGTATGCGACCGTGCTTGAAACATATACAACCTATGCCTAACGTACCCCTAGCGTATGTCAGCGTATATCAGCGTATGAGTGATAGTTTTCATACGCTGGCATACACTAGTACGATACGCAATAGTGTGACAGGGCCATTATGTTGCGGCCCTTTGAGCCGGGGTCGTAACAGGATGGTTCCGGGTTTTACTCAGTGCAGTAATCCTGCTTTGTGAAATACCCCCCAGATTCAAAGGCAACTGGGCTTCAACAGTCTCTGAAATATGACATTACAGGCATTTAGCTGACGCTCTTATCCAGAGTGACTTACACAATTTTTGCATTTCTTATTCATTTTTTAAAGCTGGATACTGAAGCACCTTGCTCAAGGGTACAACGGCAGTGGCCTGGGGCCATATGTATAAAACTCTGAGTAAAAGAATGCGTAAAAGAACGCTCAGGGTGAAAGTCGTAAATCTGCTTAAAAGTTTTGCTTTTTCTACCTCTGCCTTTGGGTCACGATTGAACTATATCAGAGACGCCAAACATTGCGTACATATAGTGTCCAGCGTGTGCAACGGTACGCAGATTCTCACAGCATGTGTTATTTTATACTGAATTTATACTATATCTGAATATCTGCTTGGAATTTCCCTTACACGGCTTTCTGAGGGCATTTTTCTGCTCAGCACTGTTTATACATGTGGCCCCTGTTCTTGTAACATTTTGGTTACAGGACCAGATCCTTACCCATTATACTACACTACATTATACATCTTTGTATTGCTGCAAAGGGTTCCATGGATATCCATAGCTGCAAGATTAAAGGGATACTGTGCAGGATTTTTACTTATAAATATTATAAAATAACCATGTTCAGTCATATCTATATGCACTTGCCATCTCTGTCTTTGCCCGCATTTACCGAATCTGTGCTCGTCTGCCTGTATTTCTTCTAAGATGTGTTCAGAACATTTCTGGGTGTGAGCTGCGGGTTTAACAGATGCGGTTGACGTAACAGGCGATTGACTGCTGGAGAAAAATGTGACTGAAGGATAATTCAGGAGTCCTGCATCTTCAGACAGTTTACTGTATCACCGCCAACCGCCAACCCCCCCTGGTGAGAATCAGCCACAGAACTATATAGTTCTGTGGGATCAGCTGATAAAAGACGAGCGGCCCTGCCTCTAGCGGACCGCTATAGAGCCGAAGTGAAAAACGCTGCGGGCTCCAGCGCTGGTGCCGCTATACGATCTGCTCGCCTCAACCGGTGGCCGTTTTAGCAGACTGCTCAGGTGCTAGCATTAGCCGCAACGCTCGTATAAATTAATGGCAGCAACATTTAGCTAATTTTTCATTCATTGCGAGTGGCTGCACTGTGGATTGTGGGTAGTTTTGCTACAAAGGAGTGCCTTTCAGCCTGTTAACAGCCCAAAAAAAACCCAGTGGAAGTCAATTGGGAACTTCATTAAGGGCCAACAATTAATAGAAACCATTTTATTAAAATATATATATATGTAAATAAATAAATAAATAAAATTTTATGCATGAAAAATATTCAGTGAAAGGCATTAACTCATATATAACAAACTCATATTTATCCTTCTAAAAAAAGTGGTTTTATTAGCTTAAGGGGTCCTCGCGTATTTTCGTCGCATAATGACGTTTTGTGACGTATCACATTTTGATTGGTGTGAACTTTTGAATCACACATTCAAAACGTTCCTGCCATTATCAAATTCAAAAGAAAGCTGTGGGGGGAAAAAAAATTCCTGCTTTTGCTTGTTATGATATTGATATATTGTGAATATTTAGATGTTTTCCTTCGGGAGTTCCTAAAAATGTTTAATGGGTTTTTGCATCTGTGAATATGGAATAAAAAAAAAACAATTCATGATAAATGGGAATTGTTTTCATTATTACAATACCCGTAGCAACCCAATATAATCGTTGTATAAATGTAATAAATTAAAGTAAAAAGAGAATTAGGAATGTACTTTCAGGGCCTGTTCACAAGCCTACGGCAATCAAAATGCGATACGATAAGAGAAGTTATACTTTATTGACCCCGTGGGATAATTTGTCTATGTATTTGACCCATTCTAACAACTTAGGAGCAGTGGGTAGCCACAGTTGACCAAGTTGACCAAGACACTGGCCTTGGTCAACGGCAATGGCAGGAGTTCACCGAACCTGACATGCATATCTTTGGAATGTGAGGAAAACAGAGTACACGGAAGAAACCCATGCAAGTGTGAGGAGAACATACAAACTCCATGAAGAGAGCCTGGGATTCGGACCCATTCTTGCGAGGCGACAGTGCTAACCGCTGCACCACCGTGCCGCGATACATCATGATACGTCATTATGCAACGGTCCTTCTGATGCCTGCTTACTGGGACAGAACTAAAGAGTGGAGCTCATTATTTAGTCATTACAGGCGGTCCCCTCCAGGGGCAGCACCGAGTCTTCCTGAGCTTAACGCTTCAAAGTAAAGAAATTGCGAAAAAGCGAGTTAAGAGTTAACTGTCGCTCGAGGTTTTGTGACATTTCACATGGCATTTTTAATCATTTTCAGCTACAAAGCGGTTCCTTGCAGCAGAAGTGGATGAAAATGAAAAGAGAACATTGCAGCTTTGCTTGTAGGACGTGCTATCTGAGGTAGTGGCTTAACCCTCCAATTATGTTGACATTTTATGACACCTTTTATGTTTGGCGTCAAATTGACCCCAACAGTTTAAACGTTAAACGCATAAAAGTTTTGACACTTTGTGTGTCGCCTTCTTAATGTCTCCCAATGGACTAGCCTTTTATCTCTAAATGTTAAAAATCTGTGATAAACTTCTCATTTTAGAGCCGGAGGTAAGTGAATATTTGTGAAGTTTAAAAGGCTGTATGGGAAAGTACCCAGAATCATCCACAAAAAATCTGAGCAAAATTTAAAAAAATGTTTTATATGGCTACAGAGCCTGGGTCAAAATGACCCTACACGACACCTCTGAATACAAAGTTATTACAGGACTTTTGAAAACAGAATTATGTTTACTGAATGTTTACTATTTAATCCCACCAAATTAGAAAAAGTCATACAAGATATAAAAAATAAGGTTGATTGGTTTTTAAGAGAATGGGGTCAAATTGACCCAGAACATAATAGGAGGGTTAACTAAGGCTGTGGTGTGAGAAGAGGGGGCTAAAAAGCATGCGGGTGCTGGTGAGGAGCCACAGCATTGCCGCTTGTGATGTGAAAGCACAGAATAAAGGCCCAGTTTGTTACTATGAAATGTGATCCTAAATTCAATCTCGGCCAACTAGGGCCGCATCTGTTACTGGATTTCATGCTAAGAAAGCCAAATAATTTATTTACTGACATTTTAGCTAAATGTCTCGATAAGATCACGAATGGCGGCTGAAGACTGTTTTTGTGCCCATATATGAAACCGTTTAACGTGTGTCAATCCACACTCAAGCTAGCACTGGTGTATTCGGCTAATTCGCTAATTGGGTTTTTAATTGGTGGCAACACAAACCTGAACACAGAACAGCACTCTTGCAATGGGAATTTCCCACTCATTGCCTGTCACCAGAGGTGGAAAATCCGGGTTCAGAAGGTAAAAGTCCTCCCCAGTACTTTGTTCCAATCACCTGGATTTGCTAAATAGCACAGTTCTTCAGACAGGTGGTAGAACAAATTAGTGAAATAAGCTGGCAGAGTTCATGGCCGGAAGAAACGCATGGCAGGACTTTTACTTTCTGATGCCTGGATTTTACACCTCTGCCTGTCGCCAACATGTGGCCACTGTGGCATCCGTCAATGTTGGATATCACGATCAGTATAATTTATGGTGTTGCTACTATGTACTAATGGCCGTGCCTTTTTTCAAATTCTCAATGATTGAAAGCCTAGACAGCTGTTTAAAATCTTCCTAAAAACCTAATTGAGCAGAATAGGTAGCATCTTACGCTGATGCATTATCCGTCCTTGTAACAGAGGACGCGGTTGACGGAGAATACATCCACCCAAAGCACAGATTTTACTGTGTGCATGATGCAGGAGTTCATCGCTTTTCCCTAAACAGCCTGTTTTCTTTCCCCCTCCTTTCAGTTAATTTTATTGCAGGCCGTTCCAAACTTACTCCTGGGCTCTCTCTCTTTGTGTTGGCTGTTATTACAGCTAATCTCTCAATTAATTAAGGTCGATGAAAGTATGTGCTTAAAAACATCTCTCTTTTTTTCCCTTTTAAGTTATTTTAAACGCAATGCAGGTTTGGTTCCGTTTCTTCTTTGAACGTCATTTACACAAAATGGCTTTAGTTTTAGAGACCACATGTCCACGCTTTAAACGTATAGGACCCCGCTGATTCCACCTCAGTCTATAATTTAATCAGTCCAACAATGCAACCTCTGTCTAAAGCAAGGTCAGAGAAGCTCGTTCCAGAAGGGCTGGGATTTTCCTTTTTCTATAATTACTCCGGCTCAGATCGCTAATTATCTGTTTACAGCAACTCTGATTCACTCTGAGATTAGACAACAATCAAAAGTTTGATGCACTGAAGAGGTACGAGATCAGCCTTCACTCGTTGTTCATGAGTGTACTGATAACTGTGAAGAACAAAATACAGATATGAAAGACAAAAAAGAGACAAGGATTTTTTTTGTGAGATAATGTTATAGCTGTGTAAAGTCTTAACTGTTTAGTGGTGCATTCCTTAGCTGCAATACAAATGGCTATAGGTTAACGTTACACTTATCGATTATAAAATGGGCCTTCTGTGTCTCCTTGGTGATGCTGCATTTTTGTATTCCTGAGAGCAAGGCCGATGTTCTCCGCTACTGTACAATTCTGGATAAGTAATTGTGATGTAATGATAAGTGATTGTGATGTAATGTGATAAATACATCCCTTCAGGACTCCAGAGTTGGCTTCATCTCCCCAAATCATGCATGCACCATTCTTTCATTAAAATAAAAGCCTTGGTTCAGTACTGTTCTGACTTGGGATAGTCCTAGAATACTAATAAAGGACATTCATTATTGCCGTGCATGACTATTTATGAAGTACTATGGCCTTAAGAGGGTCATTCTCATCCCTCAGTAGACATTAAAGGTGTCTCATTAAATATGTTTAACAGCTTGTTAAGACTCAGGTTTTGCGCTTGTGGCTGCATTCACGTGAGAGTTGTGAGAGCCGTGTATACTTGTATAAGGCCGGGAGTTTGGGGAGGCCTGGTTTTTCAGTCTATATCACAGGCTCCGTCCTCTTGCTCGCTGATAACCCTGTCACGGCAAGCGGTCTTCGGTGACAGCGGTTCTTTTACGGGTTCTGGTAAGTACACGCCGCTCGCCGTCGCCTATCAAGAGAGGAATTCCAATCGCAGCCGCGGAGCAGCCGCGCTCGTCTGACGCGGTGACAGGTCGGTCTGGACTTTGACACACGAACAAAACTGAACGGAAATAACCATGTGACAGCAGGTTTAAAAGCAAGCATCCGGGAGAAAGAAAGAATGTGAGGGGAGATGGTGGGGTGGGGGAGGTTTCAAAAGATGATGACGGGGGGGGTATCGAGCGTTCACAGAAAAGGATTGCCGCAACGGGAAAGGAAAAACGCTCGCCGATGTCATGCGGAGATACGGGCGGGCACCGTATTGTGGGTTCTGCTAAGTACACGCTGCTCGCCATCGCCTATCGGAGAGGAATTCCAATTACAGCCGCAGAGCAGCGGCGCTCGTCTGACGCGGTGACAGGTCGGTCTGGACTTTGACATGCGAACAAAACTGAACGGAAATAACCTTGTGACGGCAGGTTTAAAAGCAAGCATCCAGGAGAAAGAAAGGATGTGAGGAGATGGTGAGGGAGGGATAAGAAAAAAGAGAAAGTTGAGAAAGTGACAGACGTTGAGCGTTCACCACGAAGGATCTCCATGACGGGAAAGGAAAAACTCTCACCGATGTCATGCGGAGATACGGGCGGGCGGGCGGGCACCGTCACTGTTTCGAACGGGGGCTACGTCGCCTTGTAATGTATCCGAAACTCCGTGGCCCTGTCAACAGCCGCGGGCCTTCTGAAGAGCCGTTATCCGCCACCCCCCCCCTCCCCTTACCTGAGACGCGGCTCGGGGGCTGGCGCTGTCTGTCCGTGTCTGCCGATGCACGGATCGGCCGTCGGCTCCGACGTCACCATCATTACTTTTATCTCTGTGTTCAGGCAGCTGACAAGGACGCACGCTTTGTGTGTCTTAGAAGATCTTGTGTGGAGAATGAGAGAGTAGGACAAGTTAACATGCGTCTTCTTCTTGGGTTTCAGGGAAGAGATTCAGGACAGTGACTGAGCCCTACCTGTACCTCTGGGTCTGAGTCACTTACTTAATTTTGTGTGTTTTCGTGTGTTTTCGTGTGTGTGCGTTTGTCTGTGTGTGTGTGTGTGTGTATACTGTGTATATTTATGCAGACAAATGCATGGTGTATGACATTTTTCCACCTGTCAGTGCTTGATGGGATGTGAGTAAGTGCCATTTAACGTAAGTGATCTGACCACAGGATCACCTCTGATCCAAATTTCTAAAACGGCACTTGTCTTCTGCCTCACACCCAAACGCCCCCTCCCTTTCTCTTTCCCTCCACATCCTCAGTTCTCTTCCCTCCACTTTCTTTCTCTCTCTTTCCCTGTGTCTTTCTGTCTCTCTTTCGCAGCTCTGTACAGGTTTAAACGGTTCTCCTCTCTTGACTGCGTGTGCAGTAACCGGCTGCCCGCTGCTAATTAATAGCGGCTAATGAGGCACAGCATTAGCATTTTAATGTTTCTTCCCTGCGCACGCTCTCCCGTCTCTATTCAGCCGCGATTCGCCTTTCAGATACAACTTTCCGACCGCATCAAAAACCACCGGCTTCACAATTAATGGGGATCAAACAAGAGTTTGGGGTTTTGTATCCGTACTTCTCCTCTCTCTCTTTTTCCTCCTTCTCTCTCCCTCTCCCTTCCACGCCTGGCTTTGTCCTTTTATGGCTTGTGTTAGAGTGCAGACAGGAATGGATTTTTTTCTAGCTCAGGGAATGAATCGTACGGAAAACAATGAGGCAGAAATAACAAAACAAAAAATATATAAAAAATCAATGTGCGTCCTCCATTGTTTTGACTGCAGAGAGGATGCGCTCAGTATTGAACAGAAGGTATAAGAACCTTTGCCCTGTTCATCTCTGATTCATAATCTCTGGACTCACACTCTTAGTGCAGTCAGACATATTGTGCAGTGTTGTGTTTAAGGGTGTAGTGTGGGGAGAGGGGGGGCTCTGCAGGCATGAATAACACCCACTCAAACTAGGATGGCTGACCACTAAAATTGGGAGGCTGTTGGTGAGGCTCTGGATTCATATTCATAAAGCATCGGAGTATAAGTGCGTCTGGGATCAGCTTTCGTCTTGCAGCTCGTAACAGTTAGGAATGTGGCATGGGGAAAGCTGATCTCAGATCAGCTCTTGTGCACAGTAGCAGGGCACAAATGCCATGTTGGCCGTATGATTTTCGGGGCATCACGGTCAGAGCGAGGAGCAACGACGGCCATGGCACTGCTACACTGGGTAATTGACTTCTCCAGGGTTATCTCACCGTAAAAGAATGGGATATGCCTGTGGTCATGCTCCACAGATGGGAGTCTTATGTCGTTTGTTGGGCTCAAAGGGGCGGCTGTGGCTCAGGAGGTAGAGCGGGTCGTCCGCTGATCGCAGGGTTGGCGGTTCGATCCCCGGCTCCTCCTGTCCACATGTCGAAGTGTCCTTGGGCAAGACACTGAACCCCAAATTGCTCCCAATGAGCAGGCTAGCGCCTTGCATGGCAGCTGCCGCCATTGGTGTGTGAATGTGTGTGTGAACGGGTGAGTGAGAGGCCATTGTAAAGCGCTTTGGATAAAGGCGCTATATAAGTGCAGTCCATTTACCATTTACCATATATTGGAAAAGGGTGGTTTGGGGTTTTGGTGTCCCCACAAAGAGGCCTTCTCAGCGGTGTGGAATGAGAAAACACGCCAAGAGGGCACCACGCTTTAGCCTCACAGGGATTTAAAACTGTGTTTTTTCATTCATCTCTGAAATAAATGTGTAGTTTTTTCACTTACAAAATTATACAAGTAATGACATTTCTGTATAGGCCATTGTTCATCCGTGCCCTTTTAAAGTGAGCGGGACAAGCTGGTGTTCAGTTTAATTGATTAGATTTAATTGGTTTTTCAATTAACGATTGAACTCTAGGACCTATAAAAGTAATTAACAGTTAATTAAGCGTAAATGAGGTGACAGGAACACTACAAAAAGTACTACTTCCTAAAACCTTTATGAAGCATTTACAATGCCATCTTTGCAACATAAAATCTAGAGTCAATTTCTGCGGGACTTTTGGTCAGAGCATTTGCCTTATTTCAAGTGATGCCATGTGATGTTATCCTTCAAATCTCCTTCAAATTATAACCGTGTTATTACACAATAGGGTCAGTGTTATTATAACTGTGTCATTACACAATAGTGACAGTGTTATTATAATCGTGTTATTACCAGGCTTGGAATTTCATCATTTTAGGGGCACGACCATTTGGCCTTCAGTGTCACAATTTTTTTAGAAATAAGAGGATTTGGAGCCTATAAATAAATAACTTGACTTTCCAATTAGAAAAAAAGACAAATGACATGAAAAACATGAATTATTCACTTTTTAATATCAATTAAAAACACAAACATTTGAAGTTGTCTTGCCATATAATATGCCTCTTTAATGTTATGCAATACTGTGTGTGTGTGTGTGTGTGTGTGTGTGAGAAAGAGTCTTTAATCTGACTCATCATCACTTGAGGATGGAGATGGAAAGACAAGTGGAGTAGGGCTAGCTGTCTGTGGGTCAGGGACAGGGTTGAAGTTCAGTCTTGTTCAAAATGTGGCTTAAGAGGGTAAATAATCCATCTGAACATGAAAAGCACCGAATTAAGAAAATTTAACAGCTTGTTCTGGGTTCTGGGATTGCGATTGTGGTTGGAACGAAAGCCAGCATACACATGGAGGCCCCAGGACCGAGTTTGGGAACCACTGAGCTAGGCTATCTGCAACCTAGAATATATAGAATATGCCATGTTCCAACATTGCTGTTCAGCAGATAAAATAGGTAGCAGTTTAACGGTAGCTGAAAATGGATGAGAAAAAAAATAATTCGACCTGAGTTGGCAACCGTAGTTGAACCATGGAAATGCAACTTTAAAACCCACGGTTTGACAAAGTCATCCAGTCGCAGGCACTTTGCTGCCGAATCTCGCAAACGTTTTTCATTTATTTTCTGAATTATCTTAAATCATGGCATTGTTCTGGAAAGGCGATAGTGCAGTGTTAGAAAGCCAGATAATAAAACAAGCTATTTAGCTTAAGTAATAAGTACGAACCAGACAAGTGCTAATCGGCTTCTATCTAGCAGGCTAGTAAATAGCTGTCAACTTGAATTTACGTTAACCTTAAGTGGTATTAAAAACAGAGAGGATTGATTCAGTTAAGCAATAAATAAGTCAGCTATCTCTATCGATAACTAGCTAGTTTGCATAGCGTCTGTTCTTCTTTTTCTTCCTTTTTAAGGTTTCCCATCTGTTTTAAGTTTTGCTCTCTGTGTTTTTTCACAGAACTAGCTATATAATTATATTAGGTAAAATGTGTATTTTCTGAATCTAGCAGTTCCAACAGTCAATGCCCTTGTTAAAACGTTCGGCAAATCAGGTCTTAAGGTTAAATCATTTTATTAAATGAAAAAAACTGTCAATTAGAATAATGACTTAAAATCATACATGCACTAATGAATGTAGGCTGACTACTTATCATTTACAGAGAGGAAGACATTAAACCAGACATTAATTTGAATATACCATCAAGGAGAGAGAGACTAATAAGCCAGAAATTGACTATATTATTTACCCTCCAGCTGAACAGGAACCAAAGGAACCACCACGACCAAAATAATAAGAAAAAACCTCTTCTCCAAACCAAATCCAAACTGAACTAAAGCTTCTTTCCATTGGCCCGATAAATACCTTACTCTCCACAAGGGGGGCATCTCTGCCCTGATTGGGTTAAGGTGTGGAGGAAGAGGGGTCATTTATGACAGACTGGCTTATCTTTGATGTTTGTGGGGGTGAGTGAGTGGGTGAGAGAGAGACAGAGGGAGAGCAAGAGATGGAGGAGCCGGGTAGTTTTATCTATATATAAATATTAGATATCCTACAGTTCTGTGGTTTTCTTGCTAGTGGCTTTGATTCTACGTGACGCTTGCGCGCAACCAATTCAAGCTGCAAGAACTGCTGCAGTTATACGAGATCACTGACTGACAAGATTTTGACAGTAGCAGGGCACACATGCCATGTTGGCCGTATGATTTTCGGGGCATCACGGCCAGAGCGAGGGGCAGTGGCCGGCGTGAAATTCCTACCCTGGTTATTACGCAGTAGTGACAGTGTTATTATACCCATGTTATTACGCAATATTGACAGTGTTATTATAACCGTGTTATTACACAATAGTGGCTGTGTTATAGACTTTTATATACTTCTTTTTATCTCCCCAAAATGGAATGACCAATAGTGTCTGTGTGTGGTCTCCAATCCTGTTCCTAGAGATCTACCGTCCTGTAGGTTTTTACTTCAACCCTAACAAAGCACACCTGATTCAACAGCAAGAGATCTTATTGAGCTGCTAATTAGTAGAATCAGGTGTGCCAAAATAGAGATAAAATGAAAACCTACAGGGCGTCAGATTCTCCAAGAACAGGGTTGGGAACCACCGCTATATATACATCACTGCTTCTTATCACACCACAGTGCGCAAGATATGAGTCAGAGGGAGACTCTTCACATCCGGCTCAACAGGTGGACTTGCGGGTGTCGGACTCACTGGTGAGCGATTAGACACTGTTGCCACCGCTTCCCTGAGTGATGCTGGGAGCCATTTTGTGTCGACTACCACTTACAGTTGGCACTGGCACTGTCCGGTCTCAATACCAGACCGTGAGGCTTATCTATGCACTTGAACAGTGCCCTGACGAGATGAGCCACCCAGCAGCCCACATTATATATACTTTGTGACGTCTTAAGTACAATACATTTTGTGTAGCATGGCTTTCTAAATCAATTGGTGGAGATGACGACTGAATTCACTTGTAGTTGACAATACTGACAATACTAATTGACTTCGCCAGCTGATACATTTAGCTTTTCTGATTCAGATCATAATTCTCTGATTAACAACTGTAAGCTTGGCTAACATGATATAAAATACAACTACTTACCCACACTCTCTCAAGACAACAAACAAATATATATACATATATACTTACACGCTCAATTTTGGTGTAGCAGCCGCGGAGAACGCGCAAGATCATTTTCACGGGCTGCGCACGCGTTACGCCTGTAAGGGCCGGTGTAGCCCTCCAGTAATGTACAGTGGAATGTCATAATCTTGTGTCTTCTGCCGCCTTCTGCACTCTGATCTTGGCAGCACCCCTGCTCTGGCCCAGCAACCAATGACAGAATAGATCGCTTCCAAGGGCGAAACCAAGAACTGCACACTGCATCAGAGCATAACATCACGCACACGCACACGCGCACATATAAGAAATACAATGATAAAAACATAATTAATCAAATACTTGAATTATGGATTCCCAGCTCTTATTCTCTGTGGGCTTAATTAAGACTTTAAACTTTTTTTAATTTGGACATTATATTCTCAAATTAGAACAATGTTTAAGTTGTGCACACAGCAATTATGCATGCTCTTCCCAGCCTCATAGGTATGCAAAGAGTGGGATTCTCTGACTGCGGGCTTTAAGAGGCGAAGGCTCAGTGTTGTTTAACGGTTTGTAAATGCGATGGCACTTAAACGACCCACACAAATGAAGCTGGGAGACGGGCCCTAGAGAGAGGGATTGAGTTTACTACACCTGCCCAAGACTCTCATCCTGCTTTGGGAGGAAATGGAGTGAGCTACGGATGAGAGGCTAACTGGTCTTGCCCTTAAAAAAGATACTCCTCGGGAGACAGACGATTTTACCAAAGGGCCTGATGTTTATCCCCCTTTTTCTCACCAATTTGGAATGCCCAATCGTGTGTATCAGACCTCATTACCGCCACCCGCTGCTGTCGATTTGGAGGACTGCACACAAGCACACGCTCTCCTTTTTGAAACTATGTCTTATCGCGCAGGAGTTTGCCAACCGGACCCTGGGTTGGAGGAAGACGCTTCACGTGCAGCTGGTGTTGCAGGCACCGGGTCGGCCAGTGGGGGGGCGCTAGTGAGCGCCGTCATCCTGGCTGGCTGAAGCTCTCCCATTCCTGTCTGACACCAGAGCTGATATTGCGTCGCCCTGCGGAGCTGCCAGCCACAGTCAACACTCAACACCAGAACATAGGCCCATCCAAACAAAGGGACCAATGCTTAACGAATTGAGACTATGGATCATCGTCAAGGTGAGTAGTCCCAATATATGTGCTTGAAAGCAAAAATCTCTACACTGGTAATGGGTAATACGCTGTACTTTTTGGAGGTCTATTAGCAGTCATTTATTCAATTAACTTTAGAATGGCCAAAAAAAGGTTATTGTGTGTGCATGGGATTGCAATCCAAAAAGATGTGTGGTGACTGTTTCACTACACTCAGTCTTTCCAGCGGCCAGAAAGATTAATCTAAAGTCACAAACGAATGAGGTGTGAAGAGAGCAAATTAAAGTTTTAAGCTTCCGAATAATGCGGCAGAATTTAAAAGACGTGCATAATATGATATCGTTTCTTATTTGAAACTTGTTTACCAGATAATGGTCTCTGATGTACAGTCAGAGAAAGCAGAGTCCTATTGAAATTATTATCATATATTTTTTAATATAGTTCCATTTTTCATACGTGGCACTTTTGAACAGTCAACATCTCTGATCTTGGCGTTTGATAAGCAGTGCGTAGCAATGTGCAGACGGAGGATCAAAACAGCCTGATTTTCTGAAAGCATTATTGTTCCCTCATTTTTATATTTGCATAAAGAGAAAGAAAAGCATCCATTTCAATAGATTCTGAAATAATTGAAAAGATTAAATAAAAAGTGAGCGAAAGAACTTGACAAGAAGAGAGCTCCTACACATAATGCTTTATTAATGGAGTCAGAAGAAGTGTCTGACAGCTTGTGATTAATTGCAGTCAATTGGGAAGGATTTTCAGAGATGGCCTTATTATTCCTGAATCGGGAACATGTTGCACAAGATGCAAAATAATATTTATCCCCAGCCCCTCCGACCAGAGTAAGGCCCTTACGACACCTACACAAGCCTCCCCATAGCTTTTTTAAAATCTTCTTATTCAATTTGCATATTTTCACTGTAATTTTATTCCGTTTTTTTTCCAGGTTGCATTTAAATAATACTAACCAGCTCTATATTTGTCAACTTCAGGGTTTATAATATATTTATGAATATAATTGAATACATTCCAGCCCTTTAGAGAGAAAGCCAGCAACCCTGGCATGTGAGAAGCAATCTTGAGCCCTCAGTCCTTTGAAACAGGATGGCCAAGTTCAACTTTGACCTATTTCGCCCTCACCCTCTTTATGATATAACAGAGAAACTTCATATTCATAGAGAAACATATATAAATTGATTCAGATTCCACTTCAAAAACTTTAATTCCTTCTTTGGAATTTTGAATGGTTTGTTTTCTTGTCACAGATGGACTTGCCCCATCTTTATTTACATTACATTACAGTTATTTGGCAGACGCTTTTATCCAAAGCGACGTTTGCAATAAGTACATATTGAAGGTCATTGACACAACTACAAAGCAAATCCAACAAAGCACAACTTTCTCACAACGTAGGAGCTATCGCTAGTAGTCAACATAGAATACAGTCGGCTATACATTCTAAGCTATTAATAGCAAAAAACCAAATAGAAAATAAAATAAACAGAAAGTATGTACTATATAATTGGCCCTATATATGTAGTTAGTCAAGGTGGAGTTTATCAACAGTATTGCTTTTTTACTATTTATTTAACATAGATTACAATTTCTCCTACCATCAAATAGAGGGCAGTGCCATCAAAGACCCATGAACACTGCTGCCAACAGGTTGATAAGTGCCTGCCCAGAAGAGCACATCTCGCTCACTGCTCATACAGCCAGTACAATTTCCAGTGTTAAATCAACTCTGATAGAGCACATTTTATTCCTCTTGGACTTAGTTAAATTAACACAGTGAACATTTTACTCTGTAAGGAGCCATGTGGTTTACCTGCGGGTTTTCATTGCCATGCGTGCTGAGATTAATCACGTTTTTGATCCACGCAGGACTCAAACCCGTAGCCGCCAGTCTGGCTGTTAGATTAGCGCTTTGATCATGCCTCTATTGTGCAGCTGAGACTATTAAGCGAGGCTGTGGCAGCTGTTTCCAAGGTTTGCTCATCTTTCCATGCAACCACGCTCCATGCAGGTCTTCTTCTCTATAGATCAGTTTGCCGTTGTACAGACCACATGCCATTTGCATCACAGATGAATTACAAACCTCCTGCTCGCTGCTGTGGCCCCATAGAACATTCACACAAGCTCCCTGTGATGTCACAGTGGGTTCAGATTAAACCCCTCCCACTTGTGCCCTTCCCAGGAAAACGTGTCTGATAGCTCGGCCCGTGCCATGTACATGTATTAAACACAGTGCATACTGTGCTCATTACTCGCTGGGAGAGATTACAGGCTGCATCTGTTGGCAGATAATCAACCGTTTATTTAAATCAAAGCAGGGACGTGCTAGCTGATTGGAGGCCACTGCTTGCTTGACCGCATATTGCTTGCTGGTCTTAGCCAGGATCGTGTGGCTGTCTTAAGTTCATTCATTCATTAATTAATGAATGAATTCATTCATTCATTCTGAGAACATAATGAATTGGGGAGAAAAAAAAACCCTCAAGTGATTTTATGATTAATGGCAGAAGGATAATCTGTGGAGCTGAGATTACAGGGCTGCATAACGTAGCTGTAACCTTTTGGCTATTGTCTGTTTCTGTGTGGAACGCGATTATTGTTATTTTTGTATTTCTTCTCCTGCTTCTTGACAGACAGTGTGTGGGAGGAGAGAAATGGCAGCTTTTAGCTGGGTTTCACAAATACACTTTTTTTTACACTTTTTTCTTTACGAGGGGTAAATTTGAGAGGTGTCTATGTCCATGTCACCTCACCGCTCGCCGGGCTTTTCATGCAGGTAAACTGGAAACTGCTCCATGTCTATTTTCTGACTGTGCCGCATAGAGGCTCGCAGCCTGTAGACAAGGACTAGGAAATAAGCCCGGCGAAGTGCAAAATGACACACCATACTGTGAAGCTATTACTCTGCCCAGAAACATCTTGTTTGACCCAATTATGCATCTCAAATTAAGGGGGAAAAAAGCATTATCATTGGCAAACCTCTCTGCTTACAGGAAGCATGGAAATAAAAGCTTTACATTTTAAATTCCTGATTTGATTAGAGAGAAAGAGAGAGAAAGAAAGGTTGAGAGATATATTGTGTGTGTGTGTGTGTGTGTGTGTGTGTGTGTATGGATGGTGTGAAACCTCCCTGGTTTATTGAGATAGTGAGGAGCTGTAGACCTGGAAATCCTAGTTAATCCAGTCAGTTGCATAAGAGCAGAGCAGCTTTCCAGTAACAGAGCTTTTAGACAGGCAGGGATCCTCAATGCACATGGTGGCTGCATTTTGAGTGTAGAGAGAGGCTGGTGTACCAGTGAGACACAATGGAAGCTCTTGGAGCTCATAGCACACAGACACCTGTGTACACACACACACACACACACACTTTCTCTTTGTCAGTTTTGGATATGGACTGAAGTACACTAGACGACATGTACACACATGGATCCTAATTCTATCATAGAGACTGAAGCATAAAACACACACACACACACACACACTCTCTCTCTTTTTTCTCTCTCTCACACACACACACACACACACAGACACACAGAGGTGACACAGCATACAGCGGTATTGCCTGCTGTGGATTGTGCTGCGGAGGAGAGGAGGGTTACAGCAGAGAGGCAATACTGCCCTCTCCCCTTATATGGAATTAAAGCAATAAACCTGGATCTTAGCTCTCCAACCCCCTCCTCCCCCTCCCCTTCCTCCCTGGACCCAAACAGCAGGACACAGCTGGGCAGGAGAGGAGCAATGGAGCAGAGGAGATGCCGTTCTCCCGCCTGCAGAAAGCTATCCCACAATCCCCTTCCACATACACAGCAAACATGTCAGGGCCTGATTTACTAAGACCTTTAGCGGGTGCAAAAACCTTTAGCGCACGCAAGACTACAACTGTAATGACAAAACCAACGATTGGTGCAAAACAAATACCATGACCAATCATTTTGCACGCGCTGGAGGTCATGACACGGTTTACACGAGTGCAGTAGGGATCAAAATGTACTCCATCAGATTGTATTTAACACTGGACAGTTTGCTGTGCCGGTGGATGTGGACCGTTGACATCTACAGGTGTCTGTAGATATGAACAGTGAGCTTTACTGTGCTGCCATTGTGCGGACGCTCTTACCTTCGTCTTATAATGCAAATGCAAAGATAAGAGATTAATGTGCAGTAATTCTCTACGGGGTGGGGGGAGTATAGTCCCTAGAGCAGTGGTTCTTAACCTTATTGGAGGTACTGAACCCTGCAAGCTTCATCAGTGCATTCACCGAACCCTTCCGACAAAAACGGCTCGACATTGCTAGTGTGAACCGTATACTGTGTGTGTCTTGACCCCTGCCGAACCCCTGAGACTGACTCAACGAACCCAGGTTAAGAACCACTGCCCTAGAGAGATTAATTTAAGTTGTACAAAAAAGAGCAAAACTGCCCTAACAAGCATTAAACTGCATTTTAAGAGGGTCATTCACAAGTACTTATAGCTGACGCTCTCATCCAGAATTACGCAGCTTATATTCTTTACATACAATCCATTTATAAAGCTTGATACTTACTGAAGCAGTTCAGATTAAGTACTTTACTCATGGGTACAACATCAGTAGCCCACCTGGGAATCAGGCCTTCAACCACTCTGCTAATTTAGCTTCATTTATTAGGGTTTGATATGCTGCTTTGTGCGTGCGTTTGAGTAAGACTACTGTATGTGTTGCCTTGAGATGCTATTTTTGTATGTGTGTGTGTGAGAGAGACTACGTGTGTCTTTGATGTGCACAGTTGATGTATGTTTGTGTTTCAGTCTCAGTTTGTTCTGTGTGTGCTGTCTGTATGCCTTTCTTCAGGTGTACACTTGTACTCGTGTATACAGCGTGTTCACCCCCCCCCTCTCATTTTGAAGTCCCCTCAGAAGCGTTTCCATGGTTTTGATGTGGGGGAACACAGGGGAGCGGTCATGGGTTGTGGGGTTGTGTGGCTGATCAGACCCCACCTGCCCACCAATGTCAGACGCCTCCTCAAAGAGGTGCGCGTGGGATCAGGCTTTGATCGTTTCCATAGAGGAGAAGAGCCCGGGGGCAGGCGTATGAATCCATTCACACGCTCGTTACGGCGCGTAAGTGTCCGCGTGTCCCGCTAATGTCAGATCCTCGCAGATATAAAAGCACCCGAGTGTCTCTGGCTCCTGCTTACAAGCTTCAAAGCAACATGTTCATTGTTAAAAAAAAAATTATGTTTTTGTTTAAACCTTTTCACTGTGTTTACGCGTTTCAGGGGCTGTATCCGTCCCTTTGTTCGTTCCCGCGGCAATTCGATTACAAGCGAGCCGATCTGTATCCTCGCGCTAAATTCGATACCTTTTTTTCTGATCTAGTCCGATTGATCTCTGCAGATACGTATAGATGAAAGACATTATTGAACAACAGTTGCGACGCTTTAGTTCGGCACTATTTACATATCCAGTCATTCTTTGACGCGTTTCCTGCTCGGCTGTCAAGCTTGCTTGTGTACCTGTTTTCGCAAAAGGAAGAACTGGATCTAAACCGCAGATAGGTTGCCGTGCATACGAGTGTCTGCCAGCACGCGCGCATGCGAGAGAATTCGGCTGGTGATGACCCTGGGTCAGCCAATTGTATCAAAGGCCGCAGGGAGGGTTCACTGATGCAAGGGTCTCCAAACACCAAATTACTGAATCGGCACGCTTGTGGGTAATTGCGCTAATTAAGAAACAGATGCTGTAAAACTCTGAGCATGCTGCCAAAGGCACCCATTGGCTCTCATTAGCCCCCATTGAGCCCCCCAGCCAACATTGCCCCCCCCAGCCCCCATTGAGCCCCCCAGCCAACATTGCCCCCCCCAGCCCCCATTGAGCCCCCCAGCCAACATTGCCCCCAATACGTGAGGATAGGAGACAGAGTAAGTCTGTGCTCCAAATAAATACACCCCCCCCCCCCCCCCCCCAAACAATTTGTCGACCTGCGTCGTGGCTACAAGGCTGATCGACGTCGCGTAGTGACAGGACCTCTTTTCTACCTATAATAGCTATAATTCAGTGTTATGTACCATGTTGCGATATGCCAACGTCAAATAAACTTTATTTTCTGCCCCCGCTAATCGACGGCATATCAACCTCTAAAGCCGATGTTGATTAGACGTCTGACCGACATCAAAATATTTGGTTTTTACTCCCGTTGGGGGCCAACATGCCGGTGAAAAAGCCTTGAACAGATGTGTGCCTCTGACACTAAACAATACAGAGTTCAGGCTCTTGACTGCATTTAATCGTCAGTCTGTCTTCAGTGCATTTAATTAACAGCTTGTCAGTCTGTCATGTATTTAATAATACATTTATCTTTGGGGTATTCTGTTTAGGAATATTTTCATAGTGTTGCCTTTTGATAGACATATAATTCAGATGAAGCCAGGTAAAACTGGGCTGCGTCCCAATATTTTTTACACATTCTTTCCTCCACTCCCCCTCTGCCACTTCTTTCCGACCCGGAAGTAAGCAAAACTGCCTGAATGTTTTGAGTAGAAATAGTTGCATGTAAGGCATACAATGTACCTGGCATTGCGGTTTGTGTCGAGACATTAATCAATTTGTAACCATTTGTAATTAATATGTAGCCTAATCTGCAACATTAGATGAGGACACAAAGATGGGTTTCCGGGGCACAGAGGAGACGAGGTGGTAGTGGAGGAAAGGAGGATGCATTTTTTTAGTATTGGGACGCGTCCCTACCTCACTGCCACAGCAGTGTGTACCTTGGGCACATTTTCTTTTTGCAGATTGCAAATAAGGTAGTTGGCTGTGCCGCGGCTTTAGGATTTGCCGGCCTGGACCTGGAGTGGTTTCGGTGAATTTTGTTTGGAGAAGAAGGTATATAGCATTATACAAAGTATAAAGTACAAGGTTTTAAGTAGCCTCAATGCCTCCTTATTTCTGATGACCATAAACTTATGCAGCCTTGAGTCCTTTTGTCTTGTTTTGCAAATTTGCAATGACTGTGTAAGTCATCTACCAGTCCCTTTTCTAAGCCTGACGGGTTGTGTATTAGTGGACACTATTTCTGGTGTAAACGAGGGACTGTGTGTTAGTGTGCACTATTTCTGCTCCAAACTGGAGGGACTGTGTGTTAGTGTACACTATTTCTGCTCCAAACTGGAGGGACTATGTATTAGGTATTAGTGTACACTATTTCTGCTCCAAACTGGAGGGACTATGTATTAGGTATTAGTGTACACTATTTCTGTTCCAAACTGGATGGACTATGTATTAGGTATTAGTGTACACTATTTCTGCTCCAAACTGGAGGGACTATGTATTATTTCAGCTCCAAACTGGAGGGACTATGTATTAGTGTACACTATTTCAGCTCTAAGCTGGAGGGACTTTGTATTAGTGTACACTATTTCAGCTCTAAACTGGAGGGACTGTGTATTACTGTACACTATTTCTGCTCTAAGCTGGAGGGACTGTGTGTTAGTGTACACTATTTCTGCTGTGAACTGGAGGGACTGTGTGTTAGTGTACACTATTTCTGCTCTAAGCTGGAGGAACTGTGTGTTAGTGTACACTATTTCTGCTCTAAACTTGAAAGACTGTGTATTAGTGTACACTATTTCTGCTCTAAGCTGGAGGGACTGTATGTTAGTGTACAATATTTCTGCTGTGAACTGGAGGGACTGTGTGTTAGTGTACACTATTTTTGCTGTGAACTGTTCGATGTTCGTTTACATTTTCCAGGCTGCTGTTACTTAGACACCAGGGGCCACATGTATAAAACTTTGAGTAAAAGAATGTGTAAAAGAACGCTCAGGGTTAAAGACGGAAATCTTCTGAAAAGTTCAGCATTTTTTTTGCCTTTTGGTCACGGTGTCACCATATAACATGGACTCCAAACATTGCATATGTATGGTGTCCATCGTGTGCAGAGGTACACAGATACTCACAGCATGTGTTATTTTATGCATCTGAATTTCTGTGTGGAAATTCGCTTACGCTGCTTTCTGAGGTCATTTTTCTGCTCAGCACTGTTTATACATGTGGCCCCAGGAATGACAGTGATGTGCGGTTTACTGTTCCTGCTAATGAGCTGACCTCACGTCAGGTCTGTAAAACAGTGGGCTTTCTGGCCTGTCCATTAGTGACGATTTAATTGGCTGTCCACCTGTGTGTGATGTGGCAGTCATAACCAGGTTGGCACATGGCGGCAATGTTCGGCTGGCAGGGCCTCGGCGTGTTTAACACAGGTGGACAAGCAACATATTTCACTTTGCAAGTGTTGCTACGTTATCTGTCCGTATCGCGCAACCACATTTTGACATCTATGATCTGTTTTTGCATGGGCAGATTACTGCTATGCTGTGTTACGGATAATCTCTCCATCACATGTTGAGTCTGATCCGATACAGCATCACCCGCAGACGGGAAAACTGAACCAGAACTAACAGCGGGGAAGGAAAATCGTGTTGCGCTGTTTCAGTGTGATGTATTAATCTAATTTTCCACTCTGAGGAAAGGGAGAATTTTGTTGAGAGAGAGAAAGAGAGAGAGAGAAAGAGGGGGGGGGGGGGGGTCGTAGATCTGATATGGTGCTGTGAAATATCTACCTCTCAGGTGGGGGCAGATCCTAAGACAGGAAGTTAAGTGCAGAGGAAGCAGGAGATGTGTTTTTCAGTCCCTTTCAGCTCCTGGATAAAGATAAAAACCTCTTATTTTCCCCCCTCTCTTTTCAATTCAATTCAGTTTGCTTTAGATAAAAGTTTCTCTGTCTGTCTGTCTGTCTGTCTGTCTGTCTGTCTGTCTCTCTCTCTCTCTTTCTCGCACCATAATAGCTCATTCACTCACTCACTCACATGCACATGGATGCACTCAGGCGCACACGCACTCAGGCACTCACTTACTCACTTACTCACTCACTCACTCACACACACACACACACACACACACACACACACACACACACAGAGTATCCATAGAGTGTATCCCTGTACAGCCCCCTGCCCACCGGCCCAGGACCGAAGTGAAGTGAAATTACCTCACTGTCTCTCAGCCACCACACTGCAGCTTACCAAATTGGCTCCCATTTGTCACATGCAATTGATCCTACAGGGTTATATTTTGTAAGAAATACACTACACAGTCCCCCTCCAGCATTTTTTTGTTCAGCTAATTTGAACTGCAATTAAAATGCTGCCAACTGATATGAAAGAAGTGTATGTCTGTGCTTGAGGAATGTGATCGGCGTGGTAACCCATGGGGGCGTGTGAGTTCCGCCATTAGCTGTACAGCCAGATGGTCAGGACACTTCACTCTGGAGCTTAAATCTGTGGGATCCCCCCCCCCCCCCCACACACACACACACACACACATGCACGCATGCACACACACATATTTATGTACATGCATACGTACATGCACACATACTTTTACATTTCACGGCAAAATACAGTACTGGGGTAAAAATTGTGAGCGTTGCAAGTTGTTGGGGAAAAGGGCATTCGCGAGACAAATGCACAATGTCATTCTGAACCTGTGCAATGTCAGTATTGACCTTTTCCTATTGCCTAACCGCTTTCGCGTGTGAAGTGAGAAGACTACTATGCTGGGGGCTTGTGTGTGTGTGTGTGTGTGTGGGGGGGGGTAGGGATCTCTTCTAAACCAGTAGTGACATCCACCAGCCTTCTCTGTCTTCCCTCTTATACAGTTCACGCCGCGGATCCTGACCTGCTATATTGGCTCCAGCAGAGAACCTTCTGGGTACAGACCGTGACAGAGAGCATGATGGGTATCAGCCTGTCTCCTTGAAGTTTGTTAGCTGAGAGGGCAGAGAGCTTGCTCTCAGTTCTCCCCCCGGAGGATCTCCAAATGTGCTCATTTTATTTATTTATTTATATGTGCACACGGACGTTTATACACTATATATTTGTATTAGTTCTCTTACCGTTTTATCTGCATCGTAGGCATGTGCCTTTTGTGGAGAGACGCAGATGTACAAGCTCAGCACAAAGGAGAGAATGGAAATGAAGAAAAAATGCGAGGTCCAGCAGCGCATGATTGGAGTTGGCACTCGCGGCATAAACAGCGCCTCCTTATTAATGTTACAGTCCCTCTCATCTGCTCATCTTCTAACTGCTACTGCTGGTGAAGACTGTTTGTCTGCTGTGTGTGTGTGTGTGTGTGTGTGGGCCGTTTCTGGCTTGCGTCTCTGTGATGGGTGGGTGAGTGGCCGTTTCTAAAGTCGCCGTTATGTACACACGGTTGCCAACTGTCTGTCTCGTATTTTAGTTAAAATGAGGTATGCGAGATGCATTCATGATACCCTTGTGTTCAACTTTCTGTCTTCTGTGCTTTGAGCTTTTTGAATTGGGGTTGCTGGATGGTTAATAAGCTAATAAGCACCAAAAAAGTAATAAATTCAGTACATAACCATCAAATTAAATCTACCCCAAAAAAAAGTTTTAATCCCTTAGGATCTTTGTCAGGTTTTGACAAGGACCCTAACGGACGCGATCGCTGCTTGTTTAGCGCGATAAAGGTGTGCGTCAGAGTTTATGAGTGTTGCGAGCTTCACTTCTATTTCTCCCCGTCCCCAGTGCTCAGCACCTCCACTAATTAGGATGTGCGTGTAATTTCTCTTGAATTCCCCGTCTAATAGCCGCATCCCCGTTTTAATTGGCCTGATAATCCCTCCCTCTCTGTCGGCCACGGCAGGTGTTATATCCAGTTTTGTTCGTGCCTCCAACTTCACCGGTAAGGCTAAGATTTCAAATTTTTTAATTTTTTTTACGTGACCTTTATTTATACACAGCGTAGGTTGACTGAGCATGCATGCTCTTTACAGAAACGCCCTCTTAGCACCCCCCCGCCCTAATTAGCCTAACCGGCACATCTTTGGATTGTGGACGAAAGCCGGAGTACCCAGAGGAAACCCGTACGGACACGGGGAGATCATGAAAACTCCACACAGAAAGGCCCCCTGGCCGGGATTCGAACCCAGGACCTTCTTGCTGTTTCCATTGCAACACCATGCCAACACCTGTGACACAGTGGAGATCCAACTAGTGATAGAATGAACTAGTGATTGTCATGAATGAGATTGTGGTATTAACTCCATTTTGGAGTTAATGATAGTGATGCTGCAACATTTCTAGCCTCTCCTGTGAAACGGTTAATTGAGAGACGTGTATCTCAAGCCTGCATGGGGTCACATTCCTCCTGTTCTTGAGAGACGTGTATCTCAAGCCTGCGTGGAGTCACATTCCTCCTGTTGTTCATGCTGTGGCCTTTAGTATTTGTGTCAGAAGCACGATCGGCAAGTAGCCGCGTGAGAGGCACGATCGGCGAGTAGCCGCGTGAGAGGCACGGTCGGCGAGTAGCCGCGTGAGAGGCACGGTCGGCGAGTAGCCGCGTGAGAGGCACGGTCGGCGAGTAGCCCCTTTCTCTTCTTTCCTCAAGGGTCTACGTCCTGAATTAGCAACCATTTTGTGCCTGGCGCTTCTCACAGTGGGCAGAACATTGGATCGATACGAGCAGCCCTACTCTGCCATTTAGACACTGATTTCTCTCTGCTTTCTTATTATTATTATTTTTTTCTTCTTCTTCTCCCTCCCCATCTTTCATCTTGTGCTATTTGGCATGCTTGTGATTGCTCTCTCAGCTGTTTACGCCACTCTGGACAGCTCCACAGACCACTCTGTCTGTAATCAAGTGGCTAGCGGAGAGATGGCTGGGAACCACACAGTGGTGAAGACTGCATGAGGCTGTGTTGGGCTGGAGGGGGTGGGGGGGGGGGTGTGTTGGGCTGGAGAGGGTGGAGGTGGATTGTGTTCGCTTTCAGCAGAAAGTCATTTGTGTGAGTTTATTTATTTAGTTTTTTACCAGATTTTTTTCCCCTTTTTCTCCCAATTTGGTAGCCAATTAGATCCTGTGTAACACAATTCCCCCTGTGTAGCAACTGCTAGAGAATCGCTGCTACAACCGCTTCATCCAGTAGCAGGATAGAGGGCGCCACATTCTCTTCAGGGCACGACTCCTCAAGCTCCTAACTGTGAGTCCAGCTCTCCCAGGGCTGTCTTATGTGCGGCGATTTTCTCCGAGCACCCCCCCCCCCCACCCGGAAGCAGCCGCCAGTCGCCGCTCGCACAGGGCACCGGCCATTCTCGGATCTGGCAGGACTGGGGCGCGAACTCCGATCCTCGGAGTACAACTGCACCGACTAAAAGTCGGCGCTTTCACCGCTGTACTACGGCGACGGCCTTGCGTGACGTTTTAACAGTGGCGAATCGTGCCTATTAGAACTGGGCCTTCAATACCTCCAAAAAAATCACTAACAAAGAAAAAGGTTCTTCTCAAGTCAAAATATAATTGTACACGTGTGTACACACACACAGTGTATTTTTCGGATTAATAGAATGAATGTCATGGAGGCGGACACTTTACGTGTAGTCTGATTCAGGCAACATTTTGAAGTAGGCCCTCCAATCCATCACTAGATGGCAAAGCACACTGTCCGTGTAGTAACAACATAACACATGCAACACACTGCACGTAGGCTACCGTTGTATTCTCACAGCCCGCAACATATTGTAGCTAAACACAAAATAATTACTCCACTCTCAGCCTAGCTACGAAAATGATGTTACGTGGACAACTTACGCAGCCATATCATCACAGTCACATAGTCTATCCTCATCTGCGACATGACCACATCTTTGTATCAATTAGCCTACCAATGCAAAGAAAGACTAAATCAAGACTCACAAATGAAATGCACAACCAATGCTTAACAAATTAAGCAATCAAACAATAAAACAACAATCAAAAATGAAAGATAAAATCAATTATGCGTGGAAAAAAAAGGCAACCGATTCAACGAGTAGCTAGCCTAGGTCTGATCTATGTATCACCTTGAATATCAATTAACTTTTGATGCAACACTAGCAAAACCAACAATAATAATATCCACTTTACTCTCCAGTGACGTTCACTTGAAACTGAAGATGAAATCCGTGACAATTTCATTATCATCAACTCCACCGGTTGCCATGTTCCGCACTTATCGATAGCGAGCGCTAAGCTAAGTTTCATTCGGTGTGAGTTCAAGTTCAACGGCACGGTGGGGCCTTCTAGAATACCTGATAGCCGTGGGAAACTCTGAAAGAATACGGCCACTAGCAGAAATTCCACATATGATTGGTTGATAAAACTGTCAATGCAAACATATGCTCTCATTCAGTTTAATTGTCGAGTATTCTATCTAGGATATAGAAGACCCATTGGAGCAAGATATTCTACCTAGAAACCAATATATGATTGGTTGTATTTTTCTTCCAACACAAATAACCACTCAATTGTGCAAATGCACAGAAAACGCTGAAAACCACAGAAACAAGTTGGCTTAACACTGTAATATTATATAAGCAACACACAGAGGAAATAGATTTATTGAATCGATCGTTTTTTTTCTTCTTCATCTGAGGATTCCAGGGCCTTCTCTGAATACCTTGAAGGCCCTGACGGTTCACCATTGCGTTTTAATGATTCCCCGCTGCTGTTGCCACATCGCCAACATCTGTCAAAGGTAGGAAAATAGAGAGAGAGAGAGATGTCTGTGTGGTTTACAGGTGAGATAGTGGCAAAGGTCAGCAGGACTGACATGAATTACCTGACTGAGTGATTATTGGAAGACCACTACTAATGTAGTGTCTCTGTCTTGTACCCGGTTATGGCCGAGCGATCGTTACACTGTTTAAAAAAAAAAAAAATGGTTACCTTGCATTATCATTTTTTTTTATCATAACAGCCGATTAAATATTTCACTATTCCCAATGATTATACATTTTAAGACTGCTTCCGTGGTTCAAAAATGTAATTCACACAGAATCAGCATGGCAGTGGTGTCAGCAGGGGCGCTGCCAGGAATTTTAGGCCCCGTAAAAACATCTCACATTAGGCCCCACCACCTCTGGCAACCCTGTCCCTGCAGTATTACAGCCCCTTTCAGTCGCCCTCCCCCCCCCCCCCCTTCCCCCCTCCATTTGGCACCCCTGGGCGTCAGTATGAGAGGCTTGTTTTGAGTGTGAAGGCGCTGCCTCGTCTCATCCCGGTTGTTCCCTGTCCTGCCTGGGAGCGCTGGACTCCGGGGCTGCATCGCCGTGGAGTTGTGTCGCCATGGCGCTGCGTCGATGCTTCTTGATTCTGAGCCAAGGCAGAAAGCAGTCCCAGAGGCGAAGGGCCATGAACACAGCTTTCCCAGCAATCCATCATGAGCGCGCTGATCCCTGGGAGCGCAGCCCAGAGTCGCGGTAAACCAGCGGAGCCTCGCACCCAAAAGTTTGAGCGTTGTGTGTATAGGATGGACAGTTTATGGGTTTTTGTTTTTTAAAATATAAATAAATAAAATGGTTTGCTCTTGAGTTTTTCTCCCGGTTTGGGAATGCTCACTTGTTTTCCCTTGCCATGCTCTGTGGCAAAAAACTTTGCCTCATGCTCCGCTAAGACACACACACACACACACACACATAAATGGCGCTTCCTCCTCTTCTGCCCTGCGCCTGCAGGCCAGGTCGCTCAGTTCATCTGCCGAAAAAATTCAGAAAGGCGTTCACAACACGCCACTTCTGTTGCTGGCGTATTTGCCTGGGTAGGGGGCAGGGGACTCCCCTTGTCCCACCACCCACCCCCACCCCCCACCCACACTTGCCCATCTGAGTCATTGGCATAAATTTCAAATATGATTTGACAGGCTGTCTGAAGAGGGCTCGTGCATTAATTCAGCTCCTCCGCTGTCGTACTTAGATTGCTACGGATGTTTCCCTTGCTTCTCATCTCGGTACGTCGCTGTTTCAAAGTGTTACCATGGAAATTAAGGTCCTTAGAAGAGAAGCAGGCAGAGCTTTGCATCAAATTTTACAGCATGTTACAATCGATGGAAACATTTGACACTGCTGGAAATTAAATCGAAAAGATTTCATCATGGAGCATATGGAAATTTAACCTTGTGACAGAAATGCGGTCTTTTTTGCTTCACATTTTACTCCCTGTTTATAATTGATATTTTTTCATGTTATAAATTAATATTTTAACATCAGTCCTCAGTAGACAGTCATTTGTACATGTTTACCCATTAGAACCTTTGAGAACATGCATTTGCATTACATCAATAGCAATAATAATTTGTGTTCATCTGAATACAGACCTAAATATTAATGCACATGTGCTGAATTACTGGAATTACTGTGTGCTCACTACAAACCAAAATACAGTAAGAAACCTCAATCAGTTGCTAAAGGCAGCCATTTTGATTTTCAGGGGAAATTCCCAGACCAGCTTACCACTGATTACTGTCATCCTCACAGTGAGCTTCCAGGAGATCACAGTAACCTCATCAGATTTTATTTTCCTAGTTTCCGCATACTGTCTTGTCCTTCCATCACAAGTTATTTCAAGTTATTTCAAAGAAATTCACATTCTTATTGTGATGGATGGATGGATGAATTGAACCATAGAAATGCATGCGCGACCTGCTTATGGTTTGAAGTTTAAAAGCATGCTCGCTCTTATGGAATCAGCAGACCTGGTGTCTGTTCACTATCTGCACTTAAGCCTCTTGCCGAATAGTGCTCTTTCGTGTCTCTGGAGCGGTTCCGTTATTCTGGCGCTCGTTCTCACGGCAACACGCGTTCCGTTCGCCTGATTGTTCTCGTGACGGGGGAAAGGATGCGAGCGCCCGCCACATTTGCAGGCTTTTTTTTTCTTCTTTTTTTCTTTCTTTTGAAAAAAAAATCTGCTAATTCAAATGCAGAAACCATCCAAATTGCTAAATCAATTATCCTTTATGCACATAATCACTGCGGTACTCCGTGTGATGTCCTTCTAATCAGGACACGGAGGAGGAGAGAGAAACGCCTTGGCGCTTAATTGGAATGAAATTTCTGGAGACGGGGGTGAACACTGCGGATTCGTCTGCGGCTGAAATAATGAAATGGGGAGGGTGGGAGCTCTGAGATCTATACAGTTAAATGAAAAGATATTGGTACAGTTGGTTCAATTGGTTGTTTTTCCTCTGTACTAATCAAATTAGCATTTCAAATCAAACAATGACTATGAGGCAAAATTCATGTGTTTTTTAAATATTTTTTTTATATACACGGACATTGGACTATATTACAACAATGCCATTTAAGTCCCCCTATTCCAAGTCAGCAGTATTGGGACAGATGGCCATCAGCTGTTTAAAATTTCACAGGTTTACCGTATCTACAAATAGAAAGCTGTGAGTGTCAGGGCATGAGTTATATACTTTGGAAGCATTTGTAGAGTTTCTTTAGGAGTTAAGAGATACAATACAAGAAAACTGCTGATGAGGGCCACAGAACAGAGTATGACAACAAAGAAAGCTATTGTGTGGATGAAAGAAAAGAAAAGAGTCAATCAGAGCTATTGCAGAATGTTTCTTTATTCCAATGTCGACAGTATGGAATGTCCTAAAGAAGAAAATAATGACTGGAGGACTGGGGAATGACCAGCGATTCGGCCGTCCGTGGATGATGTCAAAGAGATGACAAGATGATGATAAGAGCTGTGGGGGAAAAAAAGGCTAAATTGTCAGCTCGAGCAATTGCTAATGATCTCCGTACTTTGGGGGTGAAAGTATGGCAGGCACAGAAGACTGAGAGAGGCAAATTACAAAGGCTACACCTCCAAGTGTAAACCTCATCGGCACCAAGAACAGAATGGCGAGACAAAGATAAAATGACCAGAAAGTCAAGGTGAAAGTGTGAAGAGATTGAGCGCTCTGGGTCCTCGGCAGTCATGAAATTTACGGGGTATCCCAATGAAATATTTCCCTGGCAAGTCATTACATTTGTCAAAACATACGCTGTCCCAGTACTAATGCTGACTTGAAATAGGGGATCACATTTTGTTATTTCAGCTGCTGATGAATGGCTTCTCAATGTCTCTTCATTGACGTGCTGAAAAAGTTCATTTTTATTTTTATGGTGGAAGGATCTCTTTCACTAATGCAAAGCTGATCTTTCTCCTCTCATATCACTGTTTGCATACTAACATGTGTGCCGGGAAGATTTATCGCGAGCGGGAATTAAAGCCAACACAAATCTTGCACAAACATGCGTATCGCTTTGATTTATTTTGAACAAATAATTTAAAGCCGTCATGGAAAATATTTATGTAGAATGTATGAAACCACATCAGAATTTGTAATGATGTTGCTCCATTTTGGCAACTCTGTTTGAGCACAATATGAACTGGAGCCAGAGCATAATTTGAACTGTATCCACTAGTACACTTTTCTTGTAGATGAAATGCTATTGCTGTAAAGGGTAAAACCGTGGCCCATACCTGCTGATAGGGAAAAAGAAAGGAGAAAGGAAGACAGGAGGCTAATATCTACACTCACAAATTTCTGTGGAAAAACCAATGAAAGATGGACAAAAGATTAAAGGGTTAGAGAGCAGTTGCCAGGAGATGGAAAGAACAGAATGTACAGTGAGTGTCTGGGGTGGTCAGATTAGCTTAGCTTTTGTTCTTCAATGTCAGTTACAGTGTAAACGGGTATAAAATATCTCTTCAGCCCCCCCCCCCCCCCCAAATAAAAGACAGAGAAACAGAATTCAAGGCCGTGTGAAAGCACAATTAATTAACATGAACTTGTGTCACCTGCGCTCCCTTGCAGCCCAACCTGTGTGGAGAAGAGAAGAGAGACGAGAGGCATCTAGTCGCCATGGACACAACTGCATAGCTGAAATTTCTCAGTGTTTAAGGTGCCAAAAGATTTTTTTTTTTTAATGGCTGCTTTAAAAAAAAAAAAAGAAGGAATTATTCAACGCACTCGTTCACGGTTGTTAGCCACCCGTGGGCCTCCTGTTAGCATTGGAAATGAGAGAGGGATGCGAGGAGGAGGGAACAGTTTCTTTTCTTGCCCTTGTACTGCCTCACTCTTTCACACATCCCTTTGTCTCACCTGGAGGTTCGTACGTCAATGTAAATTTTTATAGGTGTCTGCCGGACTAGATCATAAACCAACGGAGGGCGACCATTTTATCAGCAAAAAGTCAGCATGAGAACTGTTGGTACTATCGTAACGGCCATTTTATTCAAAATATATGTGCTTTTGTAGTCAATATGCAGTGTCTCCATGACAGCTTTATCTTTGCCAACAAACAGGAGCTAAAATATAGCCTAATCAAACTGCAATAAAATGGCTATAAAGTACTGAAGGACGGCACTCACAGTCAACTATAATTATGCTGTACTTTTTTACTTTACCCGGCTTTAATGAATGCAGCGATGCATTCTAAGTGCTTCTATGTACAGACAAAACAGCATGAGCCTCTGTTCAGCCTGGATGTAATGCACCGCACATTCACATGTGATGTGTGAAAATAGGAAACAGATTCTGATATGTAAATACATAACAACAAACATACACAAACGCAATTTAATATAACGAGGCAACATCATTGTATGGCAATTTGCAAATGTTAATAGACTTCTTACATTTCATAGTGTTCACTGGGGGCATGTCTGCCAAGTAAATAAGTCCACTGCGCTTGTCTTTATAAAAGCAGCTTCTCCCCATCTCAACCGATGCATGAATTAGTGACCACTTCGAGACCCTTACAATGGAGGTAACTGGTGACACGTCTATTCATTGTTTTTTTATTTTTTTCTATTTATGTCTTTTTAGTCATGTTTAGATTCCCAATTTTGCATTGCTGACACAAAAGTATGGCTTAAGAGAAATCATCTAAGAGAAAAAACACAGAGATATTTAAAAAAATTGTTTTTACATCAACTGGATCATTAAGAACTTGCGATTGAAAATTATGACGCTTTTTTGTTGCCTAATTCTTATGGAATCGACGTGAAGTTTGTACGTATGGTTGTAAGCAGTGACTCGTTTTTTTGTTGTCTAATGCCTTCTCTTCTCACCTCCTTACATGGCTAGGAAGGCACGTTTGGCCAAAGTCTCCCAGAGAACCACACTAGCAATATAAATTAATCAAAATATATTACAACAATAAGTCTGGCCAGTGAGAATTTCCTTTTTTCAATGTTTATTCTGTCATTTGGACCAAAAAAATAGTTATTGTTATTCACTCTTTTCTGGCAGCCATGATGTAAGCCAGTGACTTCCAGCAAAATTTTTTTTTTTTTTCTTTGTAAGGAGCCCTATGGGTATTTGCTTCTCTAAGATGCAATCTGTTCTGTCTAGAGAGGAGTTGGACATGGCATGAGAGTGAGCGGAAAGACGCCGTTAAAAGTGCCAGGGTTTGAACAGCCCAGGACTGCTGGGATAAAAAATATGATAATGGGTCAGACAGGTTTAGCCTGCTGGGATGTGCTGGGATGTGCTGGGATGTGCTGGGATGTGCTGTGTGTGTGTGTGTGTGTGTGTGTGTGTGCACATGTGCATGTGTGTGGGTGTGTGTTCAATCTGTTGGTGAACATTTACTAACCTTGCCTTTGTTCTGATTTTACCCACACCTGTGGATCGATGCTTCTCTCCTTTCCTGTTTGAGGTTTAGCCCGCCATTTTGTTTTTTCGCATGTTTGTTTTTATTTAACCTATGTTGGCGAATAATTATGTATTTGTGTGCCAGAGGAGTATGTTAAATTACAATCAGCAAGAAGCTGAGCTCTTTGGCAGTATTTCTGGTTCCGCTCATGTTCATTCAAACTGCTTGATTGTCATTCCTGTCCTCCTGGTCTCGGAATGTGAATTAGAATTGTGGTTTAACAGTGATTGCCCAATTACCGTCTGCCATTTCCTCAGATTGCATTGCTCCGGGTGAAGACCATTCAAGACGACATTTTGATTGCAGGATTCCAAAAGCAGTTATGCCATGGAACGGGAAGCATATTACGGTCTTTTTCTTCTTCTTCTTCTTCTTAAAGTGAAAATGCCCCCCCCCCCCCCCCCAAAAAAAAACAATCAAAAACTCGCTGCACGTTTTTAAGATTATTTGAAATGATTATGTCTGAATTTAAAATGGAAAACATGGCTATGCCTTTTCAGCACCATGATAATCATCTCGCCAACAAGATAAAAAAAAATTCTCTTTCAAAGTGATGTTTATTAATTGTAAATGGAATAAAAAATAATAAAAATAGGCGGATGATTCCGGTCGAGCGTAACATTCTGGAAACCTTCCTCCGGGCATATTCTAAATTCCGTTTGACGACCTTGTACAGAATGACAAGGCTTCATTTCAGCTGCCTCTGCTGAGAACCGCATGAAAGAGATTCCAGTAAGGGCACGCAGTTAAAGGTCAACAGCGGTGCTGCCAGGCACACCAATGGACCAAATGCAGCAGGCGTCTGTGAGCGAGCGTGTGACTATTGCTTTACGAGAGAGAATGAGAGAGAAAGAAAGACAGCGTGTGTAGAACTAAAAAGTTCTAATATCAATTTAATATCTCATTAGATGCGAAGCAATGTAATTTGGCACACAGATGTATACCAAATCTATATATATATATACGTATATATACAATGCTCAAAAAAATTAAGGGAACACTTAATCATCACAGTATAATACCAAGACTCCAGACTCTGTCACGTCTGTCACATGTGCTCAGTGTGAACCTGCTCTCATCTGTGAAGAGAACGGGGCGCCAATGGTGAACCTGCCAATTCTGGTGTTCTCTGGCAAATGCCAGTCGAGCTGCACGGTGCTGGGCTGTGAGCACAGGTCCCACTACAGGACGTCGGGCCCTCATGCCACCCTCATGGAGTCTGTTATTAACAGTTTGTTCAGAAACATGCACACGAGTAGCCCGCTGGAGGTCATTTTGTAGGGCTCTGGCAGTGCTCCTCCTGTTCCTCCTCGCACAAAGGAGCAGATACCGGTCCTGCCACTGGGTTGTTGCCCT
This sequence comes from Ilyophis sp. 1 JC-2022, assembly GCA_022702515.1. Lineage (NCBI taxonomy): Eukaryota > Metazoa > Chordata > Actinopteri > Anguilliformes > Synaphobranchidae > Ilyophis > Ilyophis sp. 1 JC-2022. The sequence goes on along the minus strand of CM040400.1, from coordinate 49,300,994 downwards.
TCTACGGCCCTGTCCAACTCTCCTCGTGTAATGGCCTGTCTTCCGATATCTCCTCCATGCTCTTGAGACTGTGCCTGGAGACACAGCAAACCTTCTTGCGACGGCACGTATGGATGTGCCTTCCTGGAGGAGCTGGACTACCTGTGCATCCTGAATGGGCTGCAGGTACCGCCTCATGCTACCAGTAGTGACAAGGGCACTAGCAAAATGCTAAACTAGAGAAAAATCAGTCAGGAAGGATAGGGAGAGAGAAATGGTCTGTGGCCACCACCTGCAAAACCATTTACTTTTTGGGGGTTGTCTTGCTGTTGCCTCTCCTGTCCACCTGTTGTCACTTTCATTTGCACCAAAGCAGGTGAAATTGATTAACAATCGTTTACGCTTCCTAACTGGACCGATCGATATCCCAGAAGTTTAATTGACTTGGTGTTATTGTTACGTTTCAGACACAGAGACCCAATAGCAGACAAGGATATAGCAAGAACGAGGTTTATTTCAGAAGGTGAGGTCAAAAAGCCAGGATATCAAAATGTACAGTACAAAAACGGAATGCAAAGAGTAGTAAGGAAGCTAAAGTCGAAAACCGGAAATCAGAGGCAGAGTTACAAAATCGGCAGGCAAGGCAAAGTCAAAAACAATCAAAAGTCGAAAAACCAGAAATCAAAGGCAGAGGTACAAAAACGGTAGGCAAGGGTTAAGTCAAAAACAATCAAAGTCGAAACCAAATGGCAAACAAACAAAATCGCTAGGCTATCTCGGGTCGTACGGAAAAGGTTGTCTCAGGTATGCAATAAGTCACTGGCTTTCTAATTCTCAGGCTCAGGAAATAATGGGTACGTTCTGACAGGGAACAAACAGATTTGTGGGTCTATATATACGCATAGGAAAGGGAGGGGTAACAAACTACGTGAGGTTTAACACATGAGGTAGAAATGAAACAATCACGTAAACATAACAAAGACATGGAAGGGACTCGGAAACATGCATAACAAACAACGGGCTCGAAGTGGAGCGGAGTGTGCTCAGTAATCACGAGAGGTGAAACTACATACAAACAGCTGGGGCGAATAAGAGATCGCGGACAAACTGGTTAGTCTTGTTAATACCTAACTATAAGACAGACCGTTAGTTCGTTAGTAGACATTTATGTTAATAGGTTTAGTAAGTGCATTTAATTAATAAACCACCCGAGTGATTGTTAGCACGAGTTAGTAATCTATACATTTAGCGTAAGGGAAACCAGGAAGTAGCAGAACACGAAACCCTCGGAAATCCCGAAGTCACCTAAACAGTGCATATACGAGACAGGGTAAACAAACACACGAATGCGACTCAGACAACCCACGAACAGAGGGGAATGCAATGATGAATGATAATAATAAACAAACAGACATACATAATAACAGAACATCACAGTACCCTCCCCCCTAAGAAGCACCTCTTGGTGCTTTAACAGGTGGCACAGGATGGTTCTTGTGGAAGTCCTTAATGACAGTCTTATCCAGTATAAAACTGGTGGGAATCCAACTTCTCTCCTCGGGGCCGTATCCCTCCCAGTCAACCAAGTACTGGAGGCCCCGACCCCGACGACGGCAGTCCAAAAGTTTACGTACAGTATACGCATCGCCTCCATCGATGAGACGGGGGGGAGGGGGGGCATCAGGGGCGGGACAAAGGGGGTGGGTGACTACCGGTTTGAGCCGTGAGACGTGGAAAGTCGGGTGGATCCGACGCATGGTGACCGGCAACTTGAGTCTCACGGCTGTGGGGCTCAAAACCTTGGTGATGGTGTAGGGCCCAATGTAACGAGGTGCCAACTTGCGAGAGTCCACTTTGAGGGGAATGTCCCGTGTCGTGAGCCACACCCGTTGCCCCAGCCGATACTGGGGTGCCTTGGACCGACGCCGGTCGGCCGTTACCCTCATCCTGGCGCTGGCACGAAGCAGATTCTGACGGGTAGTCTTCCAGGTGCGGATGCAGCGCCGGATGAAGGCTTCGGCCGACGGAACTCCCACCTCCTCCTCCTGGCTCGGGAACAGAGGTGGCTGGTAGCCTAAACAACACTCGAAAGGGGATAGTTTAGAGGCAGAGGAGGTGTGAGAATTTATAGCATATTCGGCCCAAGGTAGTTGGTGACTCCAAGATGTGGGGTTTCTAGAGCATAGACACCGTAGAACTGTTTCTATGACTTGATTAGCCCGCTCAGTCTGGCCATTACTCTGGGGGTGAAAACCTGATGACAGACTAACAGTGGTGCCTAAGAGAGTGCAAAAAGCTTTCCAGAACCTAGCTGTGAACTGTGGACCTCGATCTGAAACTATATCTGTGGGGATGCCGTGTAATCTAATAATATGTTGAACTAGGATGGATGCCGTTTCCTTGGCGGAGGGGAGTTTCGTGAGGGGAATAAAGTGAACGGCTTTAGAGAATCTGTCGACAGTGGTGAGGATTGTGGTGTAATTATTAGAAGGGGGTAAACCAGTGATGAAATCTAGTGCGATATGTGACCAGGGGCGGTGAGGAATAGGGAGGGGTTGAAGTAATCCTGCAGGGTGTGTGTGTGGTACCTTATTCTGGGCACAGACTGAGCAGGCAGCGACGAAGTCCTTAATTTCCTCCTTCATATGGGGCCACCAGAACCGTCGCTGGATGAACGTGAGTGTCCTGGTGACCCCTGGGTGGCAGGACAGATTGGAGGAGTGACCCCACTGCAGGACGTTGGTCCGGACTGCCTCAGGAACATACAGTCTGTTAGTCGGGCAACCACTGGGACCTGATTCGCCATTGAGTGCGTTGAGAACGGTGGTTTCTACGTCAAACTCAATGGCATGGACGAAGCAGCTAACCGGAAGGATGGTGTCAGGGTCCTCCTGCTTGGTAGGTGTGTCGAATCTGCGGGACAGTGCATCGGGTTTAACATTCTTGGATCCCGGTCTGTAGGCGAGCACAAAGTGGAAGCGGGTAAAGAATAAAGCCCAGCGGGCTTGACGAGAGTTAAGTCTCTTGGCTGTCTGCAAGTACTCCAAGTTCTTATGATCGGTCCAGACCAAGAAAGGTTCTTGAGCTCCCTCTAGCCAGTGCCTCCATTCCTCCAGAGCCATCTTGACTGCCAGGAGCTCCCGGTTGCCGATGTCATAGTTTGCCTCCGTAGGGGTGAGGCGATGGGAAAAGTATGCACAAGGGTGCACCTTGTTGTCCTTAGCGGACCGTTGGGACAGCACCGCCCCTACTCCGACATTGGAGGCGTCAACCTCCACGATGAACTGGGCCTTAGGGTCAGGGTGGATCAGGATGGGGGCGGTGGTGAAGCGATCTTTCAGTTCCTTAAACGCTGTCCCGGCTCGAGGATTCCATGCGAACGACGTCTTGGTAGAGGTGAGAGCAGTGAGTGGAGCCGCCAATGAGCTGTATCCTCGGATGAAACGCCGATAGAAATTGGCGAATCCTAGGAAGCGTTGAAGGTCCTTCCGGGTCTCAGGCTGGGGCCATTCCATGACGGCTTTGACCTTCTCGGGGTCCATGCTCAGACTCCCTGCGGAGATGATGTACCCCAAGAAGGTCGTGGTGGAACAATGGAAGTCGCACTTCTCAGCCTTGACAAACAGTCTATTTTCCAGGAGGCGTCTCAACACCTGGCGGACATGGGTGACGTGCTCGGCCTTGGTCTTGGAAAATATCAGGATATCATCCAGATAAACAAAAACGACCCTGTTGAGTAGGTCGCCGAGCACGTCATTGACCAGTTTCTGGAAGACGCCAGGGGCGTTCGTGAGGCCGAATGGCATCACCAGATATTCCCAGTGGCCCGTGGGCGTGTTAAAGGCCGTTTTCCACTCATCCCCATCACGGATACGTACCAGGTGGTACGCGTTGCGGAGGTCCAATTTGGTGAATATGGACGCCCCCTGGAGCAGTTCGAACGCAGAAGCCATGAGAGGGAGCGGGTAGCGGTTCTTGATAGTGAGGTCATTGAGACCCCGGTAATCGATGCAGGGCCTTAGGGAACCATCCTTCTTTCCCACGAAGAAGAACCCCGCTCCCGCGGGCGAGGAGGAAGGTCTAATTACTCCTGCCGCCAGAGACTCCCGCAGATACTTTTCCATGGCTTCGTGCTCGGGACGGGAGAGGGAGAAGACTCGCCCTCTCGGAGGGACTGCGCTAGGTTGCAGCTCAATGGCACAGTCATAGGGACGGTGAGGAGGCAGATTAACGGCTCGGGACTTGCTGAACACCTCCTTGAGGTCCAGGTACTCGGAAGGGATACGGGACAGGTCCTCGCACATCTCGGAAGAGGGGGGGCTCGGAAGGGGACTCGGAAGAGGAGAGTGGGCTTCTCGGAGACAATGAGATGAACAGAATGGGCTCCAGCCCAAAATCTCATGTGTCGACCACTCGAACGTGGGGTTGTGCTTGACCAGCCAGGGGTGTCCCAGGATAATGGGTGAGTGGGGAGAATCGATGATGTGGAGCTGAAGCTCCTCCCGATGGTTGCCTGAGATCCGCAGCTTGAGTGGGGCGGTGATGTGGTTTATGCTGGCGAATCTCTGGCCGCTGAGGGACTTGGCGGCTAGTGGGTGTGACAGCTTGAGGAGAGGAACTCCCCATCTGGACGCCATCCCGGCGTCCAGAAAGCTCTCCTCCGCTCCAGAATCAACGAGGGCGGATGTCCTCCTCGCTTGATCTGCCCACTCGAGCGTCACAGGAAGGCAGGTGCGGTTCCTAGAGGAGTGATCAATTGGAATAACGCCCACTAGTGCTCCTCTGGTCACTAGCGGGCGTTGGCTTTTACCGGGCACTTGGCAACAAAGTGACCCGGTTGGCCACAGTAGAGGCAGGCTCTGGAACTCATCCTCCGATCACGTTCCTCCTTCGACAGGCGAGTACGATCCACCTCCATGGCCTCCGTCTCTGGTGCCCGGGACGGCGGTTTCTTGGTGGCAATGGATGGATCGTTGATGTGGGATCTCCAGGGGGCCCCCTGATTAGAAGTAGCCTGCTGACGAACCCTGCTGCGGTCCTGAAGGCGATGGTCAACGCGGATGGCAAGCGCGATGAGGTCCTCCAGGTTCTCCGGAAGATTTCGAGTCAGCAGCTCGTCCTTAATCCGTTCCGCCAGTCCCATGAGGAATGCGTCGTACAGCGCCCTGCTCTCCCATCTGCTGGACGTCGCCAATGTCTGGAATTCAATGGCGAAATCCGATACAGAGAGATTGCCCTGGCGCATCATCAGCATCTCCCTTGCCGCCTCATGCCCGTGTTTGGAACGGTCGAAGACCCTCTTCATCTCCTCCGCGAACCCGTCTGAGGTCTGGACGCACGGAAGACCCTCCTCCCAGGCCGCCGTTCCCCACTTCTTGGCTCGACCAGATAGCTGCGTGATGATATAAGCCACCCGGGAGAGCTCAGTGGGGAAGGTGGTAGGCTGCAGCTGGAAGACGAGCTGGCACTGGGTGAGGAAGGGCCGGCAACCGCCAGGTTCTCCGGAGTATCTCTCCGGCGGGGGAAGACGAGGTTCCCGGACCGGAACAGGAGGGGGTGCTGAGGGAGCAGGAGCAGGAGCAGGAACCGGAACAGGAACAGAAGGTTGCTGGGGAGCGTGGCCAGGCTGAAGTGCCTGGAGCGTAGATGTCAGCTGCGTAACACAGAGGGTGAGGTTTTGCAGATGCTGCGAAACTGAATCCAACTGGGTCTGGTGGCGACCCAGCATGGCACCCTGCTGCTCGAGGGCGTAGTTCACCCGGGAGCTGTCTGCTGGGTCCATCTCTGGTCAGAACGTACTGTTACGTTTCAGACACAGAGACCCAATAGCAGACAAGGATATAGCAAGAACGAGGTTTATTTCAGAAGGTGAGGTCAAAAAGCCAGGATATCAAAATGTACAGTACAAAAACGGAATGCAAAGAGTAGTAAGGAAGCTAAAGTCGAAAACCGGAAATCAGAGGCAGAGTTACAAAATCGGCAGGCAAGGCAAAGTCAAAAACAATCAAAAGTCGAAAAACCAGAAATCAAAGGCAGAGGTACAAAAACGGTAGGCAAGGGTTAAGTCAAAAACAATCAAAGTCGAAACCAAATGGCAAACAAACAAAATCGCTAGGCTATCTCGGGTCGTACGGAAAAGGTTGTCTCAGGTATGCAATAAGTCACTGGCTTTCTAATTCTCAGGCTCAGGAAATAATGGGTACGTTCTGACAGGGAACAAACAGATTTGTGGGTCTATATATATACGCATAGGAAAGGGAGGGGTAACAAACTACGTGAGGTTTAACACATGAGGTAGAAATGAAACAATCACGTAAACATAACAAAGACATGGAAGGGACTCGGAAACATGCATAACAAACAACGGGCTCGAAGTGGAGCGGAGTGTGCTCAGTAATCACGAGAGGTGAAACTACATACAAACAGCTGGGGCGAATAAGAGATCGCGGACAAACTGGTTAGTCTTGTTAATACCTAACTATAAGACAGACCGTTAGTTCGTTAGTAGACATTTATGTTAATAGGTTTAGTAAGTGCATTTAATTAATAAACCACCCGAGTGATTGTTAGCACGAGTTAGTAATCTATACATTTAGCGTAAGGGAAACCAGGAAGTAGCAGAACACGAAACCCTCGGAAATCCCGAAGTCACCTAAACAGTGCATATACGAGACAGGGTAAACAAACACACGAATGCGACTCAGACAACCCACGAACAGAGGGGAATGCAATGATGAATGATAATAATAAACAAACAGACATACATAATAACAGAACATCACAGTTATACTGTGTTGATTATGTGTTCCCTTAATTTTTTTGAGCAGTATATATATACAAAGTTGAGCAAAGGAGGCTGAAAACTGAAATAAACAATACAGGTTATGTCCAACATTGCGCTCTCAAAAATGAAATTATATTCTAAAAGATTTTGTTTAACAAGTAATTTTAAAAAAAGAATGATAGGTGTCACAAAAATTCACATCCCTGTTTTCCGCTCACAAGGACATCACTACTGTCATCTTCTATCGTGTTTTATGAGATCGGTGAACATCGGGGGATCTTTGACCATTCCTTCATAGAGAATCATCTTTCAAAATCTTTCAGAACCTTGTGCTTGTGGTTATTATTTAAAATGTATTTTCTAATTTTTTCCCCCAATTGGACCCTATGTAATTCAATTCCCCCCGTGTAGTAACAGCTAGAGAATCACTGCTACAACCCCTTAGTAGGAAAGAGGGCGCCACGTCTTCAAGCTCTTCAAGCTCCTGACCGGGATTTCTTCTCGCCCAGGGTTGTCTTATGCGTAACGATTCTTTCCGAGTCTATCCCCGCACCCCGGGAGCGGCCACCAATTGCCGCTCCCTCAAGGCACCGGATCTGGCAGGACCGGAGATCGAACCCCCGATCCTCTGGGCGCAACTGCACAAACTGAAAGTCTGCCTTTTTACCGTTACACCACAGATCATTGTCTTGCTGAAAGATTCTTTTGCGGTTTGAACCTCCTGGCCAGATACCAGGTTTTGGCCCAAAAGGTTGTGGTACTTGAAGTGGTCTTAGCGCTAGCTGGAGTTTATGGTGCAAAGCCGGGACCGGTAGATGCAAAATGACCTCATGTCATCAAAGCTCCACCACCATATTTAAACTAGACATGACCTTCTTTTCAGCGTCAGTGTCCTTATACAAGCTAAACCCACCGCTGGCAGGCTAGACCGAAGAGCTTGTTTTTTGGTCCTGTGACCCTAGCAGCCAATCCAATCAATGCTCTAATGCTGAACTTCACTTGAAACTGGCTGTCTCCATGACATGTCTGTCATAGACAGAGAGATGAAGAGAGAGACAGAGAAATGGAGAGTAAGAGAGTAACAGAGATTGAGAGAGACAGTGACAGATAGACAAAGAGAGGGAGACAGAGAGAGTGACAGAGAGACAGAAATGGGGAGTGATAGAGAGTGACAGAGAGATTGAGAGAAACGGAAAGTTGGGGAGAGACAGAAAGATTGGCAGAAAGACAGAGAGTGACGAGAGACAGAGAGTTTGGGAGAAACAGAAAGATGGAAAGAGCCAGCGAGAGAGAGAGATAGGGAGGGAGAGAGAGAGGAAGAGAGATAGATAGATAGATAGATAGATATAGGAAGAGAGAGGAAGAGAGATGGATAGATAAAGAGAGAGCAGTGTTGATTGCAGTAGCCCTGTGGTGCAGAAGGCCACAGATGAGAGCGTGTGATAGCGTGAGCAGAAACAGCGGTCGAGTGTGACCGTGTCGATAATAGCAGAGATCCGCTCTTTCCCTGAGTGGCGCCCAAGAGCGCTTTATGTGACAGCATTCGCTCAGGGGCCCCAACACAGCGGGGTCCAGCTCATTGGGACAGGGTGTGTGTGTATATGTGTATGCGTGTTTTTGTGTGTGTTTGTGTCTGTGTCTGTCTGTCTGTGTGTGTGTGTGTGTGTGCATGTGTGTGTGTGTGTGTTTGCGTGTGTGTGTTTGTGTGTGTGTGTATGTGCTTGTGTTTATGTGTGTGCGCTTGTGTTTATGTGTGTGTGTGTGTGTGTGTGTGTTAGTGGGGACTGTTTACCCCTGCTCCCCTTTCTGGTTACGCAGTCACACAGAACAGACCCGCTTCTCTGTTTTGAGTGTGGCGGGTGCCGTGCATCTTAAACAGCACTCAGAGTGCTGCCCACTCAGCCGTAGGCCTGATAATAATCATCAGCACTGTTCTGTGTCCTGATTGGCTGTCCTCGCCATGGGCGCTGATGAGACCACCTTTAAACAAGCACGTTTCAGGTTGCAAAGTTAATTTCAATATATAGCAATGGCTTTGCCCCACGCCCCTGGGAGTTTATTTGAAGGGGGTCAAGGGGACGGTTTATTTGAAGGGGGTCAAGCGGACGGTTTTTCTCTGTTTTTTCCCATTTAGTCTCAAATTGACTTTTTGTCTGTTTTATTTTTCCCCTCGGGGGAAAGGGGATTGTACTGCGCTCTGCGACAATCTCACTGTGAAGAGCGCTATAACTTGTATGGGTTTGATTGATAGACCGGACTAACGATCAGCTCTATCTATATGAGGCACCGAACGAGCCTTATTTGGAGCCAAAGAATATGCAATAGTCTATGTGCAGAGAAAACCCAGGTTATTACTTCTTCTGCAGTTTTGCTATGTAATCCCCTCCTAAGCTCTGTTGAACGAGTACGAGTCGAACCAAATGGTGATTCGTGTGGGGATTCAGCCGCCGGCCTGCAAAGAGATATTATTACTTTTTTTATTGCTCCATGTCCATTCCTGGCAGAAAAGTATTTGCCACATTGCTACAACTCGACGTACAGGAGTTATACCAGGAATGCAGTCTTCAAATCAGGGCTTTTCTTTGTCTTCGGGACAAAATCAGAGGATTTACCGCCAATTGAGTGTGATTGGGTGCGCTGATATTGTGCAGTTTTAACAAGTGCACAGTTCCTAAAGTGGGATTAAATGAGAACTTGGCGCCATCTGTTAAAGTTAAGTTTTTTTTCCTGTACCCCTCCCCCCTTTCCAAAAAAAGTTAAGTTAAAGCCAGTGCCTGTGTAATACCTGATTGGTTGCTGGATAATGTTGGATTTAGGAACCAGGGTCTGCTTCAAACTGTGCCCCATCTGTCAGTGAAATAACGATTCTGTGTGTTACTCATTTGTCCAGTAAATTATATTTATCCATTTATTTGTATTGTGCCTGTACATCTTTCATATAAATAAATACCACAGCTTATATCTACACCGCATGCTTCAGTAGAAGAAGCTTATTCGGCTTGAGCTTGCAAGCTGCGGGCATCCGATTGGCCAATAAGCAGACTGTGTGCAGAAGCGGGAGTGTGCAGAAGTTTCTGGCGATACACGCATCGACGCGGGAAACTACTTCTCGATACACCCCAAACTCCACTTAAACATCTTCCAGAAACTTCTGTTTTCATACAGTGATGCCCTTCCTGATCTCCTCCTGTTCTGCGGCCGGGAGGGTACCGAGGGTCCGTGAACGAGCGCTTCCAGCGCGACACACTGCCCGCCGGCCTTGGACTCGATACCGGACCGTGGGTCCCATCTGACGCTGGTAAATATTATATCCGTAATCGGAGCTGCATCCACATGAGGTCTGGGCCGCTGAAAGCACAGCATGGCATCCACCGCGAGTGCGGCGGAGTATGCCTACGAGCGGAGGCGCCAGCGACGGGCGATCGGCTCTCGTAAACCCCTGACATTTTACGAGCCGGCACTTATCCGGAATGCACCTGGCCCCGGTCATTATTCCCGCTGTTTATTTATTCATACGTTTATTTTGAAAAAAGGGTCGTTTGTTTGCAGAACCGAGGGTCGTGTTAGGGAGCGGGCGACGCCGTTGGAGGGGGATTAATCCTCCGTGGTGCCTGGCGAGTTTCTGCAAAGTTGTGTACGGCTCTTCGCCTAATGAATCCCAGCGTGAGAGTAATTTTCCTAATGAATCCTCGATGGCTGCTGCGAGGCAGGGCGACTTAAAGAGACACAGCGCTCCCGCTCGTTAGGATCGTACCGTATACCCTTATGTGACTTGCATGATTTAATGAGGAAGCGAATGGGAAAGGGCTCCATTTTAATAGCTGAGTGGGTTAATATCCAGCGTAAGAAACCCCCACGGGCAGATAAATGAAATCGCGCAGGCCAACATAACTGTATATCTATATGATTTTAATAAAACTTGCCTTTAAAATACATTTTTCCATTGGCTACTGCAGATTATGTGTAGGCCTACATGCCTGTTTGTGAGTGTTAATGTGTCAAGGATCAAATGTGTATGGGTGTACAGGGGTATGTTTATGTGTTTGAATGTGTGCAAGTGGAATTGGCTGTAGATGTTTGTGTGAGGGGCTGTGTGTGGATGTTTGTGTGTGAATATGTGTTTGTGTGTGTACGTGGGTCTAGGCGTGAGTGTGTGGGTGTGTGCATGGGCGCGTGCGTGCAAGCGTGTGTGTGCTTGAAGATGACGCATATGAATGTTCACACATTCGCCAGCTCACCCTAATGTTCTTGGCCGGATGCCGGACACCTCCTGGACTGGAAGATGACCCGCCACCAGGCCTTAACCCGGACCCTGACCCACACCCAAGCTGCTGTGTCGCTGTGTCCCTCCAGAGGCCCCCGCGGGGGCCGCGACATACGCGTCGGGCAGCACCGCGCCTGTCAGTGGGGTTCTGAGTAAGCTGGCCGTTGAACATGGAGCATTACATCACAGGACAGGGTTTCAATGTATGGGATTTAAAATATTTTTTATAGCACCGGGGTGGCCGGTGACCGCTGCCCCCCTTTTGGTCCAGGAAGGTAACTAGGCTCCTGGGGGGGGCAGAGCTTTATCGCTCTCCCTCAGCTGTTTTGAGCCCCCCGCCCCCCCCCCCCCCCGTTTTGTGTCTAAGTTTGATTAACAAAGAGATGGGCTGGGGCTGTGGGAGCTCATAGGAGAGGAGGACAGGACTGCGGGAGAATCAAAGCTCTTAGGCCCTTTATCTGTGGGTAACACCTGGCAGGAAGTGGACATGTTTCAGTGCTCTGGCTGTTTGCCTGCTGGGCAGTGTCGGGGGGGGGGGGGGAGGGTGTGGCTGGTTGGGGGTCTTTGGGCACAGGTGACGTTGTGTGTGGGTCATAGAGGGAGAGCGAAAGAGAATGAGACAGAGAATTTAATTTAAAACCACCTTTATGGTCACAGTTCAACAACATATGCAAGTGACAATCAAAATATAATCACAAAAATGGAGAGAGAGCGAGAGGGAGGGAGGGGGAAAGAGAGCGAGAGACTTTGACTTATGTATCCAATTTATTCAGACGCAATCAATGCTTGTAGCGCACTTCTCATGAACCACAGCAGTGTCTGCATGTTGTGCAAGAAAAGAGGAAAAAACACAAAACATGCAATGAAAATAATAAATGAAGATAATAATGGGAAACCCCAAAGCCATCATCAGCCAGGGAAAAGGCCTTTGATATATAGATATAGTGCATTAATATAGATTTTTCTTGTTTGTGTCGTCATATGTGCTTCAGGACCCCAGATGTCTGTCATGCAACAACAACGACAAAAAAAGAAAGTATCTAAATTGATAGTGAGACCTGGGGCCTGGCCAAATGATTTCAGGTGATGGTAATACAGTGTAAGGAAGATAGATAGATCAGACGAGAGAGATGAAAGAGAGATAGAGAGAGAGAGAAAGAAGAATTGAGGCTTGTGATGTGTCAGGAAGAGGGAATGGTCACCGAGGAGAGGCCTTCGGATAAAGACGTAGACGGAGATGGAAGTGATGGACTGGGTGGAGAAAGAGAAAACATTCCCTCCCTGTATTTTGGGAATATTGTGCACGACTTGTGTAGGTGAATGAACGTCATGCCAGAAAAGCTGAAGTGGAAATGGAAAATAAGAGAGACAATTATAATTAGTGTGTGTGTGTGTGTGTGTGTGTGTGTGTGTGTGTGTGTGTGCGCGCGCGCGCGAGAAAGAGCAAAAGAAAGATGAAATGAGTTGTGTGCTGCTGTTAGGAAGAAAAATGATGCTTGAAATGAAGATACAGTGATTCTGAGACACACACACAGGCACACACACACACACACGCACACGCACACGCACAAAGACAGAGAGACACAGAGAAACAGAGAGAGAGAGAGACTAACAGACAGACAGACAGACAGACAGACAGAAAGGGAGAGGGGGAGAGAGAGAGAGAGATGGGAGATGATCACAGAAAGCAGCAGCAGAAGCAAATTGTATTACAGAGCTGAGAGTGATTAACGCATCCTGTTTCCCATCCTGCTTATATCCATGAAAAAATAAAGCACCATTAATAATATCAGTTTTAAAACCTGTGGTTATAATGGGTTAATGGGTCAAGAATTTCTTTCTTTAACTTAAAAACATTCTTTCTCCAAATTAAATTCCAATATTGTACCGCCCCCCCCTTTGAACTAAGGGAAACCAAGTGAATTAAGATAATGTAAGAAATTAATTTAACTGGTTTTTGGTATATTGAAAGTTTCACCCATTAATTTTTCAAGCCAGGCGTGGAAATCCAATTAGATAAGAGTAGATAGAGTGGCTCGGAGGGTGGGGTAATTTATTTAACACACAAGTGATACTCTTCTATAGTGGTTGATGGTGTGTGTGTACATGTGGAGGGTGGGGTAATTTATTTAACATTTAAGTGATGCTCTTCTATTAGATATAGTGGTTGATGGTGTGCGTGTCCGTGCACGTTTGCTGTGTGTGTGTGTGTGTGTGTGTGTGCGCACACGTGAGGCATGTGCACATGTGGAGGGTGGGGTAACTTATTTAACACACAAGTGATACTCTTCTATTAGATATAGTGATTGATGGTGTGTGTGTGTGGGCATGTTTGCGTGTCCGTGTGTGTGTACATGTGGGAAGTGGGGTGGGGAGGGGGGGTATCGCTGTTTTGCAGCCGTTAACGTGAAGCACAGAGTGGATTTTCTTCTTCCTCTTGGCAGGGAAAAAAGATGGATTTCCATGCCTCCTCGTTAGCGCGGATGTTCCGTGCACATGTGTTCTCTTTGCAATCAACCCGCAGACAGCCTTAATGCCCTGGTCGCAGCGGGCAAGCTGTTCGCTTCCTAACTCACCCCTGCTTTCACAGGGCATAGACAAGTAAACACCCCCGCCTGCATCTTACGCCTCCCATCTCTCCCATATTTAACACTGCAGTCTGCGCTGCTGCTGCTAGACAGCTCCAAACTAACTGCATTAATATACTGCACATCTGCTATACGGGCGGGACAGACTGAACGCATTATTCCACAATCGTACGCCACTCATTTCTACACAAACGGGTAGATACACCCCCCAAACACACACACAAGGCAATATGAACCTTTCAAAGCATGGCAGGATTGTCGCGAAGCGAGGGTCTGGCGCAGCGTTGGTCTCACTCATTAGCTATGGGAAATGACCCGTGTGCGACAGAGTTCACACGAATAAAAAGCCAAATAGGATGATGTGCGAGCTACTGGGTGCATTAGTGACAAAATCCCTCCCACGCCCTGCCCCGGCCCACCCTGACGGTAATGACTCCTAACACTGCACTAAGGACCTCCACATTTCCACAAAGCACACTGAATCACAATAGCCTCCTTTCTGCAGGTCTATGTACAGTCATATTGTGCACAGCAAGGCAAAGGTCCAGCAATGATCAAAAAGTTTTCAGTATTTAAGCATCATAATGCTGTGATCATTTATTACACACATGCTATGCCCCCTGTATAAAGCCATTGTGACCATTAAAAATAAGGCTCTACTTTCTATGTACATGCTGTACATACATACACACTTGTTTCCTAACTAACTAAAATTAACTAACTAAGGAAATACATACATACATACATACATACACACACACTTGGTTACTAACTAACTATCAACATACATACATACATACTGTATACACACACACTTGTTTTCTAACTAACTAACTAACAAACTACATACATACATACATACATACATACATACACACATGCTTACTAACTAACTAACTTCATACATATAGTCAAGCCAAAATGTCTGCACACCCCTTTCACCTTCTCCACGTTTTATTACGTTACAGACAATAGATTGAGTAGCATAATGACAAAATAGCCCATAATGACAAAGTGAAAACAGGTTTTTAGACATTTGTGCTCATTTATTAAAGATCAAAATGTTAAATATTATATGTACACAAGTGTGCACACCCTTTGATATGACACTCAAAAGTGAGCTGAGGTGCATTTTGTTTCCACTGATACTGCTTGAGATGTTTCTACAACTTAATTGGAGTCCACCTGTGATAAATTAAATTGATTGGACATGATTGGGGATTGCCAACACCTGCCTATATAAGGTCCCACAGTTGACAGTGCATGTCAGAGCAAACTCCAAGCCATGGGGTCAAAGGAATTATCTGCAGACCTCAGAAACAGGACTGTGTCAAGGTATAGATCTGGAGAAGGGTACAGAAAAATCTCTGCAGCTTTACAGGTCCCAAAGAGCACAGCGGCCACCATCATTCGTAAATGGAAGAAGTTTGGAACCACCAAGAATCTTCCTAGACCTGGCCGCCCGGCCAAACTGAGCAATCGGGGAAGACGGGCCTTAGCCAGGGAGGTGAGCAGGAACCCGAGGGTAACTCTGACAGAGCTCCAGCGTATCCTTGTAGAAGAGATGGGAGAACCTTTCAGAAGATCAACCATCCAGGCAGCACTCCACCAATCAGGCCTTTATGGTAAAGTGGCCAGACGGAAGCCCCTCTTTAGTAAAAGGCACATCACAGCCCGCTTGGAGTTTGCCAAAAGGCATCTAGAGGACTCTCAAACCATGAGAATCAAGATTCTCTGGTCTGATGAAACCAAAATTGAACTTTTTGGCCTGAATACCAAGTGTCACGTCTGGAGGAAACCAGGCACCGCTCATCACCTGGCTAATATCATCCCTACAGTGAAGCATGGCGGTGGCAGCATCATAATGTGGGGATGTTTTTCAGCAGCGGGAACGGGGCGACTAGTCCTGATAGAGGGAAAAATGAATGCAGCTAAGTACACCGAGATCCTTGAAGAAAACCTGCTCCAGAGCGCTCTGGACCTCAGCCTGGGGCGAAGGTTTACCTTCCAACATGACAACGACCCGAAGCACACAGCCAAGAGAACAAAGGAGTGGCTTCGGAGAAAGTCTGTGCATGTCCTTGAGTGGCCCAGCCAGAGCCCAGACCTGAATCCAATTGAACATCTGTGGAAAGAGCTGAAAATGGCTGTGTACTGACGCTTCCCATCCAACCTGACGGAGCTTGCAAGGATATGCCAAGAGGAATGGGCAAAAATTTCCAGAAACAAGTGTACCAAGCTCGTAGCTTCTTTCCCAAGATGCCTTGAAGCTGTAATCACTGCCAAAGGTGCAGCAACCAAGTATTAGGCTAAGGGTGTGTACAGATATGTAACCCCTAAATAACATATTTTTATACTACGCCTCCCCTGAATCCCTTTGAGTTACAAGCCCAGTTTTCTAACCATTATACTACGCCACCCCTGAATCCCTTTGAGTTACAAGCCCAGTTTTCTAACCGTTATACTACGCCGCCACCCCTGAATTCCTGGTTCATGAATGACTTTCGTAATCTTTGGCCAGAATCAGCTGGATTTTGAATAGTAGGGCTGTAGGCGTTTGACCGTGTTGTACTGCTTATCCATGTGATCAATGGTCAAGAAAGATTTTGTCATGCCCTGATGAAGCCCAGGAGCTCTATCTTGGTGATATTGGCGCTTGGTCTAAGCGCATGGCGTAAAGTCAATTTAGGGCGTGTCCAAGTCCATTTTTGCTAGTTTACCGGTATGTTTTTTGGGCGCTAAGCACGGCACAATGCGCAAATGGGCTGAACCTAGTCTCTTCATTAATTATAGCTGTGTCTTGGGTGTGACATGCAATAAACCAATTAAAATATTATATCGCATTCTCTTTAAAAGCCTGCTTTTTCATCTTGGCAGGTTGCTTGATAGCGAAACAGACATGCTCGTGTGTGTTTAGTGCGATCATGAAATCGGCTCAATGGATCAATAGTCAATATTATTCGGACTAGCCATTAGGAGTTACCGGTAATTCCCGACAGGGCTGTTATTTTACAAAATATATGCGGTTACATTTCGTTAAAAGGACCTGCAACAGCTGAGAATAAGCTATCGATGGCTTCAGTCTCACCTTAGAAAACGCCAAATTAGCCTGCTTGTTCAACGAATTTCGTTTGATTATGCAATGAAAGTGTCAAACATCTATTCCATGAGGCTGTTCTGATGGAGTTCTCGAAGTTCAAGCTTCATCCGAAGTTCATTAGGCTACCTGCATAGTAATATTGATTAATAACATAAATACAGTTATTTTGCCTTAATGATTACACTAAATACAATAAAGCTGTCATATTTCCCCTTGTTTTATAATGTCCTGCTTATGGAAATGTGACAAACCTGTTTTACTCTCGTAGCGTAATGTTTTAAAACAATCCACTTTAAGACCATGAAAAGTGTGACTTACAGCAGTGAAAACAGAGAATGGCATTACAATGCTGCAAATTTGTTTTAGTTTCTAATGAGACGCTTAGTTCTCTTCTCGTTTTGTTCAGTTAGTTAGAATAACAGGTGAAATCTGGAGAGAGATGGGTTTTAATAAGCTGAGAGTATGGAAACCTTAATTGTCACTGTAATTAAAAAAAATATGAAGGACGAAGAATACTAAGGTTCAAATTCAGTTATCATGGTGACATTTATCTCCGTTGTTTAACCGTAGGCTATGGAAAAAACCTTATGCACAGTGAATCCGCTGTAGCTTAGTGTTATGTTCTGAGTCTGAGTTCTGAGTCTGTCTGTTTTGTATTTTCATTCAGTTATTTGTTTCTGATTATTTGTGGTTTTACTGTCCTGTGTTTTGTATTTCTGTCACTCCCTGTCTTCGTCACAACTTTCGGGAGTCTGTGGGGATTTCGGGATTCTTTGTATTTCCTCTCATTCCTTCCTTCTTACTAAATTATTTCATTGTAAATAATACTAATTAACTAACAATCACTAACATCTTAGAATTAGGGTCTACTAATCTACTAATGACTAACTTGTGTATATAATACTAAACAACTAACTGGCTAACATTAGGGATTTAGAATTTTCTACTAACATTACTAATTACTAATTTATCTTGAGTTTCTACCTGCAGCTGTCATTCTCCCTCGTTATCCTATCCCTGTATCTATCTGATTTTGCATTCTCTGCACATGTGTCCACGTACGTGTTCCTCCCCTTCAAGCTGTGCACTTGTTACCTGTTAAACTCCAGGTCTGTTGTCGTCATTGTTTATGTGAAAATACAGTCCGTGTTTTACGTCTGCCCTTGTTATTGGTCCTTGTTACCCTCATTGTTCTTACCTGTGAGCCATCTCCCCTCCCTGTTTCCTCACACCTGATCCTCATTGTTTCTTGTCTCCCTCTGTGTATTTAACCCAGTCGTCCTAGTCCCTTGTCGCGAGTTCCTCACAATCATTATAGCGTTTGTTTGTTGCCTGTCTTTTCCGAGCGATCGAGTATCTGTTGGTTTCCGAGTTTGTTAGTTTTTGTTGTCTGTTCTTTTTTGTTTATTTTTTCGTGTCTGATTGATTTGGTTTTGACCTCTGTCCGTGTTCTCGCGACCCTGTTTCCTGGATTGATTTTGTACCTCTGCCGTGCCTTCCCGTGTTTGACCTCTGCCTGTTTTTGGACTCGTATTTGGATTTGGATTTGGATTTTGTACCTTTGCCTGGACATTAAACTTCGGTTTTTTCGTACCCCTGCCTGCTACTGGGTCCCTATTTTCAACCGATCGTTACACTTAGGCTATTTGAAAAACAATAAATGCAATATTCACTGCACAAGGTTTTGAACTTTTTCAGTCAAAACCATTCTATTTACTTACAGGCTGTGGGCCTTGAGAGCTGTATTGTAATGACATCTGAAGTGCATTTTCAAAACTCAAATGTCCGTCTATTGCAGTGTGCGAGTTTTCCTTTGAATGACAATTCACGCATTAGATGTAAATGACATTTCGCGCTTTAGGCTTGATATAGGTGTTATCAGCAAATGGAAAGCCATTTTTAATGGATAGCCATTGTCCCGTAACAGAAGATTGTCCCCCCCAGAACATTACAGGAATTATTGGCAAATAGAGGCGTCATAGCTTGATCCAGGATAATTGCGAATAGTCTATAGCGTAGGCCTTACATGTACCATCGCACATCGCCTTGATTTTGATGGAGTGGGCTGAAAGCAATTTAATTCGGCATTCGCCTTCGCTGAGGGACAGGTAGCTATGTGGTCTTTGACCTATGGACCCTTTTATTATTATGCATTTTTTATATATAGCCTACAATAATAATATTTAACATTGTAATCTTGATATTTTTAGTCATGCTTGTGCGTGCCCCTGTGTGTAACAGACAGGTGGGTGTACGCGCGTTGTGCACACGCTTATGTAGACACACTTACAGTCAAGCCGGAAAGTCTGCACCCCCCTTTCACCTTCTCCACGTTTTATTACGGTACAGTCTTATACTACAATAGATTGAGTTCATTTTTTGCCTCAAACATCTACACACAATAGCCAATAATGACAAAGGGAAACAAGGTTTTTTTTTAGAAAAAATTTTATTTTACTTTACTTAATAAAAAATTTATATTTTAGCGTTACATACACACCCTCACACTACCCTTTGGTTGTTGCTTGGTTGCTGGCAGCTGGCAGATTACAAGGCAAAGCAAAGAAGAGAAGAGCTTGGGCTTACAACTTTGCACTTTTTTTTTTTCTTTTTTTTGCCCATCTTCATTGCCCCTTGCTCCTGCAGGATGGGATGGTTGGGGGGGAAGCAGCGGTACACAGCCATTTTTTCTTCTTCCACCACAGATCATCAATTGGATCTGGGCTGGGCTGGGGCACTGGCCTCAGAAGCATGCACTTTCTTTCTCTTTTGTCTTCTTGGCTGTGTGCTTCGGTGTGTTGTGGCTGTTTGCGGTCAAACCTTCGCCCCAGTTTGAGGTCCAGAGCGCTCAAGTGCAGGTTTTCTTCAAGGATCCCGCTCAAGTGCAGGTTTTCTTCAAGGTAGCTGCATTCATCTTTCCCTCTATCAGGTCTAGTCGCCCCGTTTCCACTGCTGAAAAACATCCCCACATCATGATGCTGCCACCGCCATGCTTCACTGTAGGGATGGTATTAGCCAGGTGATGAGCAGTGCCTGGTTTCCTCCAGATGTGGCGCTTGGTATTCAGGCCAAAAAGTTCAATTTTGGTTTCATCAGACCAGAGAATCTTGATTCTCATGGTTTGAGAATCCTCCAGGTGCCTTTTGGCAAACTCCAAGCGGACTGTGATGTGCCTTTTATTAAGGAGGGGCTTCTGTCTGGCCACTCTACCATAAAGGCCTGATTGGTGGAGTGCTGCCTGGATGGTTGATCTTTTGAAAAGTTCTTCTATCTCCACAAGGATACACTGGAGCTCTGTCAGAGTGACCCTCGGGTTCCTGCTCACCTCCCTGGCCAAAGCCCGTCTTCCCCGATTGCTCAGTTTGGCCAGGCGGCCAGGTCTAGGAATATTCTTAGTGGTTCCAAACTTCTTCTATTTATGAATGATGGTGGCCACTGTGCTCTTTGGGACCTGTAAAGCTGCCGAAAGTTTTCCGTACCCTTCTCCAGATCTATGTCTTGACACAGTCCTGTTTCTGAGGTCTGCAGATAATTCCTTTGCCCCCATGGCTTGGAGTTTTCTCTGACATGCACTGTCAACTGTGGGACTGTGTCGACTCCAATTAAGTTGTAGAAACATCTCAAGCAGTATCAGTGGAAACAAAATGCTCCTCAGCTCACTTTTGGGTGTCATATCAAAGGGTGTGCACACTTGTGTACATATGATATTTTACATTTAGATTCTTAATAAATTAGCACAAATGTCTAAAAACCTGTTTTAACTTTGTCATTATGGGTTATTGAAAAAAAATGAACTCAATCTATTGTAGAATATGTCTGTAATGTAATAAAATGTGGAGACGGTGAAAGGGGTGTGCAGACTTTCCAGCTTGACTGTATATTCTTAAATAACATGTAAACAACTGCGACATGACTTTAGACCAGGTTTGTGGTGGTTTTAGTGCAAGCGCTTTCTGCTGCCTCAAGATAGCAATACGCCAAAAAGAATCCTGGCCACTCTTCATTTTAAGACCAACACGCCCAGTTTACTTGTAATGGGCGCAAGAATACATGGTATTTAAACGACGTGAACGCAAGGCGTTGTAATGAACCATGCGCCAGGTGTAAGATAGCAAAGGTACTTGCGTTTGGGTTAGCGCCGGATGTAAGATAGGGCCCCAGGTGTGTTGGTCGAAACATGTTGGCGTTTTGTATTCATGTAGCCAGTTTATAATAAAGGCTTTTAAATTGAGTTTTCTTTCCGTTTAACTTTTTGAGTGCCTGGATCTACTCTTCGTTGCCTCGATTCCCTGAGGTCTAAGAGCACCATCTACTCTTTGATACCGTTGTTTCTTTTTGAGCGCTTGGTTGTCCTTTCTAGTGTTTAAAGATTTGGTAACCTTGTAAATTGTAAAGTATCTTTATTTTAATTCCAGATTATTGACCTGATCTTTGGATATTCTATTGTACAAAGTTTAATTTATTGATATCTGATTGCTATTAAGTTGCGATGACATCATCATCACCACCATGGGGAAACTGAGACATACAGGGACTAGACGTAAAGTCAGAAACATGTGCATTGTTCGATCATCGATTAGCTTGCATTATTTGCTGCTCTTTTGAGTTATAGATTGTTGAAAAAAAAAAATACCTTGTAATAGCACCAATTTTTTTTGTAAACCAAACATGCGATGCATTAAACGTTTCCGAAATGCCTCAGATGACCAAGAGTGCATTGCTCTCGCGTAGATCTACCCACACTGAGAAACTGCAGCTTTTCTTAGTAGAAAACATGCTGATTCACTGATCTTTGAGAATGTAGATTTGACACTATTACTACTAATACGTACTACAACAACTATACTATACTACTATACTACTACTACTACTATTATTATTATTATTATTATTATTATTAGTAGTAGTAGTATTAAATACACAAACAAATAATAATAATACACTCCATTTAAACTCACCTCAACTGCCACCAATTTTTTACAATTCACCTGGGTGAGGCACAGCAGCCATTTTGGGCCAGAACACTCACCACATATCAGAGGTGGAGAAAGAGGCATTTATTTTACTAAATTAACTGGGTGGTAAAATAGATGACTAGTCTAGAGGCTCTGATTGGAATTAGGACACCAAGGAATCCCACTGCTACCTTTACTAACCACAGTGAGTCATCTCCTGTATGACAGTATCCCCATCCCAGCACAGGGCTCATATATAATCATAAACCTGTGTGTGATGAGCATTCCGGATCATTTAAAAGTGAGTAAATCTGTGCGGTGATGATCTCATAAATAAAGAGAAAATAAAACGGCACCGTAGGGAGTGAACATTTTATGAACAGATTGATGCTTTATACCACATGTTGTGTTCCTGCAGATTACAAGTCAAAAGCAAGTAAACAAGCACGTCCTTATTTTCTGACAAACAACTTGAAGATGTTTTGTTTGGATATAAATGAACTCACCAGTCAAGCGGTATAAAGCCTTTCAAATGAAAACATGCTTGCTGAGAAGTCATTTAGCCATTAGCTGATCAAACCTAAATCAAAAATATAAGACTATAAGACTAGCTGTGGTAGGTTATCAACTGGCTGCCAGTTTTAAAAAAAAAAACCTGAATCGTGTTTTAATCTTAGCCAAACATCTTTCCCTGTGTTTCTTGCAGTGTTATTGCAAAGATTATGGCTGCTACAGCCCACACATATCTTTTCTGTGGTTGTGAAGGGTACAAGGACTGTGAGGTTTTTTCCGTACCCATAGCCATCTTAATGACAGATGACAGATGACAGATGTACTACACTCTCAGAAGAAATGGTTCCAAAAGGCTTTATGTAGTTCCTTGTTGGGCAAAACGGTCCAATCTGGGAGCTTTTACAATTTTCACACCTACCATAGAAGAACTAAAAATGGTTCTCCTATCGAGATAAGTCAAAACTATTTTTACTGAGAGTGTAGATGCCAGGGCACTAGTTTATTTGTTTATTTGTTATTTTAAAAATAACTGCACTGCTCAGACCAATGCATGCAGTACGTTCTCTGAAGTGTGCAGTATCCTGACGGATTCGTTCATGAGCCAGTGACTATTTTGTGCTCTCGAGGCTACACAGTACTGAAGGACCTTGAAAATGTTTCCTTATTGCCAGATGTTGACGCTGCCTGGGAATAATTTAAAGCAACACTCACAGCTATTAGCGACACACATGACCCTATTAAAAGATTTAGAGTTAGAGAGAAACCCTGGTTTTCTGATTAAATTTCCTCTTTGCTCCAGCAAAGGCCAGGAGATACAACTCTCTTAGAGACTGAACCTTCTTTAGGGCACTAAGAAACAATTCACCCTGCTAATAAGGAATGTTATGGCTGATTATTATATAAATGCAGTGACTGAAAATTTGAATAACCTCACAAAATTTTGGGAACAGATTAAATCTGTCTCTGGTCCTACCGTATCTTCATGCCTCCCCAACTTTTTAAAGATGAACTGCAATGATGTTAATGCTAAGAATGTAATTCTGTAAACTTTTAACAGGCATTTTATTTCAGCTGGATTTATCTTTGATTTGTCAAATGTGGAGCCACAAATTTGCACTAATCATATTACCATAGACTCTACTACAAATGCCCCTTAAATCTGTTTAAAAAGCATTGACTGCTGGTCCTTTTTAAGAGAACTGAGAGCTGAGCCCATTGCCACTATTTTAATCTGAGCCTTGCCTCTAACTCCATTCCCAAACTATGCAAATCTGCTTATGTCAGTCCATTACTTAAGGGTGGTGATTTTTCGGATGTTCGTAATTATCGCTCTATTTTGAAGTTATCAGTCTTGGCAAAACTATTTGAATCACTAATGAGTACACACAGCTGAAGCATTTTTAATGGAAAATAATATTCTCAGTCAGGCTTTAGGTCAGGGCACAGTGCTATTACAGCAGTCATGCTTGTAACCAATGACATCATTAGCTCTCTACACTGTGTAGCATTGTTTGTTGACCTTTCCGAGACTTTTTTTCCTCTGTGGATCCTGCATTACTTTTACAAAGACTAAACAGCATTGGCCTTAGCGACAATGCAGTAGGGTGGGTCAAAAATGATCTATCAGACAGAACACAATGTGTTTATGTTGAGAATTTTTAGAGAGCACTACAGGTGTTCTCCAAGGCTCCATTTTAGGACCCGATTGATTTTTTATTAGTTTTTTAATAAATGATGTAGGGATGGATATGCATCCAGAAAAGATTCACTTATATGCAGAAGACACAGTCATCTACACAGTTGCTTCCTCCTTCAATCAAGCTGACTTTTAAAAAAAGTCTTCAAACCACTCTCCCTCAGTTGGCGTTAGTCTTGAATGTACAAAATTTTTAAATTATATTACATTTACTCAATGCTCAATTGGATTCAAGTCTGGGGAACATGAGGGCCAGTCAATGGCATCAATGCCTTCGTCATCCAGGAACTGCCTACACACTCTGGCCACATGAGGCCAGGCATTGTCCTGCACCAGGAGGAACCCAGGGCCCACTGCACCAGCGTAAAGGTCTGACAATGGGTCTGAGGATTTCATCCTGGTACCTAACAGCAGTCAGGGTGCCGTTGGCTCGCATGTGGAGGTTTGCTTTCATTTGCACCAAAGCAGGTGAAATTGTTTCAGAATCGTTTACGCTTCCTAGCTGGACAGATCGATATCCCAGAAGTTGAATTAACTTAGTGTTATACTGTGTTGATTAAGTGTTCCCTTCATTTCTTTGAGCAGTAAAACCTTGTGAAAAAATGAGAACTCAAATTGTTAAAGTCTGCACACCCCTTTCACCTTCTCCATGTTTTATTACGTTACAGACATATTCTACAATAGATTGAGTTCATTTTCTGTCTCAAAATTCTACACAAAATAGCCCATAATGACAAAGTGAAACAGGTTTTTAGACATTTGTACTAATTGTAAAAAAACTAATAAATGTAAAATATCATATGTACACAAGTGTGCACACCCTTTGATATGACACCCAAAAGTGAGCTGAGGTGCATTTTGTTTCCACTGATACTGCTTGAGATGTTTCTACAACTTAATTGAAGTCCACCTGTGATAAATTCAATTGATTGGACATGATTGGGGATTGCCAACACCTGCCTATATAAGGTCCCACAGTTGACAATGCATGTCAGAGCAAACTCCAAGCTATGGGGTCAAAGGAATTATCTGCAGACCTCAGAAACAGCATTGTGTCAAGGCATAGATCTGGAGAAGGGTACAGAAACATTTCTGCAGCTTTACAGGTCCCAAAGAGCACAGTGGCCACCATCATTCGTAAATGGAAGAAGTTTGGAACCACCAAGAATATTTCTAGACCTGGCCGAACTGAGAAATCGGGGAAGACGGGTCTTGGCCAGGGAGGTGAGCAGGAACCCGAGGGTCACTCTGACAGAGCTCCAGCGTATCCTTGTGGAGATGCCTGGCTAATACCATCCCTACCATGAAGCATGGCGGTGGCAGCATCATGATGTGGGGATGTTTTTCAGCAGCGGGAACGGGGCGACTATTCCTGACAGAGGGAAAGATTAATGCAGCTAAGTACACCAAGATCCTTGAAGAAAACCTGCTCCAGAGCGCTCTGGACCTCAGACTGGGGCGAAGGTTTACCTTCCAACATGACAACGACCCAAAGCACACAGCCAAGAGAACAAAAGAGTGGCTTCTGAGAAAGTTTGGGCATGTCTTTGAGTGGCTCAGCCAGAGCCCAGACCTGAATCCAATTGAACATCTGTGGAAAGAGCTGAAAATGGCTGTGTACCGATGCTCCCCATCCAACCTGACAGAGCTTGCAAGGTTATGCCAAGAGGAATGGGCAAAAATGTCCAGAAACAAGTGTGCCAAGCTCGTAGCTTCTTTCCCAAGACGCCTTGAAGCTGTAATCGCTGCCAAAGGTGCAGCAACCAAGTATTAGGCTAAGGGTGTGTACAGATATGTAACCCCTAAATAACATATTTTTGTCAGTAAAATAAAATTGCATATTTTCTAAAAACCTGTTTTCACTTTGTCATTATTGGCTATTGTGTGTAGATGTTTGAGGCAAAAAATTAACTAAATCTATTGTAGTATAAGTCTGTAACGTAATAAAACGTGGAGAAGGTGAAAGGGGTGTGCAGACTTTCTGGCTTGACTGTATATGCATGCTTCCTCCTCTCTGTTAGGCAAGATAGATTCCATTTATCATTCATCTTTGTGCTTTATTTTAAAGGCTGAATCACGTATTCATCATTGTACTCTGAGTCGAGTGACTGGACCTCATTGAAACTGTGTAGGAAACTTCATATGTATCTTTTTATTTATAAAGCTATTCTTGGTAAGCTTCGTCCTTATCTTTGTAACATGCTTTCTGATTCTTCTATCAACTGGCAGACTAGGTCCTCTCAGTTTGTACTGTATCATGTGCCTAGGGTCATTCTGATTTTGGAAAAGCTGCCTTTTTTCACGATGCACCTTAGGCTTGGAATAATCTAGCATTAAGCTGGAGACTTTGCCCTCATTTCGCGATTTCGTTCTAAGAAACTCTTAGGGAAGAATATAATTGCTTTTAATAGACAAGGCCTTTCCCTGTGTGACACACTGTAATGTTATTGTATTTTATGTCCTAATTTTTTTACTCTTACTTATTGTTATTATCTTACTTGTACCCTGTGTTTTATTCATTTTAATGTTTACTTATTGTTGCTGTTGTCTTTGTCAGGTCTCTTTTGTAAAAGAGATCATATCTGAAGAGACTTCCTGGTCAAATAAACGTGAGGCTTCTCTCTCACTGATGCCAGCTGGTAGCTTGTGATGACCTGGCGTATAATTGGGTGGGGCTAATATAATGGTAACAGGGGTAACCCTTTCTGCCTTAAAACTCTAGAACTGTACACCCCTGCTCCATGACTCTTACGATCTGTGTACATAATTTTGTTCATTTTATAGATTTATATTGTATTATTTTAATTTAATTTATTTTTTATTTTATTTCCCTTTGATTAACTTCTCTTAGTCCTAATCTTTTGGCTGCATTTGCTGTTGTGTGTTGTTTAATGTGATCTATGTGAGCCAGACCAAGACAAATTCCTTGTATGTGCAATCTTGGCCAGGACATCTGACTCTGATTCTGATTCAGATAAGTAGGAAGAAAGTAGGCCAATTATTGATTTATAGATGAATATACTGTATATCAGTGGATCAATCTGTGCAAGTGTAAAGAAGTCAACACAGACCATTTATATAAGAGACAATGATGGGTGGATGATTTAGCACCTGCAATGAAGCGAACAGCACTATGGTATACTGTATCCAGTGCCTATAAAGTGGTAGATGAAGCATGCGTATAATTATAGTGTATCGCCAGTCTAAAACGGGTATAATAAAAATAAAAAGTTTACTAAGATGTTTCATCTTTATCTTAAAACTGAAACCACATTTATTACTAAAATAGAGGCCTGACTTAATTCTCAATTTTTTGACTAGTTTATATGCATTTTAAAACTAAGCTCATAATCAGGCCAGATACCATAGTATTTCTTAGAATATATAAGCACTTGCCATCAAAAGTGGAGATTCTTATATCATCCAAAGAGTGGGAGTGAGACCTTGAAAAGACTAGATATTTAGTTTTGCCTGCATTGAGGACCAGACACAGTTCAGAAGTGCAGACTGAATGAAATGAAAAGCATTCTGAAGCATTTGAAAGGCGTGGGAAAGGGTGGGGCCACAGAGGTAAACAACTGTGCCATCTGCATATACAGTAAGTGCATATTACAATTGGAGTTGATTATTACATGAGAACGATTTTTTTTTTTTTTAAGTTATATTTTTAGGGCTTTTCAGCTTTATTGGACAGCACAGTGTAGAGAGATAGGAAGAATGGGGAGAGAGAGAGAGAGAGACTAGATTCAGCTGTAAATTACACTGGTACAGTATGGAACACATGACTGGTGAAATGGCTGTATGTCACCAAGAGTTTAAGGTATCAAACGAGCCCCAAACCATCACTCTGCGGGCAGATATGGAGTAGATGTGGATGGATCCCTTTACGGGTTGTTTCTCCTGACTTTTTTCCCCAATAGAGTTTTATCGAAAAATTAGTCAGGAGAAATAACCCTTGCCGTCATCCATCCACATCTACTCCATATCTGGCAACAGAGTGATGGTTTGGGGCTCGTTCGATAGCTCAGACCCTTGATGACTTACAGCCATTTAGCCAGCCATGTGTTCCATACTGTACCAGCTTATAGTATCGCTTGTAACAGTACCTGGAAATAAGATATCGAGAGTCTTTTGATGTTGATGTGTCACAGACTTCAGGAAGTAACAGCATGCAAAGGATATGCGACCAAATATTAAATATGATATTTTAAAAATATGTTAAAGCAAAGAGTATGAATACTTATGTAAATGAAAGATTTCAGTTTTCGATTTTTACCTTTGACCTTTTAACGATTAAAAATGTGAGCGAGGCGTTCGTGATAAGAGGGGCAGTGAGCTTCAGAAGCCTTGGGATTAACACATCAGGACCATCTTATTTTGTGGAATCTATATTTTTTTGTGCTTTAAGAACATGAGCAGAAGAAATAGCACTAAAGGCAAAAAGCTCCAACAGAAGGCTGCGAGACTTCATGCTTAATAATCCCTGTTGGCCCTGCAATTTCATGGTTAAAAATATGACTAGCGGATATAAAATGTTCATTAAAAAGTTTGACGATCTTGCCCTGGCAGGTTACTGGAGTGTCTATCAATTTTCTGAGGGAGAGGATGCATTCTGTACCTGCTAAAGATTTGATGGTTTTTCAGAATTTTTTAGGTTATCAGTAAGCAAGGTAACAACTCCGCTTTACTTTTCCTAACCAGAGAAGTGCCTTTGTTGCTTACAAAACAAAAATGGGACCAATCAGATTGAGCATCTGACTGTCTAGCTTTGGCCCATGGATGCAATATTTCTCTGATGAATCATAGCTGAGAGATCCAGAGGAAGGCCAGTAATCCTCTCTTCCTTTTACCTGTACCTTTTCATAGGGGCGTGTTTATTTGTGACTGCCTAAAACTGTGTTTTAATATAATCCCAATCAGTATGAACATCTGGAATAAAATCTATTAGATAAAAGTCGCATGCATATAAATTATGAAGAAACTGTTCATAAAGGTTTTTAAAATATGTTTTATAAATAAAGTGGAGCTTGGTGTCTGCCCATATACGATAAAGGAGGACAGAATGGACCTCAACAGCTCAGGTTAGTCTGTTTTGCAGTTACCCAGCAGGAGTCATTTCATAAACTGAAATCTATTCAGCAATATAATTTAAATTAAAATGATTATGGCATTAAAGATGCCCTTTTTTAAATAAATGTTGCACGTTACATTTAGTGATATGTATTAAGACTTCATGAATTCTGGATATGTTGTGCATGGTACATTTCCCTGGTATTTATTGCTGGGGTCCTGGCCCTGCTTTTTATGTATAATATTCCTGTGAACAAGTCACAGCCCAGTGTGTGAAATATGGCAATAATAGCGAATGCACTCAAGATTATATAGATGCTCATTACCGCCTCATTGTTCAAGCTAATGCACATAATTAAAACTCTCACCCCACTCAAGGTTAACAGCAGCCCGTCGGTGTGCTGCTCTAATAGGCTTATATGCCTCACAGCTTTAGCCGTAAAGTCCGGATGCATAGGTCAGGTTTTATATTAAGCTCTGGTTAGCGTGTCTCAAGGAGAGTAGAGTGGCCACGGCTATAACAGCCAGAGCAAAAGTGGAAAAACCGGCCACCGAAACGACGTGTAGGGAATGGGCCGATTCAGCATGTTGGTGAGGGGAAAAACCCCGCATGTCCTGAAAACGGTGTGTGCAGTAAATTATCGCTATGAACTGGGCCACCCTCACCGACTTCTGGCTGCGCTCTGGGTGGTAGCTTGCTTTATTGGTTGACTCCTGCAATATGTTAATTTTGTTTGTGGGGCGGCCAGGAGGGAAGGGATGTGAGGTTTTGTGCATTTTTCAATTGGCCGCGGTTTTGACATGTGATGTCCGTAGAAGCACCTGCAACTTATTTAATATTCTTTTAATTAAATTCCCAGTACTCAGTGCCCAAGTCTATTTTTGGTCTATGCGAAGTGTACAAACATCTGTCTGTAACCTGCCCTCTTCGCTTGATTCCATTATGTGAGAACATATATAATTTATAGCAGTTGTACTGTTGGGCAAAGTACCAAACCTGGTTTGCCTCTGTAAAAATATAAAGCTATATAAATAGATTGTATTTAAGTCTCTCTCTGGGCAAAGCCTTAAAATATATAAAATAACGTTGTTGTGTGCCTAATGGCCTAACAGTCACTTCACACAGAGCATGTGTTTTAGCTACACGTGCTTTTAGCCTCCCGCTAATGAGGAGTTATTGTGAGGTGGGTGAGCAGGAAGACTGGCTAGCAGGGCCGGCTGCTGCAGTCACCGCTGTCCTTGGTCCTGAATCCCTGGCGGCTTCCCCGAGGCAGAGTTTCACTGTGTACAGCCCTGGTGGACAGGGGACGGTTTCCCAAAGGAGAACGTCTGCCCACCTGCCCTTATGGGGGATGCAACTGCCCCTTATAAAATCCACAGAAAACAACAAGTATACATGTGTGAGAGAGAGAGGGAGGGGAGGATGGATTGCATTTTGTTTAATGTATTCATCGCTTGACTAGTCCGGTCTTACACATCATTGGCTTTGAGAAAGAAATCCATCCTGTTTATATTCTCAGGTGAGAGAGACGTGGGACGCGTTCGTTCGTGCTGCACAAACTTTTGAACGTGGGAGGGGTCGGCAGGCCGCCCGAACACGGTCATTTCAGGCCACTCTCTGCAGGACCAGAGAAACCATCTTTCATTTTTCCGGAGTCTATCCAGGGACATGTGCTGCAAATTAACAAGCCAGGCAATACATCTCGCACGTCGCAGCGTTCCATCAGTATAAATTATAATGCCCCCATTAAATAAATAAATCAATAAATTAAAAAATAAAATGGGAGACAGCCAGCGGGACTTTCCCATCAATGAGCCCCCAGTACTTCAAGACTCCTTTGAAGATAATTCACCTTCTTAATTTCAGATGCTTTCAGGACCATTATATCATTACTGTTTATTACCAATTTTTCCTTATCATTGCTATTTTCTGGTTGAGTTCATGCAGCGCTATTTTTGATGCAGTACACTGTAATGACAGGTTTCTACGACGACTGTTTATCCAGTCATGTTCTGATCAGAGCCTCACATGCTGAATACTTTTCTAGCAGCTGATTGGCTGACATGCTGAACGTCCTGTATAAGGCATTTCTGTCCCCTTTTTTCCACACCACCTGAAGATGACGCATTGAAACGCGTCATGCAGATAGAAGCACTTCTACTGTTTTACACAGTTGTCTTGTGTAGTGTTGCCTCGTTGACCCGAAGAGAGGCTCCTTTCAAACTGTTTAAATGCTTTCCTCATTTCCTCGCCTTGCTTGCTTTCTTTGATTCCCATTGAACATGTCACAGGGAACCATGAAAGAGAAGGAGGAGAGGAGACGAGGAGATGAAGAGACAAGGACAGAGGAAAGTGCTTGTAAGTATTTGGACATTCTCACTCCCTCTCTCCAGTGCCATTTAGCGGTAAAATCGTTCAGGCACAATGTTGAAACCTCCGGAGTGCGTGTGCTCCAATCTCTTTGTGTTTTGACCTGACTACAGTTACAAAAA
This sequence comes from Ilyophis sp. 1 JC-2022, assembly GCA_022702515.1. Lineage (NCBI taxonomy): Eukaryota > Metazoa > Chordata > Actinopteri > Anguilliformes > Synaphobranchidae > Ilyophis > Ilyophis sp. 1 JC-2022. The sequence continues at coordinate 49,269,552 of CM040400.1, read as the reverse complement.
GTGCATTGTGCCGGCTTCAGTATTATCAGTACATTTAAAATGTTCAATTGATATCTTTAGGCTTTTATTCCAAAAAGTTATGTTTATATTAGCACGCATAGTTTTTTACAGTGTGGCTCCTTGTCATTATGATTTACATTAAATCATACCTTTATTTATTCATTCTCTCTTTCTGCTTGCACATCAACATTTCTGTCATACTTTTAATTGCTTGTTCAAAGCAAAGCATTTTTTGGACTTGTGGTTTCTTGTCACGACAGAAGTTCCTGGTCACAGGGCGACAAGGGGACAAGAAAAAATATATTTCAGCACAGCCTGAGTACCTGCTTATTTACACTAATATATCCCTTATTATTTATTCACTCATATTCTCTCCCTCTCTCTGCTATTTTCGGATATGTGATTGGTTTAGTAGTCATGTGTTGTCTACCCAGACGCAATTTACGGCGCGCCATTGAGCTGCTCAGCAGGAATACAAAATATTGCCTGTATGCACATGAATTCCTGCAAGAAATATTGTAGGCAAGGTGACGGAATGCACTATGACATGGCTAATTTATGTACATTAATGAGTCGGGCACAATGATGTGACACCCACCTTGGCAACAGGGCAATGATATGCTAATTTAGTCTTATTGAGTCATGTAGGATAGAGATTAGGGAAACTCTTCCTGGACCGGAGGGGTAATGGGTTCAGATCCCGGTTCAGCCAGTGCTACTGCGGGAAAACATTTTCATCCCGGGTTCAATAGTAATACCATTCTGTGTCCAAATGATATCATATATTAAATATATAAGAATCAACCCATGTTCTATTTCTGTGGTAAGATGTGCTGTCCTACATATTTACTAGTTTGGGTTCCAGCAGCTAATTTGACTTCTTTTCAATCTGATTTCCATTTAAAACTGATGTACCCAAGATACCCTTTATAATGAGGAACTCCTAGTTATGGTCAGAACTGGCACACTGGCATGGTCTTTAGTTCTGTGTCACGGGGTACGTTGCCGCACCCATAACCATCTCCTTAACTGGGCCCCGTTGAATTCAGGTCTCATTTAGAGTACCTGGTTTTGCGGCGGCAGTTTTGTTGGATGTCCACACTGCCTCTCTGAGGGTCCCCCCTGGTAACCTGCCGTGTTTCTTTGCTCAGTAAATATCCGCTAACATTAATGGGAAGGAGGACATGCAAGGCCCAAACACCGTAAGTCACGGTGGACGCGGCGATGTGGAAAGGCAATAACTGAATAAATGATAATTGTTGCTCTCCTCAGTCGGTGTCGGTTATCGAGCGGGAGGCGCGCGTGAGGAGGGCCCCGGGAGCCGGAGCGGTGCTGTAGGCCGAGCCAATCGCTCATAATGACGAATAATAAAACACGACTTACAAAAAAACATAAATAAAAAAAAAAAAAGGGGAATCAAATGGTTTCCTTTGTCTCGTTCACCGTATAGACGTCCCCCTCCTTCCCTCCCCCTCCCTCCTTCCCTCTCTCCTGTTTACAAGCTTATTTGGTACAACAACAACAACAAAAAAAAGATGGTTGCTTTTTTTCCCCCCAAAGCAAACAAGATAATTTCATAAGCTTTAGAGATGAATTGCCCTTTTTTCCATTTACCACAACAAAGAGATTAGAAGATGATCCTACTCATAAAGCCAGCTTGTCAGGAGATGAGGGGGTTGGGGGCAGGGGGGGGATAATTATGGACGGCAGTATTAACCAGAGTGCTCTCGTTCCACTCATACTGACCCAGAAGGCACAGCGCAGACAGACAGTGAGGAGGGAATAAGTCAGTAGACCGGGTTGCGGGTCACCGCTTCTCGTGAAGTGCCAAGTTAGAGAGCTTCCTCCTGTCAGTGCCGGGCACACGGGGGACTCTCTTTTTATTGGAAAATGGAAAAAAAGGCCCGTTGGTCTGAGAACCATTTCCCTTGTATTCTCTTCCAGATACAGGGTAGAGCAGACGATGCGGCAGGGTGTGAACTTGGCGATCTCCTACTTCCTTCTACTCAACAGGAGCCACAGTCGGAGTGCAGGCGATAAGCCATGAGGTGAGAATCTTACACTGGTTTAGCAGAACAGGAAGTTATGTCTGCTCTCTGCAATACAGTGATATTTCTGCTGGGCTTAAATGGCAAAACTTTGCACTTACACTCTGTCTTACTGCATCCACCAATAAGATGCTACTCCCTCACCGTATCCTCCAATTAGATGTGCAGATTTTCTGCCTTGTGAGAAGGAAGGAAGTCCTAGCTGCCTTCAAAGCACACCATCTTTGGCCCCAAAGTAAAACAGATGGTAGCTATATTATTAGAGCCTATACAGATGACTACAGCTTTAGCTTTTGAGTGAGCAGGTCACAAATAAGTCAACAGCGAATAAGAATCTCAGGCGAGGGAGCGCTTCTCCCGAGAAAACAGCAACAACAACAAAAAAGGTTAAGGAGATACATAAAAAATTATTTAGCATCTGCCGTTAGTTCAGTGTGCTTGGAGCGTAGAGTCAGACATCACTTACCCGTACAAGCCATTCATCTTCTCCATTTCAGCACCATTCAGCAGTCATCTCAGGCACAGCAGCCATAATGTTCATCTTCTCCATTTCTTTCCACAGTCTCCCCCTTCTGAATCTCTGTGCTTCTCTCCATTTTTTGTTGTTGTCTGAAGCTTCTGACAATACACAGATACCGTGTATTTCATGAAGAAAATACTTATTTATGTATTTAAACAATATAATCATTTTTATGTGTTGCCGTTTCAGTCTTAGAAGGATGATTGTGAATCAGTGTGTGCACACTGCTCCCCAACTGATGCTCTGTTCTGAGAAACCGGCAGCCTGTGGAGCCGTTGTAGCTGTATGTGCAGTACGCAAAGGCTAGCCTAACAGGGTGAGGGGGAAACCAAGCTAGCCTAGCACAGGGATCCCAGGCTAGCCTAGCATAGGGATTTCAGGCTAGCTTAATGCTGAGATCCCAGGCTAGCCTAGCACAGGGATGTCAGGCCAGCTTAATGCTGAGATCACAGGCTAGCCTAGCACAGGAATATCTGGCTGGCTTAATGCTGAGATCCCAGGCTAACCTAGAACAATTATATCCAGCTAGCTTAATGCTGAGATCTCAGGCTAGCCTAGCACAGGAATATCTGGCTGGCTTAATGCTGAGATCCCAGGCTAACCTAGAAAAATGATATCCGGCTAGCTTAATGCTGAGATCTCAGGCTAGCCTAGCACAGGAATATCTGGCTAGCTTAATGCTGACATCTCAGGCTAGCTTAAGACAGGGATATCAGACTAGCTTAATGGTGGGTTCCCAGGCTAGCCTCACACAGGGATAACAGGCTAGCTTAATGCTGAGATTGCAGGCTAGCCTCGCACAGGGATAACAGGCTAGCATAATGCTGAGATCCCAGGCTAACCTAGAAAGATTATATCAGGCTAGCTTAATGCTGAGATCTCAGGCTAGCCTAGCATAGAAATATCTGGCTAGCTTAATGCTGAGGTCCCAGGCTAACCTAGAGCAATGATATCAGGCTAGCTTAGTACAACGATATCAGACTAGCTTAATGGTGAGTTCCCAGGCTAGCCTTTCACAGGGATAACAGGCTAGCTTAATGCTGAGATTTCAGGCTAGCCTCGCACAGGGATACCAGGCTAGCTTAATGCTGAGATCGCAGGCTAGCCTAGGGCAGGGATATCAGGCCAGCTTACTGCAGGGATATCACTAGCCTGCAGTTTTACAGCTGTATTCCACATCAGACCCTCTGCCTCTGCAAGCCTCTCCTCACTATGTGTATACAAAAAGAGGTATATTCTGCTCCGAGTCAAATGGTGTGTGTGTGTGTGTGTGTATCCAAAGTGTGTGTATGGGGACTGATTTTTTTTGCGTAAACGACTTTGAATTGCATGATTGACAAAGCCTCGTTTAACAAATAAATCTCATCTAATGCAGGCAATTGACACAAGATTTTCACCCTGTATCTGATGTCACCCCAGCAACCCCCGCATAATTTTAGTTCCTGCCTGCTGTCCAAAAGCGAGACTGGCGACTCTCCTCTGTGTCCACTCATTTGGCAAGACCAGGGGTGCATTCAAAGGGCTGAGCTGCACAAAACATTCTGCAAAAAGCAGCCGGGGAGGTGGTGTCCAAAGCTAGAGATTTGGAAGTGTGCTGGATAAGCTCCGAACTCCACCTCCCACAAGCCCCCCCCCCCCCTTTTTTTCTTTTTTCTAATGAAAACATTCTGCACCGATTTGCCATTCAAATGTATCCCAGGGCACAAAACAGTCAGAGAGTGAGCACCTCTAGGCCTCGCACACCGACACCAGCTCTCCAGCGTCAGCATGAACAGGAGCACTTTACCGCCGTTTCTGCTTCATTGAAGTTTGAATCAATTAGTGATTCTGCGCAGCTGGTTTAGGACTGTTTGTGCTTATTCTGGGCACCGGGGAGTCAAGCCGGGGCCAGGAATTCCCGGTGAGCACACCCTTCAGGGAGGTCATTTATCTGAACCGTTCCTGTTCACGTCCCTTTAACTCCCAGGTTAGGAGAGGGAAAAAAAACATTCAGGAACAGAAATGAAAAACGTGTTAAAAATTTAAGACTTAATGCAACAACAACAACAGCAAGGACAATGATAAAATAATACTGTATAAACGCTGACATTGTAATTTTACAGTTTTCCTCTGAGAATACAGAAAAAATAAAATAATAATTTCAAGGGACTATTTTATGGATGTGTAATGAGTGTGTACTTGTGTACTTGGTGATTATTTGGGAAAATGGTGTGTTCAGTGTACTGGGGACACAGATGGGGGTAAAGTACACAGTGACAGAGCTCATTAAAAGGAAATACAATGCTATGCTGCTGCTGATGATGCCAGACTCTTTCAATTATGCACTTTAATTTGCCTTGCAAAGTAACAGCTCTGACTTTCTGCATATGCAAATGTGACAGACTTGCACATTAGATCCTATTTCTCAAAACATAATTATGTCAGAACAAGAGACAGATTCATTGACTCTCACAGCCGATACATTGAAGGTTTCCCTTCGAGATACATTGGATTTGTACACGCACCAATGTTGCTGCAACTATTCAACTGTTTTGTAAAAGGACCAATATTCTGCTCTGTATAGCAAAGAATAATAATGAACCCCAGAAAACATATTTGGCAGGACATATGAAAGATGTATCAGTTGGCTCAGATCATACTTGCAAGTGTGCCAGTGTGTTCCAATTTGGTTATAACAACTGCTGTATACTTACATTACAAACTAATGTAAGTATGAGAGAATTTTCATTAATAATTATAATAATAATAAATATTATCTCTAGAGACAGTATCCCCAATCATTTCTCAAGGGTGGTATGAGCTATATAGACATAGTTGAGTATCATTAATACATAATGTGTAATTTGTTGTTGTACTGGGTTCCTCTGCAAAGCGCCTGATTGTTTTTTTTGGCTAAACATATGTCTGCGGGGTGTACAATCCCTAAAAAACGTGATCAGCGGCACAGAGGTACGCTAAGCCGACCCAATTTGAAACGGGCCAGATTGCTCGCGCTGAATGTAAAGTTAGGTTTTCTGCTGGGTAGATTTTGTTAAATGCTTTCCCTGAGGTTTTTATGCTCCGTCCCCAGATTAAACCGAATGCCAAAAAGTATATTGGAAGTCATTTGCACAGCATTTTCCCCCCTAACGTGTCTTATTTTGTGTCGAGGCCGTCCCAACCAGCAGTCCTGTTTGACATGTTGTTCCATTAGCGTCATTTGTGTCCTTGGTAATGTTGTTACCGAGAGCTTGTAGAGTCACACGAACCCGATTTGGATTGGCCTAGCTGGAGAGAGATTTCCTGTGGCTTTCTGTCATGGTTGGAAATCAATATCAGTGAAAACCACTTTTGTGGATGGCAATTAGAAAGCTGCAGCAGGAAGCTCCAGTTTGCAGAAAAAATGGAGGGGCCCACCCAACTTTTTACGGGCCACGTCGCAAAAACAGAGCAAGCAACCTTTTCAATAAAAGAAAAACTGAAAATACATTGAAAAAATCAGAAGGGCTTTGTTACTTAATTAGTGAATCAGTTAATAACGTTCTGCATGCACAGAAAATGCTTGTCTTCTTTTTTTAAATTGTTTTTCTATTTTTTTCTTTGATTCTGGATATGGTGTAGTGCTGAGGGAGTGCTGTATCCAGTCGGAAGAGCGGAAGATGTCTGTGGCCAAGATCAAACGGAGATAAAAGCAGGGTTTGTTTATTTTTTAGAGATTGTAGGACAGTGTACTTCTGCTTCAGTGAGCTTAACAAAAATGCACAACTCCAAAACCAGGCTACGCAAATGTTTCTGATGTTTTATTTAATTCCTGTGGTATTTGGATTTTGAGACTTTTTTTTTTTCTTGGATAAAGAGCTAGAAATGTGTTCCCATTAACCACTAGAGGAAAATTATGAAATGCATATCCTATTATTGTTTTTGTTTTCCCTTTTTCAGTGCAGATGGACTGAAAGTGTTGTGCTGCTTGTCCTCAGCTTGCCAGAAAGTCTATTTATATGTACACCATAATATACAAATCATTCCTGAAATAACATTGTGTGAGGAACGTTTTGCTAGTGAGAACGTGGAAAGGTGCTATGGAACCGTGAGAAGACCGTGTTTATGCCCGGAGATGTTTATGCTCAACCTGATGCATATGCCTCGGCGCTGGGTAGCGTACCTGCTCCTCAGAGTCCAGACCCTGGCAACCGCAGCCCCTCTGGCTTTGTCTTTGTGGTTGTAAGACAGGTTTCCAGCTCGTGAGAAACTCTGGGACTTGTTACTGGTAGTCATTTCACAGCCCCGAAGACTTGAGAAATTGAGAGGTATCGGGGCTTTGGATTCAACAGCTTGAACTCAGAGGTCTTGGGACTTTGGATTCAACAGCTTGAACTCAGGGGTCTTGGGATTTTGGATTCAACAGCTAAACCTCAGAGGTCTTGGGACTTGGAGCATGGCGGCCCTGGCTCTGAAACCCAAGTATACATACCACAGTGCCCGGGACATATTCACTGGTTATGTTGTATAAGTGTGGCAGCATAAATGAACACATCCAATACCTATGGCTTAACATTAACACAAGACAATGACTATTGTGCCAGGAGAACACATTCTTCAAGAAAGCCTCCTTGGGCTCCCTTAAATGCCATTCTGACCAAACCTTCCACATTCCCTTAGTTACTTCCTACCACCACGAGCCCCCCTCTTCCAGGGACCAGGGATAGAGGAACTGCACGGTATATGTATACTTTACTTTAGCCCTCTGTTTCTTGTACCTACTCAGAACTGCTCAGCGTGCCTGTCCATGGGGTGTCACATATCTACGGAATTTCACTTCACATTATCTTCATGAGCCGCAGTTTGTCCAGATTTGAGGAGGACAGCAGCCGGAAATTATCCGTTAGATTGCACGGACTAGGTGGCGGGTTCCCCAGAGGATTCCCTCCGCCGTTTGCCACGCCCCTTCGAGCGAGGCGCTGTCCAGCACTACGTGATGCTGTCAGAAATACCAACACAGCGAGCGGCGGCGCACTCTCGAGCTGTGCCAGGAAGCAGGCAGACAGTAGATAGAGCCAGCGGAGACGGACGGAAAGTTGTGTACTCGCAACGTGCAGTGAACAGAAGCATCGATTGTTTTTGTTTTTGTTTTTTTGAAGATGCAGTATATGTTGGAAAGGTTTTTAGACGTTTTTTAATTCTAATATGGGAATACATTTTTTTAAATTATCCCCTGTCCTAGCACGCGCTTATAAACCACTCGCCGTGGTATAACTTCTCACAGTCATGCTTTTTACTATTTTAATATCGTATTTCGCAGCTTCGGTTTCTGGGAATAAAACAGACGAACGGATACTTTTCTTTCACGGACATGTATTTGAAAACTCGTTGCCAGGGTCCAAAGTGAATGGACTGAGCATCCCGGCGAAACGGATAGACGCGCAGAAATGGTGTCCAAAGCCAGGTACGTACCTTAAACTCATGGGCGAAGGAAAGGAGGATTTCCACGTATTTGCTCACCACAAACGCGGCCACATCTTGCTGAAAACGTCTAAAGTCCTCGATAGGGAGGAACGAGCTGAATACCTCTTCGGCATCGGTGTGTGCTGTCAAAGTTGCGCTTCATCTGACAGAGTGGTTGCCGAAGTTGCGTCTGTGAAAATCAATGTGCTGGACACCAACGATCACGAGCCAACATTTCACAACAGGGATGTTAAAATAACTTTGGACGACGCAACTGCCCTACGCTCCGTAGTTCACAAGGTTAGCGCAAAGGACACGGACAGTGGCAAGAATGCCGAGTTGATTTACTTCGCGATTCCAAAAAATGGCAGTTTCTACGTGGTGCCCAAAACCGGAGATATTTTGCTGGTTGATTCCATACTCGGTCTGACCACCACGATTAAATTCAGTGTATTCGCGAGAGACCACGGTTGGCCTTCTAGAACGAGTCAGAATATGAACATAGAGATAAGTCCTCGACAGTGGCCCAGGAAAAATCCTAGTCTGATCAGTGATTCTAGTAAACGACTCAGTCGCAAAACCAGATCTTTACTGGAGTCGGAAGACCCGCTGGTTATCAACGTGTCTGAGGACGCCAGTATTGGGTCAGTTGTAATGAACCTGAACCCGGTGAGGTTTCAGACTGCAAGTTTTGAGTTGGTGTACCCTGGATCAGAAAACACACCAGTGACTCTCAGCCGGGACAGCGGGGATATAGTCATCGCCAGGCGGCTTGACAGAGAGACGGAGCCAGTGGTTGAAATTACTGTAAAAGTGCAGGACAAAAGAGGTGAGCCTACTTTCATTCAAACGTTTTTGGATTCACTTTGTAAAATTGTGAGCCTCAACTTTGAAGCCTATCTCAAAGCTGTTTTGGGGCAATTGACCACTACAGTTTACAGTTGAATTAAAAAATAAAACTTTAAATCTGATATACTTTTCATGCAATGGTAACGGTAACAGTGCACAAAAAAACATGGTTTGCGTTGCCCGCTGCGGTAAAATAGCCTAAACTATCAAATGGAGAGGTCAGAAACGCATGTTTCTTCTCATATTTCCATCTCCATATTCAATACATGTATGATAAAGCGCATATTATTGCACCAACTTCATTTTTTACCATTCTTCATATTTATTTATGAAGGTATTCTATTCAAGCTGATCTTGAAATTATTAAATGTGTTGTTTTGGTTTCTATTTGTGATTCATTCTGCAATTACGACGCATTGGGCAACGTTTCTTATTTGAAGCGTTTTCCACCTCGTACGCTCTAGATAAAGATATTAACAGTGTACGTGGGTAGAAATACAATGGTAATTGATGCTAAAAGTTGTGTTGATCTAATTGTTGTTCATATTTCGGAAGTAACAAATCAGTCACGCAGCGAAATATAATATGGCATTTACAGCAAAAGATAACATGGTATTTATATTCTAACATCTAGTTCTGCGCATAAGCGAATGTCTTACAACATATTGCCAATGGGTACCCATGCGGACGCATGGCGTTTCTTACCAATTCTGCTTCATTACAGATGCGCACGACATCTGCATAATTGCAGGTAAATGTACACACCTGGATCTCCGACGCAATTTGAAAGTGAAAGCTCATTTGCGTCTTTTGTGCCAGGTACTGTAATCACGGAACTGTGGCCAATACTGCGAAACCCCCCCCAGTACCGAGGGCTGATAATGGAGCCATTAGTAACGTGATTTCTTACATTCAACACAATGTAATTTGTGACTGTGAACGCAGAGTAATTTCATAAAATTTGTTAAGCTTAATGCATTTGTGAGATAGTCCATTGCACAAGATACAACTGCAAGCAGGTGGAAGGTTTCTTGAATAGTGAGGTTCTTTGCTCTTTTGAAGAGAGTCGGTTTCGTTGGTGGATCCTTCATCCGTCATGCAAGTCACTGATGGGCGTGTGGTCTTTCTGCGCGCGCGAAGAGGGCACGGTCCAGTTTCATACTTTTGTTTCTGTTGTATCAAGGAGATTTGACCACATACTATCATATCATTTAATCTCACATTTTATGGCAAAAAGGCTAACTACTTTTATTTTCTGATTTTGAAAACTATTATCTGCATATGAAAATTGTACTAGCCTAGTAGCAGTGTACATTTGGCATAGTATTTAAAAGGTAATAGGCTACTGTAAGTAAGTACCTACAGGGGTAGCCTACTGATATTTGTGTGTCTAAAAACCTAAATACCTGCAAAAGGGTCTCCGGAAGTCTCACGGGTCCCAGATCTATCTCCGAGACTTAAAAGTTTAATTTCATTCTTGGTTCGCTGCCACAGCCCGGTCGGGGAGCTGCGTGGTAGATCTGGTTCGGTTTAATTCCCTTAGAGTGGAGATCTTGCGCGACCTTTCTTCATCTGCTAGCATTAGCCGTGTAATCCCCTCTCATTCACTTTCTCATTATAGGGATTTGGAGGACAGCGTAGTTGTCGAAGAACGTCTGCATTTCTGAGAAAGGCGTATTTATTGGGATTATTATGCCCCGCAGTTTATTTATTTCGCTTTCTGTGTACATATAGTCGTCGACGGTGGCAATTTTATTTGCATGGCTTATTGGTGTTTTAATTACGCAGTTATGAGTGGGCATTCTCTGGCCCTGGAGCTTTTACTGTGCGTGCGTGTGTGTCTCAATGAGGAAAATCAGCTGTTTATAGATCAGATACAGGAAATATGATTTCTGAACTTTTCACACCTTAACACTTGCTAAGATTTTTTTTTCGAGATGATTTTAACATGAAACTGAATTGCACCGGCTTTTGTGAGTAGGCCACCAGCCACCTACTGTGGGATCTGCGTCTCTGCGTCTGCAGTCTGTCTCTTCTCTGACTACATGAGAGTGAAAAGGATACTAACGCACGCGAAGGCGGATAGAGCCAGTCTTCTCTCCGTGATCTCTGACTGTCACCTAGCTGCCTTCCAATGTCCTCAATTATCTGAACTGACAGACACGCTAATTTTCTCAGTCCGACCTGGATTTCCAACCAGCAGATATCTGGGTATTGTATAGCCTATTATTACCTTGCTGGTCCAGGCATTGATCTGACTGCCGGAAGTTCTGTTGCCAATTACTCGCTCGGCGAAGCTGTGGATTGTGGATGCAGAGAGACGATCCTTATCGTCTCCTTTTTTCTTCGTGAGCCCGTGGGCTCTTTTGATGCGCGTGTGGTTTTGTGTTCTTGGTGCATCGGGATCAATTAATGTTCAAGTGCGGATGGAGGGAAAGAGAGAGCGCGCGAGGATCAAACGGCCGCGCGGAGCAGGACCTCCCCCCTGAATCTTGAATCTGCGGCGCAGCAACACATTCGCACGAGGACGTCCTGGCTGTAAGCCTGCGCAGCCAGCTGCTTATTTCTTTTTTTGCGCGCTCTCTTGCTCTCTCTGTATGCCCATCAACATTCTCTGTAATCAGTGATCCTGATCATTATAACAATCCTTCTAACAATATGTGTGTCTAACCCATCTCTGTTTAAAATTATTAATTTTAAATGACTGTTAAGATATGATAAGCTAAGACAAACCTTTATTGTCTCCAGGAATAATTTGCCTTTGACAAATAACTGGAACCAGTAACCAGAAGAAGTTGCTTTCTCTGCACCACGATCTGGTGTGTGCATGAAACAAAAACATACGTCCAACACTTACTTTGTTAAACAGAAAACAAGATGATACTGAACTGTTTATAGACAGGCACATATACTGGTCAGCTTGGTTCTGAACAAGCTCAGTCTGGAGATGAATTTTTTGGGCAGTTCATCAATGTCCATTCCGTCATGCAAAATGTATTTTTCTGATGTGTCTCACGCTACACTTAATTGCAGCCCATATATATCACAATGTTATATGCCCCAGTTTGCAACAAAGGCTGTCCGTACTTACAACTATGCAGCCACTATGTTTTTGGTGTGTTGATACTTTTGAAAAAATCCACTCCAGTGTTATTTGATCAAATAACACAATATCTTGGCAGGTCTGTATTTTTCTAGCCCAGATACAGTGGCACTTAGATTTGGTTTGATTTTGAGTTCACCTACACCCCCTGTCCCAATGGGAGAGGGTAAGAAGAAGATGTTATATTTGGCCAGTGTTGACTATCTCTCACTTGAGCGCATAAACCGTGTTTTCATCTTGATAGAAGCTGCTGGGTTTTTTCCTTCCTTTTTTTTTCTTTCGGCAACTTTTTCTGAACGCTCTTTCAAAATCTGTTAATCTGATTGAAAAGGGCCAGAAATTCTGGGGCATATGGAAACCGTCTTGTGTGAGGGGAGGGGGATTGAGCAGCTCATGTGTGATTTTCCCTGACCTGAGCCTACGTGCTTTGCAGCAGGCATGCACACACACACACACACACACACACACACACACACACACACACACACACACACACACATGCACACAAACATGCATACACACACATGCACAAGCATACACACACATGCACGCACACATGCACCCACGCGCGCACACACACAAACACACCCATGTGCACACACACAAACACGCACGCATCGCACCCATGCATACACACACACGCACACACACACACATGCACACACACACACACACACACACACACACACACACATGCACACACACACACACATATGGACAATTAACAGGGTTATTCCTCCTCCCACCTCACATATCAGGATAAGCAAGAAGTGAATAAAAAATAGGAAGAAAAAATATATATAAATAAATATAAAAACTCAAGAGAATGTGCTTGGCCATGTTATTTTTAGCGACACTGTTGTGTAGTATTAAGAGGTTCGCTCCGAGCAATCTGCCTAGAGTAAATTGACCCGGCTTAGAAAGATCCGGATTGCAGTGACGGGTGAAAGTGCAAGCTAAGAAGCGATGAGCAAAGTCAGCCATCTCAGGCTGGGGTGTGAATGAAAAGCCAACGGCAGATTGCATTGTGCAAGTGGGTCTAACCTGGCAGCCTCCATGTTGATTATCATGCTTCCACACTCTTTTCCATACTCGTGCGTAGTAGTAGAGGTACAATGGCGATGCATGCTGGGACTGTTCTGAGGGGCGGTTATGTGGTTCTCTGGTGTCAAGGAAAGAGTGATTAGTCCCCCCTTAAAATACTTTTTTCTGCAGTGAGATAATCGGTAACACTTTACATTAAGTTGCACCTATACCCGTGTATTTAAATCGTAACTAATTTGGTAACAAGAGGTAATTACTAAGTAACTCCAACGTAGGTAACATGGAACAGCAGTTTGTGGTATTTTTAATTACACATGTGAAACTAGACCATATCATCAAGACACATTGTGAAATTAACAGGCAAGGTTTATTTGTTGTGTATCATGAGGATGTGACCTATGAGTGTAAATAAAATATTTCAAAATATTCACGTGTAATTAAGAATACCACTTACTGTTGGTCCCATGTTGCCTACGTTGGAGTTACTCAGTAACATGAGTTACACAGTAGCATGAGTTACACAGTAAGAACCACCTGTTGTTAATAAATGAGTTACAATTTAACTGCACATGTATACGTGGAAGTTAATGAAAGTGTAAACAGATAAACACCACTAGTGTTGGTTGGCCATCCATTGGGTACCTGTGTGTACCTGTGTATACTGCACTGGTGATGCCTTACTTGGCACTTTTAACCAATAAAATGCTCTGGTCATTAATGATTTAGTAAGGCAATAATTTATTATGTTCTGGAAAAATAATAAAAAATTAAATTCTGCACACAACAACCAGAACAACAAACAAAAAAACCCACCTCCAACTGTGGCCGTCGACCTCGTTTGCCACAGAACAAATGGAGCCTGCTCGGTGTAGGCCCTCAAACTCCTCACACTACTCCCAACACCTCACACATCCCTCGTAATCCCATATTAAACTATTTATCTCATTCTGGCCGGCAGCTCGTTCCCATTGCTTAGAGATCACAGTGAGGTCAGTGCTCGCTGCGATGGCACCGATCGATGATCCTTGAGACCTGGGAGGGGAGTGGGGGTGGGGGTGTTGGCTCACAGGACAGACAGCTCCTGGGGGGGTCTGTCACTGGTTCGCACGTTATCGGTGTGTCTGTGCGCTTTGAGTTCTGCTCTCGGTTCCCCCGGTGATTCCAGACATGGACAGGAGCGCGTTGGAGAGAGGCAGGGCTGACACTAGCCCTCCAGTGGGTTAATTAGCTGGAGGGCCAGGCCCGTGTTAATGCAGAGGACTCTGTCAGAACACCCACAGGTTTTCCCTGCGCGGAGCTGCCAAATCCACTGACTGCCTCCTGTAAACATGCAACACCCTTGTGTACCTTCAACCTTCAACTTCCTCATGTCTTTCCCTGTTGGCCTCTTACTCTCTCTCACTCCCTCTCCTACTTCTTCATTTTCTCTCTCTTTTTTCCCCACATTACTCTGTTTCTCTCACTCTCTACTTGTATTTACCCCTCCTCTCCTGCCTGCCCTTTCTATCTTGTTTTTCTGTGGTCAACTTTTCTCTCTCTGGTCTCTCTCTCTCTCTCTCTCTCTCTCTCTCTCTCTCTCTCTCCCTCTCTTTCTCTCTCTCTCTTCTTTCCCCCATTACTCTGGTGTTCTCTCTATTTGTATTTCTCTCTCCTCTCCTGCCTGTCCTTTCCATCTTTTATTTCTGTGGTCATCTTCTCTCTCTCTGGATTGGCTGTTTTGTCTCTTGTTTTCTCTTTCTGTCGCTCTCTCTGTCTTTCTCTCTTTCTTTCTCCCTCTCTCTCTTTTTCTCTTGTAACCATGTTTCTTGACTCTTGACTATATATACGGTACTGTACAGATAAAAAAATAAACTCAAGCATGTGCAGGTTATTAACTGTGCTGTGAAAAAGTCTGAACAATTTGCTTCTTTTAAAAATTATTTTTTATTTTTTTTAACTCAGGTCACCTGTTGGTTTTTATTAGTTCATTATAAGCTGGCGTTGGTTTGCAGCAAGCAGTCGCCCTCATATAATTATTTCTATTTTAGGCATTTAGCAAACAATTGTATCCATAGTGACTTGCACTTTTAACATGCAATCCATTTATACAGTCGGATATTTTACTGAATAACTTTGGGTTAAGAATATTGCTCAAGGGTACAACAGCAGTGCCAACCTGGAGATTAAACCTATAACCTGGAAGTTGCAGTCCCACTTCCCTAACTACTAATCTGGGTTCAATCATAGGTTTAATCACACAGTCGACACAATCCAAATTGACAAAACCCGACCCGTTTGAAATGCAAAGTTTGGATTTTCTTTAAAATTGTGGAGACATGTGGGCAGTGTACCATAGTGGTTCAGGAACTGGGTTTGTAATGTCAAGATTGTAGTTTTCATTTCCAGGAAAGGAGCTGCAGTTGTACCCTTGAGCAAGATACTTAACCCTGAATTTTGTTAGTATAATATCCATCCATACAAATGGATTGCACAAAAAGGTTTCTTTGGATAACGGTGTCTGCTAAATGCCTGAAATTAAAACTTAAATGCGCAATTAAATGGAAAAAAAAGCTGCCCTAAAAACGTCTGTTTCATCCTAAGCTTTGTGTGAGAAGAGACGTTGCTATGAGGCCTTTCACTTGTGGAAAAATGTTTACTTGCTGGATGTCGTTGATGATTTTCCCATTTGGTGTTGAGAAGTTTAAACTATTTCATCGATTGAAAAAAACTTTTCTTTCTAACTTATCGGTTTTGTGTGAGAAATGGTAAATTGTAGGGCTGGCTACGTTATCCTTGATGGCAGCAGCAGCAGTGTATAATAGCAATTTTGTGCAATTTGTCATTAAAAACAGTGATACTTAGATAATGAAAGCCTAGCCTTGATGATGGCTAGATGAGGAAAACATTCAAGAGTAACATTTATTTCAATATCAAGGTCAAAAGATTATCTTTAAATGCATTATTAGCGGCATAGTGGACGGGAAAGTGCTTTCCTTGATTTTCGGCAACAAAAAAAAAAACTGCAGAAAAAACCTGTTCAAAGGGTCTATGGTAATTTCAGAACCAAGCGCTTCAGCTTCTTCTGAGACTGTATACATGTCTCTGTACAAGCAAAAGCCATTCACCTCCCCAAGCCCCGCCCCCTACATGTTAGAACCTTTGCCCCTATCTGTCATCAACTAAGGCGGCCACCAATCCCGTTAATGCAAGCCATTATGATGTCACACAGGGGTTTTAAAACTTGTCCCGGTTCCCCACATGTGTATGCTGTGGTTGTCGTGCCAACCACAGCGGCCACATCTAAATTGAAGTGAGCTGATAACCTTTTCTTAAATAGACATTTTTAATGTCTAGTGAGAGTTGATATACCCTCTTAAGGCCACATTTTTTTGTCAGAAATGGCTATGTATGCCATGAAGAATAAATGTCCTGTATTGGAAACCAGGGACTATTAATCAGTCAGACAAGCCAAAGCTTTCATTCCTTTAAAGTGATATGTGGCAGAGAATTTTTTAACATTTTGAAAAAAATGAGCAAAAGATTGGCTGTCACAAAAACCCAGCATCCACAGGGGAGCTTGAGAGCCCCTGACCTCATACAACCAGAGTGATTTGGAACCAGACGTGCGGCCCATTTGACAGTTTATAAGTGTCAAGAAGCAAAAAAAAGAAAAAATGCAGAGTGGAGATGAGTAGTTCCTCCTTCAGTGCACTCGGGGGGTCTGGGGTGGGAAACTGGCTGTTCTGAGTAGGCTTAGCACTAATGGGACTTGAAGAATTGGTCATAAAGTTATTACAGATCTTTATTAGGCAACACATTTTGAGCAGTTAGGGAAAGCCCTTCTCCCCCACCTGCAACGACCCCCCCCCGACACACACACACACACCCACCCCCTTCCCGCAATGTCCTCGGCTCCTCTGGGTCACCCATGTCACCACCGTCTTCATCACCGAGTGCATGAGGGAACGCCACCCTGATTTGACATGCACCATGTTCCAGGAAGCTGAGTTTGCCCTGGGCATGGCGGAACCAACGAACCAGTGCAGCCCTCTGATTGGTTAATGCTCTTCCCACAGAGCTGGTCATTTTGCTTGCACTTTACATAGTAAGATGAGCTTGGTCAGTTCACACTGTCCAGTGACTCTTCACTGAGGGTGACTATAGCAGGGTTTCCAGGACAACGGCTGTCCCATCTGAGAAATCACACAAAGCAAAACCTGCCAGAATTAATCGCATGAATAAATAAATGTATAAATCAAGACATAAAAAATGGATACATCTTTTGAACTAAATAACTGAACACATCTTGAAAGAAATTAATAATTAAATTGGAAAGTGACCTCATTATTAGGAAGTGCCTGTTTTATGTTTAATTAATTAAATGTAATTTTGGAAGTTTTGGCCTCCAGAGTTCAGCTCTCTGCTGAACACAGCCTGATTTCGCCCTCCCAGGTGGCGTGCCCAACTATAGCACGAGGCTTTGGTGTGGTGACAAAGTTTGGATTGCAGACTTGGCCACAACAGCGCTGACTGTGGGCCAGGAGTCCTGTGGAGTGACACACAATTCACCATAACAGGGAGAGAAGGCTTCAGGCAGCAGGCTGTGCAATTATAAAACAATTCAGATAGAGTACATTTGGACCCATTTTTTGTATATGTTCAATGTAAAATGTTCATTTAATTCTAACACTGAGAATTTTATGGACTGAATGTTGTTGTTGATCAGGTGCCAGTTGTGCATGGAGTCCGGACCTCCAACAAAACAACTTTGCGGCTCTCCTGGTGGACTGCAGAGTATATATAAAAAACAATGCCTGGCAACAATCGCCCCGGAAAACACACGTGGCATTTCGTGCTCTGTGGAATGGCCACATTCAATAGAACAATGAGATGCTACAATGTAGCTTTGGAATGGGCTTCGTGTGTACGATTGGGCATCGCAAAAGCAAACAAAAAATAAATAAAAACGCGGACTGGACTCGTCACCAGATGGTTGCTCGTTCTAAATGTGGTCACACATCTGTTGCTACAAAACCCAAATTGCATCAGGAAAATCGACAGCTGTGAAAATAAACTAGATTAAATTCTCCCTGGAGTTAGGTGAGACCTATACACTCTCAGAAAATGTGTTTTTATGAAAAAGTGCCTAAAACGGTGCGAACACGTGTCACTGGGGTGTTTCCCTATAGGTACATAAAATTGTACATAGGCAGTACATAATTCATTTGTTTCTTTTCTGCTTGTAAAAAAGTGTTTTTTAATAGGCTACCAAAATAGAACATTATTGTATACCTTCAGGGTATATTTGGGAAATGTGTTCTTTAAAGAACCAAAAATGTAGAACCACCTTATTTCTGAAAGTCTACGCAAGTAAAAACTTGTTCCCTGTGTGTTTTTGTCTAACTGTTTATAATAGTATTTAGAATAGAATTGTAGTATAGCTGATTTACCCACAGCTTTCTGTGAACTATATTCAATGTTCATTACTAGGGATAGCTGCTCTCAGCTCTTCAGCCATTCTCTGTGTGATCCACTTCAGCTTTCCTGAGGCCCGCTAGTTAGCATGCACTGCGCTGGGCAAGTTCTCCATTAGAGATCAGAAGATCAGCTCTGTGATGCTGAATGAAAGCATCGGGAGCAACATGCCGCTGTATGTCCGTGGTATAAAACAACTGCCAATAAACGGTTTAATCTTTCCTGTGTTTAATATTACATTAATTTAACTGAGCTGATTGATTGCATGGGCCTTTTTAGGATGTAGGTGGAGCTTGCTGTGCTGAACAAGTCAAGCATTCATATAGTAGCCTACATTTTGTTCGATCTGCTTGCTACCGTTTTATAGCCTATTTATTAATTGTATTTATTTTTTAGCTGGCCTTGTTTTGTGCCGTAGATGTAAAGACTATCCACCAAGGTTTTCAGTATCAATTAAGATCAATAGGCTTTTTTCTTCAAACACCACTAAAAGTATCTTTTATTGGTTTTAAAATTATTTTCCAATAAAAGCTTTTTCTTTAAAAAGCACACAGTTCACCAACATCAGTTCACTTCACATATTTTAAAAAAAACCCGTTAATAGGGGGGTGGGATTCATATTGTCTCTTCCCTTTCTTTTTAGTTTTGCTATTAAAACACACACAAAGAATTACGACACCACAAAAGGACATCACATACAAAGTCATCTCCAAAACGGAGAATAAAAGAAAAAGGCTCAAAGAATATTGAAGTGAAACAGTAAAAATGCAGTTATCGGGTGAGCTATAATGTCCGTTGCAATCTTCTCTCTCTTTCATATGGGAGGGGGGTGGACTAGATGATCAGTTCCTTCCAATGGTCCACCCACCATTTCTCTCTCGCCAGTCGCTTGTTTTGTGAAAAGGCCACCTTAACGCCGCCCTGGGGGAGTATCCTCTTAGTTCTGTATTTTCCTCCTAAGAGTGACCAGGTCCACTGTTGTTTTTTTGGTAGACCTCGATGTTCTTCGCCTCCCACAGGACCTGCTTGATTATTCAAACACCACTAAAACGCGTGCCAGTCTCTCGCGTTGCCTCCGCATATTTTGCTGCCTCTAGGATACCGTTTCATGTTCCGCCACAGAGGTCGGATACTACATTTTGCTCTGCGGTTTATTCACTTGGTATTTAATCCCGTTTCTGTTTACCGCCAGTTTTCCCTCTAACTAACCAAATTAACATATATTTCCCTGTGATGTTGTCAGAAATGCAGAGTTTACAGAAAGTCGTCTTCTTTTACACGTCTTGAGATTTGTAACCGCGGCTATCTCTTTCGATATGCAAATCCGCTTGATAGCCCAAAAAAATTATCTTCCATTCGCCTTGGATTTATTCTAGTTGTAAGCAAATTGTCTTCCCCAAAAAGATCTGAACAATGTCAATCAGACCCGTTTGAAGTGGATGTTTATTAATTCATTTTTCTTTCCGTCTTTTTATAACAGCGGGAGTCGGGCGAGGGCTTCAACGCGTTTTTAAAATGCTGTTACTCATTCTAAAAGATTTTCCCCATGTCCAGTCCGCCTGGTGCTTACTTATGCTTGCTTGTGTGAATTGCTGTTTCTTTCAAATCGGAATTGTACTCCTAATGATTCGATTCGAATTTGAATGATTCAAATACCTAGAGCAGCACATCGAACAGGAACAAAAACCCATACACTTGCTTCATGCAACAATAAAGTCTAAAACCCCAATTTCTCAGATTAAATAGGCAATAAACCTTTTAATAAAGCATGAGACACATTTCTCCACTCTGTATGGAATAGGGAAATTAATGGGAATGCTCGCTGTTGTGCATTTGTTTCAGAATAATAACGATTTAAAGACCATGCATGTATACAGTCACATTTTTCATGCATTCTTAACAAAGTAATCTTAATTGTAGCGTTCACTAGCCAAACCAAATGTTACAGGCAACGGTATATATATATATTTTATTAAAAGGGCATGTTTAGAACGTGTTTTCTTTTGGTCCAGCTAACGGGTATTTGCATTGCTGTCAGATTGGACCAGCTGTGACTCTCATCTGGCGCTTCGCTTAGAACTGCGCTATAACAAATGGTTTCCTTCTGATACATCTATTACTTTGCATTATTTATTTATCACACAGGCAGCCATATTCAGGCAGATATCCTAATCTTGGGTGAGTTTACTGCTTTTTTTTCTCCCTTTTATTTATTTATTTTTTAAATGTTGCACTGCTGGTATTTACCTCCGACGCCTTGCTGAAGGCAACACAACAGCACCGCGGGAGGCTGTTCTTATCAACGCGGCTTGGCCTTTTTTAGGCTGTTCTTTCCCATCCATGTGCATCTTTATTGGGGAATCTCGTCTGCAGGCCTCGACTGAGGCCGTAGATAAAATCGGAAAACGTGTGGTCGCTTGACGCTTGGGAATGTGTGGAGCCAGTGTGGTGATTAACCCTATACAAATATGTAATAATGTGATTAGAATGTTCTTAACTGAACATTCTAATGCTGAAATCACTACTGGCAACTGAAAGCAATGGAGTTCTAGAGCACCGACTTAGAATTTTGAAAACAACATTCCAAAAAACCTAGGCCTACTCTTCAAAGGGTTAAGAAATTCCACTCAAAATTATTTGGGTGCAGGTATATCTCTGCTGCTCCCTCCCGTGTGAAATGGGAGGGGATGACAGTAGCTCCATCCTGCTCTGTTCTGCTCCTCCTCCTCTGTCCCTTTGCCTTTTAGCCATGGCTTTGCACTGGAAGTGGTCAAAGCAATCAAGGCAATCAAGTCACCGTCCTTGTCAAAGGGGAAAAACCCATCATGGTCTGCTGAAAGACCTTAAATCAGAGCAATCAATCAATCTGAGCCTGTCTCGTGTTCCTCAGTGACGTACAGATCTCTCTCAAAATGTGTTTGTGCCAAAGTTTACTGAAGAAAAGACCCTGAGAAGTCCTGAGAATAGCAAGGTTTTTAAATCCATTAATGTCTGTGTGTGTAAGTGTGTGAGTGTGTGTGTGATCCAGCGCATGTGTGCGTGTATCTGTGTGTGTGTGAGCCAGCGCGTGTGTGCATGTATCTGTGTGCATGCGTGTGTGTGTGTGTGTGTGTGTGTGTGTGTGTGGATACATGCATGTGTATTCCTCTTTCAACCTCAAAATTTAGTGGCTTTACTTTGTGTGCAAGGAGCGGTGACTTCGCTAAGACGTGTTCACAGTTTGCACTTGAGTCTGAGTTGTGATTTACAGCGCTCTCTAACTCCCTCTCTTCCTCTGCCTCTCTCGCTCTCTTCCTCTCGCTCTCTCGCTCTCGTCCTCTCTGTCTCTCGCTCTCTTCCTCTCTGCGAGCGCTGGGAATGGCAGGGTCGGAGGTGTGGGCTGGTTTTGGGGTGGCAGTGCGATCTGAAATGCCTGTGTGGGGGCGTCACAGTTGGTGCTGGGAATTTATAGCAGAGAGAGAGAGAGGAAGTTGGCGACGCCGGGCCAGACTGTGTTGACACATCTCTTTCACAGAAGCCCAGTTAGCCCAACAGTTCAGAGGACACGTTCATGCGGATCCTCTTAATACCAAGCGATGGCCTTTATAGCCTTCCTCCCTTTAAAAAAAAAAGAAAGAAAAAAAAAAAAGAAAAAAAAGAAATCACTTAATATCACATGATTCAGTGCTCAGTCTCCAGGCATATGTTTAATTGATCTGAGATCAGACTTAATGAAGTCACACTCGTGATTAGAATCGTCACACCGTAGTGGTTATGAAGCTTTGATGAAAACAATGTGGAGGGCGAGAGTACTACTCACTCGTGTTTGAAATATAATAAATAAAAATTAATAATGCGATAATCGATGTGGTCCATCTGTTAAATATGAAATGAATCACATGTTAACTGGATGCTAGCTGTATGTATCAGTCTGTTGTATGGAGCAATGGGGTGGACTCTCAGAAGATGAAGACCACGTCTCAGTACAGTACTCAGTTCCGTTTTAAGTGGCTAGCTCCTTCCTAACCAATCAAGGACCTAAATGGTTGGCGGTAGCAGCGGTTGGGTGGGTGTTGGGTAGTGGGGGTCGGGGGGGGGGGGGGTGGCGTGGGAGGGAGAGAATGCTGTTCAGACTGAATAATAAGAAAATTCATAACTTCAAAAATTGAAATGCAAATTACATTGTCATTTTATGCATGGATGCTATTTTTGCGGTAGAGGGAACACTGACTCAGGTCACATACCAGGAAAATAGTCTCGACAACGCAACAAAAAAAAGGTAAATCGAGTACATTTTACCACTGGTAGAGAACATTTTACTCTGATTGAGTATAGTTCATCCTTCTTGGAGTTGTAGCAACTCTGTTAGAGTTAAATTAACACTGAATATTTTATTGTGCACTCGCTCTTACTTGGACTCAGACAAAAATAAAAATGCAAAAAAACAAGGAAAAAAACAATAAGTGGCTTTTTGCTCTCATGGCATAATTTTTAATGAGACTAAATGTTTCTGTGTCACTCAGTCAGTACTGAACTCAAGATAATGGGATGTTTAAGAGGGAGCAGCACCTGATATGTGTGTGTGTGTGTGTGTGCGTGTGTGTGTGTGTGTGTGTCAGGAAAGATACTTGGAGGAGAATCAGCCAGTCACGTCAGTATTTAGTATAATGTTGATCAGGGAGCAGTCTCCAGTGAGAAGTTAGTGGGGTACTGGTGCGGAATTGGTAGCTGATGTCGGTAGTTAGCAGGATGTGGTTGTGGATTGAAGAGCAAACAGTAGCTGCTGTCTG
The DNA here is from genome assembly GCA_022702515.1 of Ilyophis sp. 1 JC-2022. NCBI lineage: Eukaryota > Metazoa > Chordata > Actinopteri > Anguilliformes > Synaphobranchidae > Ilyophis > Ilyophis sp. 1 JC-2022. The sequence continues at coordinate 49,246,344 of CM040400.1, read as the reverse complement.
TTGCTAGTTGGGTGTTAGGAGACCAGTAACTTCTGTCAGTTCCACGTTTGACATTATAAGAGGAATACTAATTTATGTCAATAGTTAGGTTAGGATACTGGTTGGGGAACAGTAGCTGATGTCAGTAGTTAGCAGGTATTTGCAGGGGGAACAGTAGCTGCTGTCAGTAGTTAGTGGGGTATTTGGAGGGGAACAGTAGCTTCTGTCAGTAGCTAGCGGTGTATTTTGAGGGGAATCATTTGCGGCTGTCAGTAGTTAGTGGATATTTGGAGGGAGAAAATTAGCTTCTGTCAGTAGTTAGCACGGCATTTGGAGGGGGAACAGTAGATGCTGTCAGTAGTAAGCGGGGTATTTGCAGGGGGAAGTGTAGCTGCTGTCAGTAGTTAGCAGGTATTTGGAGGGGGACCAGTAGCTGCTGTCCGTAGTTAGCGGGGTATTTGAAGGGGGAACAGTAGCTGCCGTATGTAGTTAGCGGGGTATTTGGAGAGGGAACAGTAGCTGCTGTCAGTACCTAGCGGGGTATTTGGAGGGGGAACAGTAGATGCTGTCAGTAGTCAGCGGGGTATTTGCAGGGGGAAGTGTAGCTGCTGTCAGTAGTTAGCAGGTATTTGGAGGGGGACCAGTAGCTGCTGTCAGTAGTTAGCGGGGTATTTGAAGGGGGAACAGTAGCTGCCGTAAGTAGTTAGCGGGGTATTTGGAGAGGGAACAGTAGCTGCTGTCAGTACCTAGCGGGGTATTTGGAGGGGGAACAGTATCTGCTGTCTGTAGTTAGCGGGGTATTTGAAGGGGGAACAGTAGCTGCCGTAAGTAGTTAGCGGGGTATTTGGAGAGGGAACAGTAGCTGCTGTCAGTACCTAGCGGGGTATTTGCAGGGGGAACAGTAGCTGTTGTCGGAAGTTAGCGGGGTATTTGGAGGGGTAACGGTAGCTTCTGTCAGTAGTTAGCGGGGTATTTGGAGGGGAATGATTTGCGGCTGTCAGTAGTTACTGGGTATTTGGAGGGGGAACAGTAGCTTCTGTCAGTAGATAGTGGGGTATTTGGAGGGGGAACAGTAGTTGCTGTCATTAGTTTGCGGGCATTTGGAGGGGGAACAGTAGCTGCTGTCAGTAGTAAGCGGGGTGTTTGTAGAGGAAACTGTAGCTTCTGTCAGTAAATAGCGGGGTATTTGGAGGGGGAACAGTAGCTGCTGTCAATACTTGGCGGGTAGTTGCAGGGGGAACAGTAGCTGCTGTCAGTAATTTGCAGCAAATTTGGAGGGGGAAAGTAGCGGGTATTTGGTGGGGGAACAGTAGCTTCTGTCAATAGTTAGCAGGGTATTTGGAGGGGAAGAGTAGTTGTCATTAGTTAGCGGGGTATTTGGAGGGGGAACAGTAGCTGCTGTCAGAAGTTAGCTGTTATTTGGAGGGTGAAGAGTAGCTGCTGTCAGTAGTTAGCAGGATATTTGGAGGGGGAACAGTAGCTGCTGTCAGTAGTTAGCTGGGTATTTGCAGGGGGAACAGTAGCTGGTGTCAGTAGTAAGCGGGGTGTTTGTAGGGGGAATGGTAGCTGGTGTCAGTAGTTAGCAGGATATTTGGAGGGGGAACAGTAGCTGCTGTCAGTAGTAAGCGGGGTGTTTGCAGGGGGAACTGTAGCTTATGTCAGTAGATAGCGGGGTATTTGGAGGGGGACCAGTAGCTGCTGTCAGTATTTAGCGGGGTATTTTGAGGGGGAACAGTAGCTGCTGTCGGTAGTTAGCGACGTATTTGGAGGGGTAACGGTCGCTGCTGTCAGTAGTTAGTGGGGTGTTTGGAGGAGGAACAGTATCTGCTGTCAGTAGTTAACAGGTTATTTGCAGGGGGAACAGTAGCTGCTGTCAGTAGTTAGCGGGGTATTTGCAGGGCGAACAGTAGCTGCTGTCAGTAGTTTGCAGGGTATTTGGAGGGGCAACATTAGCTTCTGTCAGTAGTAAGCGGGGTGTTTGCGGGGGGAACAGTAGCTTCTGTCAGTAGTTAGCAGGGTATTTGGAGGGGGAAGAGTAGTTGCTGTCATTAGTTAGCGGGTATTTGGAGGAGGAACTGTAGCTGCTGTCAGTAGTTAGCAGGTATTTGGAGGGGGAACAGTACTTGCTGTCAGTAGTAAGTGGGGTGTTTGCAGGGGGAACTTTAGCTTCTGTCAGTCAATAGCAGGGTATTTGGAGGGGGAACAGTAGCTGCTGTCAGTAGTTAGCGGGTATTTGAAGGAGGAACAGTAGCTGCTGTCAGTAGTAAGTGGGGTGTTTGCAGGGGGAACTTTAGCTTCTGTCAGTCAATAGCGGGGTAGTAGCAGGGGGAACAGTAGCTGCTGTCAGTAGTTTGCAGCTAATTTGGAGGAGGAAAGTATCGTGGTATTTGGAGGGGGAACAGTAGCTTCTGTCAGTAGTTAGCAGGATATTTGGAGGGGGAACCGTAGCTGCTGTCAGTAGTTAGCTGGGTATTTGGAGGGGGAACAGTAGCTGCTGTCAGTAGTTAGAAGGTATTTTGAGGGGGACCAGTAGCTGCTGTCAGTATTTAGCAGGTATTTGGAGGGGGAACTGTAGCTGTTTTCAGTTGTTAGCGGGGTATTTGCAGGGGTAACGGTCGCTGCTGTCAGTAGTTAGCGCGGTGTTTGGAGGAGGAACAGTATCTGCTCTCAGTAGTTTGCAGGGTATTTGGAGGGGGAACAGTAGCTGCTGTCAGTAGTTTGCAGGGTATTTGGAGGGGGAACAGTAGCTGCCGTAAGTAGTTAGCAGGGTATTTTGGAGAGGGAACAGTAGCTGCTGTCAGTAGTAAGCAGGGTATTTGCAGGGTGAACTGTAGCTGCTGTCAGTAGTTAGCGGGGTATTTGAAGGGGGAACAGTAGCTGCCGTAAGTAGTTAGCGGGGTATTTGGAGAGGGAACAGTAGCTGCTGTCAGTACCTAGCGGGGTATTTGCAGGGGGAACAGTAGCTGTTGTCGGAAGTTAGCGGGGTATTTGGAGGGGTAATGGTAGCTTCTGTCAGTAGTTAGCGGGGTATTTGGAGGGGAATGATTTGCGGCTGTCAGTAGTTACTGGGTATTTGGAGGGGGAACAGTAGCTTCTGTCAGTAGATAGTGGGGTATTTGGAGGGGGAACAGTAGTTGCTGTCATTAGTTTGCGGGCATTTGGAGGGGGAACAGTAGCTGCTGTCAGTCGTAAGCGGGGTGTTTGTAGAGGAAACTGTAGCTTCTGTCAGTAAATAGCGGGGTATTTGGAGGGGGAACAGTAGCTGCTGTCAATACTTGGCGGGTAGTTGCAGGGGGAACAGTAGCTGCTGTCAGTAATTTGCAGCAAATTTGGAGGGGGAAAGTAGCGGGTATTTGGTGGGGGAACAGTAGCTTCTGTCAGTAGTTAGCAGGGTATTTGGAGGGGGAAGAGTAGTTGTCATTAGTTAGCGGGGTATTTGGAGGGGGAACAGTAGCTGCTGTCAGAAGTTAGCTGTTATTTGGAGGGTGAAGAGTAGCTGCTGTCAGTAGTTAGCAGGATATTTGGAGGGGGAACAGTAGCTGCTGTCAGTAGTTAGCTGGGTATTTGCAGGGGGAACAGTAGCTGGTGTCAGTAGTAAGCGGGGTGTTTGTAGGGGGAATGGTAGCTGGTGTCAGTAGTTAGCAGGATATTTGGAGGGGGAACAGTAGCTGCTGTCAGTAGTAAGCGGGGTGTTTGCAGGGGGAACTGTAGCTTATGTCAGTAGATAGCGGGGTATTTGGAGGGGTAACGGTCGCTGCTGTCAGTAGTTAGTGGGGTGTTTGGAGGAGGAACAGTATCTGCTGTCAGTAGTTAGCAGGTTATTTGCAGGGGGAACAGTAGCTGCTGTCAGTAGTTAGCGGGGTATTTGCAGGGCGAACAGTAGCTGCTGTCAGAAGTTTGCAGGGTATTTGGAGGGGCAACATTAGCTTCTGTCAGTAGTAAGCGGGGTGTTTGCAGGGGGAACAGTAGCTTCTGTCAGTAGTTAGCAGGGTATTTGGAGGGGGAAGAGTAGTTGCTGTCATTAGTTAGCGGGTATTTGGAGAGGGAACAGTAGCTGCTGTCAGTACCTAGCGGGGTATTTGCAGGGGGAACAGTAGCTGTTGTCGGAAGTTAGCGGGGTATTTGGAGGGGTAATGGTAGCTTCTGTCAGTAGTTAGCGGGGTATTTGGAGGGGAATGATTTGCGGCTGTCAGTAGTTACTGGGTATTTGGAGGGGGAACAGTAGCTTCTGTCAGTAGATAGTGGGGTATTTGGAGGGGGAACAGTAGTTGCTGTCATTAGTTTGCGGGCATTTGGAGGGGGAACAGTAGCTGCTGTCAGTAGTAAGCGGGGTGTTTGTAGAGGAAACTGTAGCTTCTGTCAGTAAATAGCGGGGTATTTGGAGGGGGAACAGTAGCTGCTGTCAATACTTGGCGGGTAGTTGCAGGGGGAACAGTAGCTGCTGTCAGTAATTTGCAGCAAATTTGGAGGGGGAAAGTAGCGGGTATTTGGTGGGGGAACAGTAGCTTCTGTCAGTAGTTAGCAGGGTATTTGGAGGGGGAAGAGTAGTTGTCATTAGTTAGCGGGGTATTTGGAGGGGGAACAGTAGCTGCTGTCAGAAGTTAGCTGTTATTTGGAGGGTGAAGAGTAGCTGCTGTCAGTAGTTAGCAGGATATTTGGAGGGGGAACAGTAGCTGCTGTCAGTAGTTAGCTGGGTATTTGCAGGGGGAACAGTAGCTGGTGTCAGTAGTAAGCGGGGTGTTTGTAGGGGGAATGGTAGCTGGTGTCAGTAGTTAGCAGGATATTTGGAGGGGGAACAGTAGCTGCTGTCAGTAGTAAGCGGGGTGTTTGCAGGGGGAACTGTAGCTTATGTCAGTAGATAGCGGGGTATTTGGAGGGGGACCAGTAGCTGCTGTCAGTATTTAGCGGGGTATTTTGAGGGGGAACAGTAGCTGCTGTCGGTAGTTAGCGACGTATTTGGAGGGGTAACGGTCGCTGCTGTCAGTAGTTAGTGGGGTGTTTGGAGGAGGAACAGTATCTGCTGTCAGTAGTTAGCAGGTTATTTGCAGGGGGAACAGTAGCTGCTGTCAGTAGTTAGCGGGGTATTTGCAGGGCGAACAGTAGCTGCTGTCAGAAGTTTGCAGGGTATTTGGAGGGGCAACATTAGCTTCTGTCAGTAGTAAGCGGGGTGTTTGCAGGGGGAACAGTAGCTTCTGTCAGTAGTTAGCAGGGTATTTGGAGGGGGAAGAGTAGTTGCTGTCATTAGTTAGCGGGTATTTGGAGGAGGAACTGTAGCTGCTGTCAGTAGTTAGCAGGTATTTGGAGGGGGACCAGTAGCTGCTGTCAGTATTTAGCAGGTATTTGGAGGGGGAACAGTAGTTGCTGTCAGTAGTAAGTGGGGTGTTTGCAGGGGGAACTTTAGCTTCTGTCAGTCAATAGCAGGGTATTTGGAGGGGGAACAGTAGCTGCTGTCAGTAGTTAGCGGGTATTTGAAGGAGGAACAGTAGCTGCTGTCAGTAGTAAGTGGGGTGTTTGCAGGGGGAACTTTAGCTTCTGTCAGTCAATAGCGGGGTAGTAGCAGGGGGAACAGTAGCTGCTGTCAGTAGTTTGCAGCTAATTTGGAGGAGGAAAGTATCGTGGTATTTGGAGGGGGAACAGTAGCTTCTGTCAGTAGTTAGCAGGATATTTGGAGGGGGAACCGTAGCTGCTGTCAGTAGTTAGCTGGGTATTTGGAGGGGGAACAGTAGCTGCTGTCAGGAGTTAGAAGGTATTTTGAGGGGGACCAGTAGCTGCTGTCAGTATTTAGCAGGTATTTGGAGGGGGAACTGTAGCTGTTTTCAGTTGTTAGCGGGGTATTTGCAGGGGTAACGGTCGCTGCTGTCAGTAGTTAGCGCGGTGTTTGGAGGAGGAGCAGTATCTGCTCTCAGTAGTTTGCAGGGTATTTGGAGGGGGAACAGTAGCTGCTGTCAGTAGTTTGCAGGGTATTTGGAGGGGGAACAGTAGCTTCTGTCAGTAGTTAGCAGGGTATTTGGAGTGGGAACAGTAGCTGCTGTCAGTAGTAAGCAGGGTATTTGCAGGGTGAACTGTAGCTGCTGTCAGTAGTTAGCGGGGTGTTTGGAGGGGGAACAGTAGCTGCTCTCAGTAGTTAGCGGGGTATTTGCAGGGGGAACAGTCGCTTTTGTCGGTAGTTAGCAGGGTATTTGGAGAGGTAACGGTAGCTTCTGTCAGTACTTAGCGGGGTATTTGGAGGGGAATCATTTGCGGCTGTCAGTAGTTTGCAGGGTATTTGGAGGGGGAACAGTAGCTGCTGTCAATAGTTTGCAGGATATTTGGAGGGGGAAAGTAGCGAGGTATATGGAGGGGGAAAAGTAGCTTTTGTCTGTAGTAAGCGGGGTATTTGCAGGGGGAACTGTAGCTGCTGTCAGTAGTTAGCAGGTTTTTGGAGGGGGACCAGTAGCTGCTGTCAGTATTTAGCAGGTATTTGGAGGGGAACTGTAGCTGTTGTCAGTTGTTAGCGGGGGTATTCACAGTGGGAACAGTAGGTGCTGTCGGTAGTTAGCGACGTATTTGGAGGGGTAACTGTAGCTGCTGTCAGTAGTTAGCAAAGTATTTGGAGGAGGAACAGTATCTACTGTAAGTAGTTAGCGGGTTATTTGCAGGGGGAACAGTAGCTGCTGACAGTAGTTAGCGGGGTATTTGGAGGGACAACACTAGCTGCTGTCAGTAGCTAGCGGGGTATTTGGAGGGGGAACAGTAGCTGCTGTCAGTAGTTAGCGGGGTATTTGGAAATGGATCATTAGTGGCTGTCAGTACTTAGCGGGGTATTTGCAGGGGGAACTGTAGCTGCTTTCAGTAGTTAGCGGTATTTGGAGGGGCAACAGTAGCTGCTTTCAGTAGTTAGCGGGGTATTTGAAGGGGGAACAGTGTCTGCTGTCAGTACTTAGCGGGTATTTTGAGGGGGAACAGTAGCTGTTGTCATTAATGTGCAGGTATTTAGAGGGGGAACAGTTCCTTCTGTCAGTAGTTTGCAGGTATTTGGAGGGGAAGAGTAGCTGCTGTCAGTAGTTAGCGGGGTATTTGTAGGGGGAAAAGTTGCTGCTGTCAGTAGTTAGCAGGAATTTGGAGGGGGAACAGAAGCTGCTGTCAGTAGCTAGTGGGGTATTTTGAGGGGGAACAGTAGCTGCTGTAAGTCGTTAGCGGGGTATTTTGAAAGGGATCATTAGTGGCTGTCAGTAGTAAGCAGGGTTTTTGCAGGGGAAACGGTAGCTGCTGTCAGTAGTTAGCGGTATTTGGTGGGGCAACAGTAGCTGCTTTCAGTAGTTAGCGGGGTATTTGGAGGGGGAGCAGTGGTTGATGTCAGTACTTAGCGGGGTATTTTGAGGGGGAGCATTAGCTGCTGTCAGTAGTAAGCGGGGTATTCGGAGGTAGAACAGTAGCTGCTGTCAATCGTTGGCGGGGTAGTTGGAGGGGGAACAGTAGCTGCTCTCAGTAGTTTGCAGGATATTTGGAGGGGGAAAGTAGCAGGATATTTCGAGGGGGAACAGTAGCTTTTTTCAGTAGTTAGCGGGGTATTTGAAGGGGGAACAGTAGTTGCTGTCATTAGTTAGCGGGGTATTTGTAGGGGGAACTGTAGCTGCTGTCAGTAGTTAGCCGGTATTTGGAGGGTGAACATTAGCTGCTGTTAGTAGTTAGCTGGGTATTTGGAGGGGGAACAGTAGCTGCTGTCAGTAGTTAGCGATGTATTTTGGGAGGGAACAGTAGGTGCTGTCAGTAGTAAGCTGGGCATTTGGATGGGGAACAGTAGCTGCTGTGAGTTGTTTGCGTGTATTTGGAGAGGGAACAGTAGTTCAGCAGTAGCCACTTGTTGTCCAAGGCTCTTTGATAATAGCAGGTTATTTATTTATTTTTTTACATCATGAATCTTTTCCCATGCCAAATAAATTTGTCTCAATTGCCCCTCGAAAAAAACAAAAAAACAAAAAACAATATAACATTTATATAGCCTACCCATGAACTTTGCAAAAAATGCCAATGCAGCAGCTGGACTTCCTGCACGGGACATTATTTGAATATGGTAGATGCTGGCCGGACTTCAGATACTCCTCAGAATAAGAGAATGTAAGGGGAGAGGGGGGGGGGGGGGGGGGGGTGTCTGGACAGAAGGGCCAGGGGAATGATTGGGACAGGGCAGAGGGTTCTTGCACCATCTGAAAGTTGCATTATTAATGTCCATTATTAATGACCATTAAGTTAATATTATTTAAACATTTACATTTTAGGCATTTAGCTGAGGCCAGAGCGACTTACAATTAGTAGTCATTGTAAGTATAGGCTACATTAATATTGTTCATGTCGATTACCACTGATATCATAATATCACTGAATGGACATTAAGGAGATGGGAAAAGATGGTGTCGGCCCCTTAATTTGGCAGGTTTCTTAGTAGGCCCGCATCTTCACATCAAGACATATATATTTACTCTGGCTTTCCGACTCAAAGAGGTAAATTCAAAATGTCCTTCCCTTCCCCCTCCACTTTTTCTATGTAAAACCGAAATGAAGCATTATTGAACAGAGAGATCAATATGCACAAACCGCGAACAAGCCAGCGATGGAAGCAGAACTTTCTGGAAATACCGTCTCTCCGATTCTTCCAGGCTGTGAGTCCTTGTACTACAGGCATGCATGACGAGGGCTGATCCATTTCAAGATTTTGTGCCAGCTTCTGCCCTTAATTATTATTAATCAGCTCAATCATACAATCACCTATCATTCGTATAAGCACCAGCTACAGCCGCAGTCTGCAAGTGTATCCTAAAGATCTTACTATGCTCCAGTACAGTGAACCAGCGTAATTTATAGACATTTTATAAAACTAGAACTAAGGTAATTGGTTGGAACGAAAATCAGCACGCAGACTAGCCCTCCAGAACCAGAGTTGTGCACCTCTGCTTTATTACAACCCTGTAAATGTGGGCATGGGGGGGTATATGTTAATATGCACATTGTGTTTGGCCTTGGAAAAATGGGGTCACTTTGCAACCATAGTTCACCTCTCCTCATAGCGCTAAAATGCTTTACTCTGCACAGACAGCTCCGGTTGACTAGATATTTCTATGCGCATCGACTCAATTACTTTCAGCCCAGAGAATCATCCTCCTTCTGCTGCTGTAGATCTCACCACCCTCCACGTCCCCTGGACTTCAGACCCCTGCAGTAGCCTCCTTCCGCTTCCTCCTTCTGCGCCCTGTACTTCTTCCTCCTTTACAGAAAATCCTTTTTGTTCTTTTTCCGTTCACGGCGTGCCGAGTCTTGTCGCTCAGGAACAGATCAGGGTGGAGCTAAATGGCTCCTGAAGTGCTTTTTCGACAGTGGAGCCGAAGGGTGATCGATGAGACTGGGAGGAGAGGTGGTGGATGCTCTGCCGACGAGCAGGAAGTTCACGCGTGGCGTAGCGATGTCGACCGTCAGTGCAGAAAAAAAAAAACACGTCTGGGCCGCCGTCGCTCTGGAGACCTTTCCATCGATCGATGGTGGCCACGTTCCAGCCTACCTTGAGTGCCCAGCGCGTCTTTTCCCCTTCGAGAAATCCATTTTTTCACATCGATTAAACAAGTAATGTTTGTGTGTCCATCTCAGGCAGTCGTCCGCTAAACACGGTTTTCTAACGGCAACTTGTTTCAGGATGACCAGCTGCGTGTGCGTTGCCGATACTTTGCAAATGGGTAAAAGTTAGCGCCAGACCCTGACTGATGGCGGGATAGCCTTTCACTCCTGTTTGGGTCTGGGACCGAGGCTGGGGGGCAGGGATGCCGTGTAGGGGTATTGGACTTTGGGGCTTATCTGTTTGTTTTGCATTACGCTGTTGCAAACTATCATTTTTAAAAATAATCTTTTGCTCTGTTTTTAATGATGGGGAGAAACAACATAAAGAAATAACAACATAAAATAAAGAAAAAATAAACCGAAAGAAACGAGCACAAGAAAATACACAAAAAACTAAAAGTAAGAGTTGCACACAAAGTACAAGACTTTGGGGCTCATCTGTTTGTTTGCATTACGCTTTAAAAAAACTATTGTTTCCTTATTTTGTTTAATACCACTGAGCCTGGCCTAACGCTGCTGAACTTGACTGCACTGGCTCGATGCGTCTGCCTTTAGCTCCATCAGTGACCATCACAGCCTGGTACCACTGCCCCAAACACGAACATGACCATGGACACAACAACACGAAGCTACTACGATGCAGGATTACTGAGTTAGCTGCACTGATGCACTGAATAAAACCCGGAAACCCTCCCAAATCTGGAACATGGACTAAGGTTAAAAAAAAAGAAAAAAAAAGCTTTTCCGGGTTTTACTCAGTGCAGTTTTTCCAGCTAACTCAATAATCCTGCTTCATAGTATACCCCCCTGGTTCCATTTCCGGTTCCACGCTGTCAAACACAGCAGCCGTTCGCTTGAACAGTCATTTAAGCTGTGCTAAAAATCTCTGCATTATGACAAGGACAAAACCACTGCTGAACTGATTGTAAAAGCAAATGCCCCCGGGGAAAACGAGAACTAAAAAAAATACAGATTGCATTTCTTCCCATAACAGTATTCCTACAATATTTACCAATAAATAACAATATTTATTTTGTTATTCACAGTTCACAAGGCAATGGTCTTTGTTTACAACCATAATGGAACGTTGCACTATGGGATTGGTTTCTCCATAGTCTACTTTTTTGAAGGGGCGTTGACTGTTCTGGATATCCGTGTGTGTGCCGATCTTCTGTTTGTTTTAAACGATGGGATTCAGGCGAATAGGAATACGCTCAGGCGAATCAACAAACACTGAAACCACACCCCAGGAAAACTGATAACAATCAATCCACCTTTAAAAAAAAAAGTACATTGATCCAGAATGGCAGCAGTTTCATGAGCTCCCTTTTCAATGTATTTTTTAAATCAGGAAACGTGATGTCCACACGCTGTTTTCCAAAAAAGACCATAGAGAATTTACTGTTGAATCACATGGGGAAGCGACACATGCTTAAAGCACCTGTTGCTTAGAGCAGTTTTATTCGGTTTGTAAAAATGCAGCAATTTCTCTGCTTGTTTTTGAAAAATGTATTTATTATTCATTTTAAAAACAAAGGAAATTAGACCTTAGGGTTTTACTAAAAAGACAAAAGAAATGTGAACAGTGAAATGTGTCACAGAAAAACTGGTGTGAGAAGGAGGCTACATATGGAGGTATTTTTGTAGCAGACATCTCACAAATCTGTAAATGGGTTCACAACTCTGTAGAATGGATTCACAAATCTGTGAATTTTGATTTGACACTAACAAAGACGATATGTAATCCACAGCAGCAGATTCGTAGTGTTGTAATCCACTGATTTGTTTTCAGTGTGTTATGCAAGTTTGCAACATTAATTGACAGATTTGTGAATCCATTCGACAGATTTGTGAGGCTTTTGCTACAAAATACAGTGCTGAATCAATTCCTTCTCTGTCCTTCAGAGCAGTTTCCCCTGTTCCAGAGGACCAATATGATCGAGACAGAAATTTCTTCAGAAATTATGAGGCCATTGTTCATTATTGGGATGAAATTAATCCAGAAAGAAATGCTGCTTCAGTAGATGCTTTTAATTGTGATATTGCAGAATTTTCTGGATCTTCAGGGCTTCGCGGGTATGTGTGCGTGTGAGCGCTTATGTTAGTATAGTTACAGGATGTGTGTGTGTGTGTGCATACGCACATGAGGGTGGATGCAGAATGTGTGTATGTGTGCACATGTACGTGTGCATGTGTGTCTGTGTTTTAATGAATATGTATAGTGTGTAAATGCATTTATGGTTATGCATATGCAGTTGTTTGTATGTACGTATGCATTTGTAAGCATTTGTGTGTGTATGAGTGTACGTGTGGATGTGAGATATCTGTAAGTGTGGGTGGCTGCAAGATGTGTGTGGGTGGCTGCAAGATGTGAGTGTGTGTGTGTGTATTTGTGTGTGTGAGCGTGTGTGTGTGTGTGTGTGTGTGTGTGTGAAAAATTCTCATTGACATCCTGCTGGTATCTGCCCTTCCTATCGCCCACGTGCCTGTTCTCGCTACAGTTGGCTCGATTTGCACACCCCCCCCCCCCCCCCCCTCTCCACCCCCCCCTCTCCACCTCTTCAGTGTAGAGATTTTGTTCTGATATGGCTCACCATATGGTGAGAACCAATAAGTAGTGTGCAACGCATGCTGTTATATCCGTGCTGGATTGGGCAGGGAGCAGAGGAGTCAAAGTTCAAGAAGAGGGGGGGCGGGTGGGGGCAGGGCATGGAGTATGGTCACTGGAGCTTACTTACTGTCACTCGGAAGGGAGATGGGGTGCCTGCTTGGATTTGGGCGCATGGAGGGAGTTTGCTTATAGCCGCGAGGGACGGGTGACAGGCCGTGTGTGCGGGCAGAATGTCCGATGGTTGCGCATTCCTCCACCGACACGGTCACAGCGAAACTCCAGCGAGCGTGCCCGGAATGTTCCGCAAACGGCTGTTTTGCACAACAACCTCAGCGGAGTTGCCTAAAATGGCAGATGCCCTTCGACGGGATGTGGTGTGAAATGCAAAATGAATCTGAAGAGGCTTAGTTATCTCGGAGTTGTGAACAGATTAGAGCATTGTTCAAGATTCACATTTCTGATATGAGCTTAGACAACTCGAACTATAAAGTTCCCTCCAGCTGGCTTATTTTTATTATAATAAGAGTGTCCTTAGAGTTCACGAACTGGGTACTTTCATATTCTAAGTGAACAAGCATCACTGCTTAGATAGTACATTTTCATGCAAGATAGCGATTTCCTCAAGTAGCCTTTTTCCCGCTTTCGTTGATTCACAATTGAGGTTAGCGCAAATGCCCGCAGGCTGACTGTGAAACAGGGACTAAAATATATTGTTACCGCACAGCGCGCGCGGTGCATATTGGTTTCATTACCGTTATGAATGCCACCATGACTTTCTTCTCGTAAGGCAAATTAACATTCACGCCGGCGAAATTGAATGCGTGGTTCATCACATTTCCCAGAGGAGGGGGGTGGTGTGCGATTGTCTCCGCTGTCCGTCTCGGTGCCCTCGGCTGACGGGAGAGCAATTGCCATGGCGACAGCTGGGGCGTTGTGTTTACATGGGCACGCCTGTGCCCTTTCCCGGGGGGGGGGGGGGGTTCCAGGGAGGCAATGACGCGCTGTGTGAGGTAGATTAACGCAGGCTGAAAGGGGTCAGTTGCCCCACATTTGTCAGGCCCCTGACTTATCTGTGACTCCCCCAAGAACACCCAAAGCCATCGTTCAATCAAGCCATTATTCAATCAGGCCGCTGTGGAAAAAAGGCCATGTGACCTTGCCCGGACCCCGCTGGGGATATTTAATCAGGGGAACAAAGGGTGCTATAATCCCAGCAGGAATGGAGGAATTTTACATTGAAATGTGGGAAGTGGTGGTACTGCTGTAGTTATTTTCATCCTACAGTTATTGGAAGTTTCTTGAACTTATGCAACACAGTCCTGACCTGTAGTTGTTTTGCACTTATAATAAACCACAAGATGTACTTATTTATAATTCTGCTTTGCAGTTGGATAGTAAGGACTCTCTTCTTTCCATTTCACATTGTGTTTTTTTTTTGTGTTTAATTTCTTCTTTTTTTTGGAAAAGGAAGGGCACATAATTTGATTCACAGGTGCAAATTATAGTACAATAGGTGCAATTACCTACGTAGAAAAAAGCAGCATGAGGTTGGTTGAGGTGGCAAGTACATCAGTGCTGACTTGTCATTGGTTTTTTAACTTGCGAAAAATCAGCCAATGGTGTGGAAGGTGCATAATTAAACAGTTTTTTAGTTTCACACTGTTGTCACTCATATAGACTAGCACTTAGTTTGGTTAATGGTGCAGGTATTTGAGAGCAAAATAACCAAGTGTGAGAACAATGCTATAATCTCTTTATTTTAATTGTGGCGCACGGTTAGGATGCTGTTGCACAATAGCTTTCAGTCGGCGAGAGTTTTCCGTCAGATTAATAATGACGTTATTGCGGCTTCTGTTTCTGTAGCGTTGCAAAGAAAGGCGACACGCGGGAAAATAGCACATGACTGAAAAATAAATATGATTTTTGTTTTTGTATTTTTCTTTTCTTGCGTGTGAAGATTAGGAAGACTGATGCAAGAACAGGCAATATGAAAGAGACGGTACGCTTTAGCGTTTATCTGCCGATGGCGAGGAAAATAAACATCAGCGGAAAAAAGGTTGTCATGTGTACGCCACTAGTCAATCATAGAGAGTATTGTATCGTGGGTGGGCGGGAAGGCCTGTATCTCCGCTTGGATTTCATGCTAAGTTCTTTATTTAAGGAGCGCGATCATTTAAGCGAGCTCTACGTTTCTTGAAAAAGTCATGAATGACAGCTGTAGACTGCTCCTGTGTGCCTGAGTGCATCGCGTTACATTACAGGGCCGAACAGACGCTCTTATCCAGAGGGATTTGCACAGATTACACTTTTACACCCCTGTCCATTTATACAGCTGGATATTTTTACTGAAGCCATTCAGGTTAAGTATCCTGCTCGAGGGTATGACGGCAAACATCCCGGCTGGGAATTGAACCCACAACTTTTCAGTCCTGAGCCAAGTTCCCCAACAATTATATTACACTGCAGGAAACGTTTTATAGTAATCTAATCTACAAGTGAACACCGTAGGTTTATACAGCTAATCGGTTATCTGACCCAGGCTAATTGGCAGATAGAACCACAAACGCACCAACCCTCCAAAATGGAATTTCCCACCACTGATCTATAGGCTGCATGTCAGAATACTCAACTCTGGTCCTCCAGGCAGACCGGGGGTGCGTCCCAATAGTCGAAAAATGCACCCTCCCTTCCTCCACTACCACCTCCTTTACTCCATGCCCTGAAAACTGATTTTTGTGTTTTAATCTAATGTCACTGATTACATCTTAATTACGTATTAATGGTTACATATTAATTAATGTTTTGACGCAAACCGCAATGTCAGGTACATTGTATAATGTACATGCAACTACTTGTACTCGAAACGTTCAGACAGTTTTGCATACTTCCGGGTAGGAGAGGAGTGTTAGTGCGGGAGTGGAGGAAGGGAGGTGGGGAGTGAAGAATATTGGGATGAACGAGATCCATCCACCTGGTCTCCCAGCATGCCTAAATCAGGCCCTGATTGAAAGGCAATAGTACAGAACATAACTATTTACATCTGCCTTAACTTGCCCAAATGACAAATAACCAAAAATAAAGCTGGAGGGGTTACAAAAGCTGTGACATGGACAGAGCTCAGGAATGCTCTCATTAAACCGGATTGTGGAAAGTCCTGATACACAAGCAGGCAGAGGCGTCCTGGAGCTCAGTAATCTCTGCCCCCTCCCGGAGGGGCTGGGCTTCAAACAGAACGGCTGTCATATTTCGGCAGGGGGGCTGGAAAGGTTGGTGCAGGTAATGGAGGTGATGGTGGGGATTGGGGAAGGATTGGGGGGGGGGTTCATTCTCTATACAGGCAGACAATGAACAGAAAACCATGCCTACAGATACTTACCCTGCAGTGTGTTGTACAGTTTCACTTGACGGATTTCCTGTTACCACTGGCACACAAGTATATGAACAAGAACAGAAACCACATGACACCAGTGGCACTAACACATGGGGTAGATATTGGGTAGGTCTTAGTATATGGGTAGGGGTAGATATGGGGTAGTTGTTAGGATATGGGGTAGGGGTAGGTGTTAGGATATGGGTAGGAGTAGATATGGGGTAGGTGTTAGGATATGGGGTAGGGGTAGATATGGGGTAGGTGTTAGGATATGGGGTAGGGGTAGATATGGGGTAGGTGTTAGGATATGAGGTAGGGGTAGATATGGGGTAGGTGTTAGGATATGGGGTAGGGGTAGATATGGGGTAGGTGTTAGGATATGGGGTAGGGGTAGATATGGGGTTGGTGTTAGGATATGGGGTAGGGGTAGATATGGGGTTGGTGTTAGGATATGGGGTAGGTGTTAGGATATGAGGTAGGGGTAGATATGGGGTAGGTGTTAGGATATGGGGTAGGGGTAGATATGGGGTTGGTGTTAGGATATGGGGTAGGGCAGCGGTCCCCAACCTTTTTTGGGCCACGGACCGGTTTCACGTAAGACAATATTTTCACGGACCGGCCTTCAAGGTGTGGGGGGATAAATATGACGAAATAAAATGATACGACTGGCATAAAAACAAATATAAAGTGCATAAAAAATACAACTCACCATCTCAAGAGACACAGACACACTGATGGATGGTTCCGGTCATTTTTCAAAATAAAACATTTTTCAGATTCTGAATAAAAAAATATTTGATTGATTATCAGTCTTTCTGTGCGGCCCGATACCAAATGACCCACGGACCGGTACTGGTCCGCGGACCGGTGGTTGGGGACCGCTGGGGTAGGGGATACGATATGGGGTAGGTGTTAGGATATGGGGTAGGGGTAGATATGGGGTAGGTGATAGGATATGGGATTAGAGTTAAAGAAATAGACTCTTTTAGAAATGGCTTTTTAATTAAGCTAGAAACATGGCTGCTGGGCTTTTGGGCAGCACTTTTCCTCAGTATCCATAAGCATCCAGCCTGAATTCACACACACACACACACACACAGACATGGACATACACTCACACATACGCGCATGCACACACACGCACACACACAAAATTAGTATAAGATTGTCAGTCACTCTGGATGAGAGCCACTGCTAAGCAAATAGATAATGTAATAATGCAATAATGGGACAATGTTTACTCCCCTGTCAGCCAAATGGTACAGGCAGTTGTAATGTTTGCACTGTTTTTCGATCAGTTTTCCGAGAGAGAGACAGGATAATTGGGTTAGTGGCGGTAAGCACTAGTGCGCGGGGGGTTTGGAGAGTGTGCTAAGAGCCCAGGTTTCAGAAGTAGGGTCATTGTTTGGTGGTGGGGGGTAAGGAGGGTGGTTGGGGGGGGGGTGTGGTGGAAGTTGAGAGGGAGGTTGTGGGAAAAAATCCAGACAGACCGCAGCTGTTCCCAAAGAACAGCACCATTACTCTCCATTACCCTCCATTAGCGGCTGCATCTCCGGCTGAAACGGCGGCGGGATCGAGTCTCGACCGCCCCCGGGGGCCGCGGTCATATTCGCGATGCAATTACACCCTTACAAATCTGACACGGCGGGAGAGGGAGTCCTCCACACACCGCTGGACAGATGTTTATTGAGACTAATGGCGGGATTAGGCCTGCTTTTATGAGCTATACCTCTGTTTTAAGTCGTACGGGTTGGATGGGGGGGGGGGCCGGCGGTGATATCTACGGCAGGATGGAGGGGTAGATATCTCTCTCCCTGTTTTCATCCTCAAAGGAGGCGCTGCCTGACGTCTGAAAACTCGTTTGTAGCGATCGCCGTGTTTCCCCCTCTTTAGGCCCCCAGCGCGCTTCTGAAGAACATCTTTTAAGGAAAGAGTTTGGTGCGGAGAAATAAAAAAATAAAATAAAATAAACGTTATACATACTGTATCTACAAAGTCAGGTTTGTGGGAAAAAAGTGAACTGAAGGCAAATCAGCTCATCACCAAACCCAGAGTGATTTGTTGGTTGGACACTGGGGGCTGTTTTCTGGCGAGCAACGTGGGGGTTGAAGGCATGGAGGTTTTAGTTGGGGGAATTGGCTTGTTTCAGATAAATTAAAGCTTGGTGTAGACCTGGCAGCATAGGCAAGGCAAAGGTGAGACAGGGGAGCTGCCAGGGATTAGTAAAGCTTCTAAATTTCATGCAATCATAATCAGACATAATTTAGTTTTTTTTGTGCATGTGTGCGCCCGTGCGTATGTGTGTTCAACCTTGTGTGTTGTGTATGTCTGCATGTTTGTGTGTGTTTATGTGTTTCTGTGTGTGTCTGTGTATGTGAATGCTTATGTAAGTACAGCTGCAGGATGCGTTCGTGTGTATATGCGTACAGTACATGAGGGTGGATGCAGAATGCATGTACGTTTGTGCGTGTGTGTCTGTGTGCATATACAGGGCCGTTGGCTGGAGACTGAGGCCTCTATAGCGTGTGAATGCTGCGGGCTGTTTGCCTCTCCTCAGAGTGAAGCTAAAGTCATGTTAGGGGGTGAGGGACAGGGGAGAGAGAGAGAGACAGAGAGCGCCAGGGAGGTTTGGGACACAGTTCAGAGCGAAGGAGACAGGGAGAGGTTGAAGGGATGTTGTGTTGGGTGCAAATGCATAATGAAGGGAGAGAGTGGGGGGGGGGTTGTGATTGCAGAAGAGGAGGAAGGGCAAACAGGGACAAGGGGGAATGAGGAGACACAGCGAGAGAGAGCGAGAGGGATGGAGGAGGGACTGAGAGAGAGAACAGTCATGGGAGGGAGTCAGGAGGAGGTGGAGAGAGAGAGCGGGAGAGAGAGAGATAACCAGGACAAGGGCAATGAGCAGGGGAAATAGTTATGTGAGAGAGAGAGAAAAAGAGAAAGAGAGAGAATGAGAGAGAGAGAGAGAGCATGAGAGAGAAAGAGAGCATGAAAGAGAGAGAGAGAGAGAGAGAGCAAGAGAGAGAGAGCATGAGAGAGAGAGAGAGCCAGTTGTCCTCAGCAATAGTCGCTCTGGTACACAATCCGACAGCCATGCATCGATGCCCTGGCAATACTGAATTGGCCGCTTGGTTTCTCCTCTTTCTCGTACTCCTCCGCCTCTCAGTGGGGGAGTGTGTGTGGAACTGCCAGAAGAAGTTCTATGGAGGGCTGTTCAGGCGATAGGCCTGTTCAGATGATAAATTGTCCACCATATTAAGCTGGATTTGCTGTGTTTTTAAGAAAATAATCTGTGCTTTAATCTGGAGCCCCCGTTTGCCTCCCGTGAGCTGAAAGTATTTAGGATTAATGCTAAATCATGTACCCCCCTCCAGCCCCCTCATGCTCAATTTTTAATTTTTTATAAATTTTTTCTCTTTCTCAGATAGGGATACAAAAACTGAACAGATGAGTTAGAATTTTTTTACAAGTTTATGATAACCCAATACACAAATTTAAAACCTCACTTTTCTGCTTTTAATGCTCTGCGGGGTGTGATTCAGTGAGGTTTTTTCTGCTTCCTATGAAAAAATATATATATCAAAAGTAGATCTGAAGTGGTCTCTCCAGACACAGGTAATGCGTCCAACCCCTCCCCTGCTGGCTTCCACATTCGCTCACAAATTCCAGCCCATACTGAACGCTACACGGCTTCAAAAAATGTATGTACAGCGTGTTTCTGGAGCCAACGTGTTTCATACTAATTAAGGAGAAGAGGGGAGGGCGCTGGGGACTTATAATTGGGGGAGAAAAACCGTCAAACTCTGGATTCATGACCCTTAAAATGCTGATTACAGCTGCAGATCTGCCTGCTCCCGCCTGCTGTGGGACTGAGAGAACATACATCTGTGTGTGTGTGTGTGTATGCGTATGCGTGTCTGTGTGTATGCGTGTGAGTAAGCGAGTGAGTGTGTGTTTGTGTGTGTGTTTGTATCTGTGTGTATAGGTATGTGTTTGTGTATTTGTTTGTGTGTGTGTGTGTTTGTATTTGTGACAATATTTGTGTATTTGTGGGCGGCAGTGTAGTACAATGGTTAAGGAACTGGCTTTGTAACCGAAAGGTTGCAGGTTCGATTCCCAGGTAGGACACTGCCGTTGTACCCCTGAGCAAGGTACTTCACCTGCATTGCTTCAGTATATATCCAGCTGTAAATGGATAGTATGTATAAATGCACAAATGCTGTGTAAGTCGCTCTGGATAAGAGCGTCTGCTAAATGCCTATAATGTAATGTAATGAATACTTTTTTCTGTGTGTGTGCATGTGTGTTTGTGTCTATTTGTATGTGTGTACAATGTGTATGTGTGTGTGCCCGTCCCTGTGTATATGCACAGATGTGTACATTCCAGTAGTACTGCTGTAAAGTGCCTGTCTGTCTGTGTGAGTCAGTGAGCTGGTTAAAGCTGTGTGTGTGTGTACAGCCATCATTAGTTATGTGTTTGGAGACTGTGTGTGTGTGCATAGCCATCATTAGTCATGTGTTTAGAGACTGTGTGTATGTGTCTGTGTGTGTGTGTGTGTGTGGTTAGAGGTCTTTTCATCCATTATCCCAAAATCTGTCCACTCAGTCTAGACTGAGTTGGTGTTTTTTCTTCTTTAATTTAACTAATGTACCACTTTTTGGATTTCTATTTACTTTTATGCAGTATGCAACTCATTTCAATTTATGTTGTTGCCATTCACAAGTTATTTAGCATTTTCCCAAAGGTCATACATTTTCACAAAGTCAACTAAGATTTAATTTTCATATTCTTGGTTCTCCTTTTCATGGGGCACACTGAACAAAATTGGGAATCGACATTCTAAAGCTGCAGCAATCCGTGCTAACGTGCTCATGTAAATGCAGTTAATGAGGTGAACGCACTGAATTCGGGAACAGACTGTAAGAGGAAATGTCTGGGGAGGAGCCTTTGCATTGTGGTGGAGTGGAATCTCCATGTTGAGATACCCTTACAAACCGGAATATGGCAGAAACAATGTTGAAAGAAATATATTTACGAATATATTGCAGCAATTCAACCCAATGAGCAAAAGCCGGAGTCTATATGTCTAGAGGGGTGGAAATCTAGGTTGAGAGACGCTTTGACATCTAAACGGACTAGGATAATTCAAATATAGCTCAGGCTTTACCCCAATGTAGCCAGGCTACATCTTAGTTTGCTATAAAACTTTCACTTCAACGAAATGTAGCCGGGTTTTCACCACGTCCATTGGGAACAGCCAGCCACACTTTCAGTGTGATCACACTGCCATAGGGGGTTGTGGTCGGGAACAAGCTGCTTTAGGCAGAGGTGTAAAACTCCATTTCTGGAGCACCGTTTGCACGCCGACTTGCTAATTACTCTTGCATAATTTGTCCAGCAATTAGTACCCAGGACACAGACACAAGGATCAGCTTTAATCGAGTATATCGCTCCATCAGTAAATGCCAAACAGGGTGAAAAGGACCTGTTTGCACTTGTTTGAGAAACTGGCGAGGCTGGTGCAAAAACTGGCATGCGCACGGTCCTTTTTGGATTAGTTTGTCTAAGGGGTTGCACTGTGTCGGACAGTTCAAACAAAACTGATAAAACCGATGCGTGTGGGTGGATGGAGGTGGGGGGGAGGGCTTTTTTGTAATGATGTCCCGGCCAGACGCTGACATCAGCAGAATGTTCCGGAGGCAGTGCTCAGGTTATCTCTGAGGGGGGGAGTCTTCCGGAACTTCCAGTCCCCACTTAGCCCCAGGTAGCAGGACAGAAAGTTACGCAGTTTTGTGTCTGCAGAACCTCATTTCTGCTGGGTGTTTGGCTTTTAATGCTCCTGTCTGTTTAGAACGGATTAGTCCTGCTCTGGTGTGTGTCCCCCAACGCTAAGCCAAGCTGTTTGATGGGATTTAGCGAGGCTGTGTGCAGTCACTGGGTTCAGTCAGCAGGTGCCCGCTGTCCAGTCAGGAGTGCCATCCAGCGGCCCCGCGCACGTCCTGGATGGCTTCCGCCTCGCTGGCTTCAGAGCCCAGCTGAGCTCACTGCCGGCCTGTAATCATGGCTCTTGAGGAAATTCCTCTGCAACAAGCCACTTACCTGCTTTTTATAGCTGCTTTGGAGGAGGATTACCAGCAGGGTTCTGGATAGGCTTCATACCATTGGGGGATCATGCTGGGACCAGCGCGCACACACACACTCACACACGCACACCCACGCACATAGACACCACACACATGCAACACACACCCACACAAACATACACGACACACTCCCACGCACATACACACCACACAAATACACACCACGCGCACATGCACACCTACACACTCACACATATCAGAGACTGTTCTTGGCCACACACATCAAAAACTGTTCTGGGCTACACACACACACACACACACACACACATACAAGAGACTGTGATGGGCTGCACACACACGACACGTCATAGACTGAATGTGGTGTTACGGAAAGCCTCTCAATCTCATCTGAAGCCACTAGCTCATGTTGTGCTTGTTGGCAGCTGGCCAGCAGGGGGCATCATTACTGTTGTATACTGGGGGGGAAGGAGATGTCAGAGGGGGATTCACTGTGATGTATGCCTGTGTGTATAAGTATAGTAAGACATTCTCCACCTGTCTGAGAGAGAGGTGGCAGTTGGACCGAAGAGTGATGAGGGTTTCATTGGTCTACAGCCTAGCCTTGAGCGCGGTACTTTACCAGAATTGTAAGACTGAAAAAAATCTGGCTCTTCCAGGCAATAAATTGAAATCTCTTCGTTTTAATCCACTCCCAAATTGGAAACTTGCTGAACAAATAATGCTGTGATGTCATGTTTTTCTCTCATTTTCACTTTTGGCCATAGATCTGACCAATCAAAACAGTACGTGACCTTCGCCGTTCGCTCTGTGTGACAGAGCGTCAGACAGTGACGGCAACGGCGACCCGAGAACGTTTTCCCCCTTTTCATTACCCCCCGTCCGGTCATGCGAGACTGTGTCAGTACAGTTAAATCTTAATAACACCCTCCCCTCATATTCCTCTTCCATCTGCTGTGGAAACAGGTGTGAATAGCAGCCCGGTGCTTTCAAAGGAAGGTCATTATTATTCTACCGACTGATGTGTTTCTCTCATTATCTGTCATTTTTGTGATTATGGCTTTCCGTAACAAGCTAATTAGCCCATGCATTGTGAAATCACGACGGCAATTAAAAATTTCGGAAGCTGAAAGAGACGTAACTTCTCCGGAGAGACTTTTCCCCGCCTCCAATGAAGTACAGAAAACAGTCGGTGGAAGACTTCATTTTGACGTCCCCTTGGCTTGCGGGCCTTTCGGCGTTATGCCCGCAAACGGCTGTGTAGTATAATATCCGTGTCTACGAGGTGAAAATGAAAGTAGACTCCTTTTAAAATGTGAAACCCGTCATTTCTGTTGTCTCCGGTTGCAAAGCCCTTAACAAAACAACTGATTGTTTGTGAAATTACATTTCAAAGGCACCGGGTTGCTCACGGCAACCTCTCTTCAAAACTGATTAAAGTTAATATGTTGTTTCTCGGCGCGAGGTTGAGCATCCGAAAGAGGTGTCGGCCGTTGTGAGTGCACCCCCACCCCCTTTCGTTTGACTTCAAAGCCACAACAACGCTAATCCTGTTTTTGCTGAATCTACTGGTACGCATTTAAAATTCTGTTAATAATCCTATTTATGAGCTTTCATACTCCCTGTTTATTAGTATTGTGTTTCTAAGAGACACACAGGAGGGAGTCCTTCCCTAAGTGAGATGCCATCTTTACTGTGCTGGGATCCAAGCCTTTTCGTTATTTAGTCAAAATGTAACACACATGCACACAGACACACGCACAAACACACACACAAACAGTTTATATATAGGCTATATATATATATATATATATATACGTGCGTAATCTCTATGCCAATAGGCATACACTATAAGGGAAGCAAATATAAACTTAATGGAGAATGATGACGACCAGTAGCTAAAGATTTTCTAAATTCACCAGTCCTGCCCCGATTATGGTAATTTAAATGTTTTCTTCAGTTCTTGCTTTGACCTAGAAGTAAATGGGGAGGAAAGTCTGTCAGGCTTGCTTTGTTACGTTTCAACTGCATTCAATTCAAAATGAATAAACGCATTCTGACAGTGGAGGTTTCTAGTCTGTTTACCAAATAGATGTTTTCCATCAAATTAAGACCTGGATAACGGCTTCAGAAATGTGAGTGTGTTGGTCTGCCTTAAGTCATTTCCATTGTCATTGTACAAATAAACCCTCTTAGCTGGAGATTTGTAACTAACGTTAGACCATCTGCCTTTTTCTCTCTAATGATCTCCGTCTATTAGCCCAGCCACCTGTTTATCAGCCCACTTGCCTACCGTATCTCATCTCTGATTGCATCTCACCATATTTCTACAGTTCATTAACCTTAATAGCGTTCTGCCTGTTTTCGCAAAACCCCAATATTACACCGACAATTAAAATTAAATATATTGACGGTACGCAGTTGTTTTTCCCCTGTTTTCCCGGAACTGCGATTTGCCGCGAGCTTCTCTGCCTGCAACATACTAGGTCAGTTTGTGCTTTTTCATGTAGCAGGATCGGCTCAGATGATTGGCCAGGCCTGTGTGATGCTCCACGTGCGTACCCGCGGATAAGCCGCAACACGATGAAAAGACGGGCAGATGTTCGAGTGCTCATCCCGCGGGGTGAAAGTGTCCGGGGGTGGTTTGGATAATTCGCCGCCAGTGAAATCGGCAAGAGAAAGGGATTCAGAAAGGATGATGATTGACACCGAGTCCTTTGATTTTCTAGAGGAAAATGCGCGCGCCCCTAATAAAAGAGAATCAGATCACTGCTCCAGCCCCGATTTCTAGCCCTCGCGACACGGGGAATTATCTTAATCAAGCGTCCTTTTATGGTCTCGATGAACTGAGATAATACAGTAGACTAGAGCTCTACAGAAACGCCTCACTCGATGTGCGTGTCTCCAAGTTACATTTCAACCAACTTTTAAAAATTAAAGTTCGATAAAGTTGATAAAAACACTTTCTAACAGCACTTCACACCACCGAGGTTTGTGGTTTGGCGCATATGACCTTAAATATTGTGCGGCCATATCAGTTTATTCTTTTATCAATAAATGCAACAAAGTGCTATATTATAACGGCATTCTCCTCTCCCGTGTACTTCATTGCATAGGGCAGTGTTCTCACGGGGCCGGAAGTTAAAACGGGGTGATAAATGATAGTGATGCAGTATATAGGATGCTATTGGGTGAAGCTGAATGATGTTATTCAGGCGATTGCTTTTTATTGCAACAGAAATTTCAGTAGCAACACAAACAGACTTTCAAAGACAAAAGTAACTGGAAAAAAAGTAGTTCAAAATGAAGTAAAAATTGTGTACATTCACAGTAAAATGTCCAGCGTTAATTCAACTCTAACAGAGTACATATGAGTCCAATATGCATTTGTACTTTGTGAGAGTTGATTTAACCCTGAACATGTATTCACATAACATTCAAAAGCATAACAAAGTACATTAATTTATTTTATTTATGCCTTGGATGCCTACTATTTTGGATAAGTACATATTTGGATCTATGTTGAATGAAGTAAAAGAATGTGGTTTCTTATTTAGATTTTTATTTAGAATAAATACTTTGTCACTATGATAATTAAGCGTATTGTACACTGTTAAATCTATGTAGGGTGTTAAATATTAAAAGAATGTTGTTGTATGTAAGTATGATCTTTTTGGCATGGTTTTTCCAAGCTCAATTTGAACATCTGCCCAGAAAATTGATGCACATATCTTGTAAAAAGTAAAAAATCTTCAAGTGATATTTATAGTGTAAAAGAAGGCACATCTTTAACACTTGGTGTGCATGTACTAATAAAATCATTATAGGCAATGGGTAATATTTATGTTATTTTAAATTATACTTAATGTTTTAATTGTAATAATATCCTATTTGTAGTTCATACATTACATTACATTATAGACATTTAGCAGACGCTCTTATCCACCAGACGTACATAGTATGCATTTCACAAAACAAGTAACAAGTGCAAAAAAACAAAAAAAAAAAAAAAACAACGATCTAACGCGCGCGGCGCAGTCAGTATGATTGGGAATAATTTTTTTTGTACCACTGAATGTTACATAAATTTAACAGCTGGAGTTGAACAAATAATGAACTGATGTGTTTGTTATGTAATCTGTTATGATGAACATAGAGAAACTGTTCATTAAAGTTGCAGTAGGCAAGTTTGAAAATATACAAGGCAAAAAGACTTCCCCCTTTTGCTCTCCTCCCTCCTAGGTCTCTCTTAAGCCCCTCCCACCAAATGATGCTCCAGTGCACACATGGAGAAAGGCAGACAGGGAGGGGTTTATTCTACCGGGAGGCTCTTTTGCTTGTAGATAGTTGCCCTGATTGGTAGGTACATACTGTAGGTAGCCCTGATTGGTTGTTTTTTGTAAGACCGGGTTGAGATTTTTTTGACAGCCTAATACAGAGCCCAGGACACTCACAGAAACTGGATTTTTTTCAAAGAACACTGGATTTATTGATAACTGCTAGAATATAATGAGTAAATTTATAAATTTTGCCAAAATTATACGGAAAAAATCTTGCCTACTGCACCTTTAACATTTTTATTGTAGGCAACATGAGGCAGGTCATGTGCTCTGTCCATTTAAAGCATTTGCTATCTGGGAGCCGTTTCAGTTTTAAAACAGCATGCAACATTTACTGTCGGAATTAACTTGGCAGTCGCTGCAACAAGAAAGCGATGTTCAGAACTAGCCTTATGCATTCCCAGTGCATGATCACTTGCTGTTACACTGCATTTAGGCTGTGGCTTGTAACAGGCATCCATTTGAAAGTAGGTTAATGAATTTAGTTTATTTTGTACCTAGGTGCTCACCACAGAACTCAACATCTCAGATGGAAAATACTAATATGAAATAGCTTGCAGAGCACTGCCATCAAAAAGGCCACTGCAGCTTAACTGCGTAGGTGGATTGGCAATAGGCCAATTTTAGTCTGGAATTGGAATTGGCCCCTCCAGGCTTGTGAGATGCTTGCTTGTAGTGCAAAACATTAGCTTGCAAGAAATGTAGCCTGCTACAGTAGTTTCTAAGAGAGAACAGTTGCCATCACCGAAGGTTGCAAAATAAACTTTGTTGTCTACAGTGGTGACCAACACAACAGTAGATTTAAAAAAAATTGATTTGATAGTTCTGATGAAACATAGTTTATATGATTTATCTGGCTTGTCAACTTTTGATGTGGGTAGCTAGCTAGCTAGCCACATGCATATAATCTGTCTCAAATGTATGGCTCATGCTAATAATAATAATAATAATAATAATAATAATCATCATCATCATCATCATAATCATACTTTTTTCAATTACGCATATTTCTAATTTTTCCGACTGG
Organism: Ilyophis sp. 1 JC-2022; assembly: GCA_022702515.1. Classification (NCBI taxonomy): domain Eukaryota; kingdom Metazoa; phylum Chordata; class Actinopteri; order Anguilliformes; family Synaphobranchidae; genus Ilyophis; species Ilyophis sp. 1 JC-2022. The sequence continues at coordinate 49,219,330 of CM040400.1, read as the reverse complement.
CCCACCCTGGTTTCCAGTGGAGAACCAGAGGAGATAAGAGATGAAACAATTTGCTCTCACTGCTGTTAATCAGTAAAGAAAACTTGGCAGAAAACACAGAAGAGGGAAGTAAAAAAAAAAAAAACAGCAGTTCAGTTTTTACAATTGGACTGGGAAAACCTCAATGCAGCCGAGACCACAGCGTTTCAAAGGAGCTTCAGAAAAATAATGGTGTTCAGAAGGAAAAGCTAGAGACTCCTCAATGCTTTCAGAGCCCTAATCTTTCTTTCATTTGGTCTGGGAATTTGTTTTCCAATTTTCCCTTCTCCCAGAATCCCTGCAAAGCCCTCTTTATCTTGTACCATGTGTACAAATATATGTGTTCAGAAGGCATAGCTAGTAGTCAGCGGGAGCATTCAGTTTGTAGAGTGTAGAGTGGTAACTGTCAATAGAGTATTGCACAGTGGAAGGTTGTAGTGGTACGTACTACCAGTGGCATAGCCAGAAATGAACACACGGACAGACTTGCAGTCATGAGGTCACAACAGAGGTCGATAAATTTAAGTTTACAGTTTGTCAAATAATAAAGTACCGAAAACATCAACGTCCTAAAATCGCAAGCTCAACTCTAACAACTGGACATAAAACACACACACACACACACACACACACACACACACACACACACACACACACACACACACACACAGTCCTGTATTCATATCTTTGTGGGGACGTCCTAAACCTAACCTAGCCTTAACCCTAGCCCTAAACCTAACCCTAAACCTGACCCTTATATTCCTACCATTATTGGGACTTTCTAAACCTAACTCTAACCTAACCCGACACATAACCTTTGACCCCTAATCCTAACCCTAACCATAATTGTAACCCTAGCGATCCCCACGAGTGAGCATTTGACAACCTTTTCTATTCTCATGGGGACATTTAGTCCCCATCAAGTAGGCTATACATGCCCACACACACACACACACACACACACACACACACACACACACACACACACGTTTGTCCCAATCGGATATATAGTTCTTGAGTTATCAGCAAAAACGTGTTTTCTAAGATGGCCACCCTACCGGACAAAAAGTAGGCCAAGGTCACAAAACAAATAGATGTTGCAAAACTTCAGTAAATGTACATCTTTGATGTACAAGGACAAGTTCCAGGGCCTTGCGGTTTCTGAGATTACGCCGCCGCAAAATTAACCGGCCAGAAGAAAAAAAAAGAATGTATAATTAAAAAAAAAAAATTTTAATTTGAGAGTGGTTTTGGACTAGTGGGTGGGCATGAAGTCTGATGCTGCATATTATTTTTGTGGGAAATCAATGTAGAAAGAAACCCAACAACTGGTATAAGCCTCCCCCTATGGGGCTTTAGTTATACATTTATTAAATCAGACTAGCCGGACCCATTGAATTTTTGCCCACTCAACTGTACGCTTTCTCTTTGGCTTTCTTTTTAAAACAGGATTTGACTGCATCCAGAGAGCTTCAAGCTGATTTTCTACTAAAATGAATGTGAATGCTGATTGAAATGATTCACTGTTGGGTTAATTTACTCACAGTTCCTCAGAGAACAGTTCTTGGTGCTTTTTTTAAACACACTAGTCAGTTGGCTGGACATTTATGAATTGGATTTTAGGGTAGGGTATTTTTGTACAACGTGCCAAAACTGAATGTGCATTAGTTAAAATTGCGAAGTGAATTACAGCAATTTTACATTATGCAAAGGATGATTGGTAGTACGGTGAAGTACCGCTCTCCGTACTGGAGAAGAAGGTGCTTATCGGCTCCTACCCTATTTTCACTGCTTATGATTGTTTCTGAACACACATCTGCTCCACATTTATAATTGATTATCATATTTGATTAGCAGTTGTTCCTATTCAACATGGTCGCACATCTATACCAACTTGGTATTTCATGCAAGAACTTGGCTCCGGATTGCAGCAGCTTGCCTGCTACTCGAACCTCTAACTTCTTGGTTACGCAAGCAGTTCCCAAAACACAACGTGATGCACTGTGTGGTGCAGGTCCCAAAAGCAGGGAGGTCAGCAAAGGTAAGCACAGGTGAGTAATTGCCAACCTGCCGCGGAAGGATTATCAGCAGCCAAGACGGTGACACAGAAGGAGCCATCTGGGATAAAGTGGCACCATCAGCTAATTTGCTGGTGCAGAAAAGGTGGAGAGAGGGCATATGGGATGTGGGGATAATGGCGCTGATGTAAGCCCCGGAGAGAGTCACTTAATATGACCATTTTGTAAAAAAAATAATAATAATTGACGTGGCGTGGTTTATAGGAGACACCCGTATCACGGTGTTTTTAAATCTGGTACGGAGCAAATTTATCAGTGTGAAATCAACTGTATCAGTATTCATATGAGTTCAAACAAGGACCCCCATATACTTAAGTAAGAGTTTAAAAATTTGAGTTAAAAGCACTCTATAAGAGTTGATTTTACACTGACCATACCATTGCTGTATATTTCCATATCTATCATAATCTGAAAAAGGCCACAGAGAATGCCAGAGACTCAAGAATTTACCCCGACCTCATTCAGATACAGTCAAGCTGGAAAGTCTGCCCACCCCTTTCACCTTCTCCACGTTTTATTACATTACAGACATATACTACAATAGATTGAATTCATTTTTTGTCGCAAAATAGCCCATAATGACAAAGTGAAAACATATTTTTAGGAATGGTTGCAAATGTATTAAAAATCGAAAACTGAAATTTCTCATTTACATAAGTATTCATACCCTTTTATTTAACATATTTTTAAAGTATCATATTTAATATTTGGTCGCATATCCTTTGCATGCTGTTATTTCCTGAAGTCTGTGACCAATCAACATCAAAAGACTCTCGATATCTTATTTTCAAGTACTGTTACAAGCGATACTATAACCTCTCTGCATTTGAACTGATCTCTATGAGAATTGGGGGGTGAGACTAGATTCAGCTGTAAATTACGCTGGTATAGTATGGAACACATGGCTGGCAAAATGGCTGTACGTCATCAAGGGTCTAAGGCAGGGGTGTCAAACTCCAGTCCTGGAGGGCCGCAGTGTCTACAGGTATTTGTGGTTTCCTTTCAATCAGCACCCAGTTAAAGCATTGAGAACAAGGTGTGTGGACTTCTTAGCCAATCAGTGACTTAAATTAATCACTTGTGCTGAAACGCACTAAAAACCAGCAGACACTGTGGCCCTCCAGGACTGGAGTTTGACACCCCGGTCTAAGGTATCAAACGAGCCCCAAACCATCACTCTGCAGCCAGATATGGAGTAGATGTGGATGGATCCCTTTAAGGGTTGTTTCTCCTGACTTTTTTCCCCATAGAGTTCTATAGGAAAATAAGTCAGAAGAAATAACCCTTGCAGTGATCCATCCACATCTACTCCATATCTGGCAACAGAGTGATGGTTTGGGGCTCGTTCGATAGCTCAGACCCTTGATGACTTACAGCCATTTAGCCAGCCATGTGTTCCATACTGTACCAGTGTAAGAGCTTATAGTATCGCTTGTAACAGTACCTGAAAATAAGATATCGAGAGTCTTTTGATGTTGATGGGTCACAGACTTCAGGAAGTAACAGCATGCAAAGGATATGCGACCAAATATTAAATATGATACTGTAACCCACATGAAATCTGTGGTTACTAGATTCCAATTATAAGACACAGAGGTGTCATAGCATGTTCTACCACAAGAGGGCGACACGCTGTGCACGCGCAGTCTACAGTCAGAGAAGAAATCTTCCGGTGCATTCTTTTATCTTCCGGGGCATTCTTTTTTCCATTGACTCCACACATGGAAAGCACACTCTGAACATTGATAGAAAAAGAATCTAATCCTAGCAACAAAAGAAACCGTGAGGGGGCCAGTTTCATTGTATTCCTTTTCACACCGAGCTCCGATTGGTTTTTTGGAACTCGATAGATTCATTCTGAGCCTGATGGTTCAGTGGCGAGCCTACCCAGAGACGCTGAACTTTGGACGGACCCATTCATCGGTTTGATCACCCGTGGGACTGGGATCCGCCCAGTGGACATCTGACCGTCGACTATTCATTCAAACAGGATCCAGATAAGAACTTATCTTTCTAAAACTACCCGGGTAGTAGGAACTGGAGTGTGTGCACACTGAATTCGAACTGAAACACCATTCGAACTGAACTGAAACAACATTCATTTGACATACTTTTTATTTTTTGGGGAAAGCGCTAAAATTGTATTTTAATTTATGTTTTCTATTGAGGATAGCACTTATAGTGCTCTTTATTTTGTTATAGACAATAAAGTTGTCAATGTTTCAACTTGATCCAACTCTCTTTCAGTCCTTTATAGATAATGACTTTAACTTTATATAATATCAATACCAGCTCACCGAACCTAGGCGAATGCTAGTGTGCTACTGTTCTTATTACTTACTAATTAGGAGCACAGGCGCTACATAAATCTTGGCGAGCCAGCCAGGAGTTGGTTTACGAGAGAGTTGAAACAGCTTGACAATTTTATTGTATCTCATTGTGAATGCTTAACATGGAGGTAGTTAAGACAGAAAACATTAAAGTGCCTAATGCAGTTCTAGTTAGCGGTTTAACTGGTGAAACCGTTGATGATGAAATCTTCCAGTACCTAGAGGAATGTGGTAAGATTGACAGGATAATTGAGGTAGGAAGCTTTGAGTTCCAAGATTCATCTATAGTAGAATTCGCATCGGGCGCTTCTATTGATCTTCTGAAGGATAGCCTACCCTGTGACAAACCTGCAAGTAAGCCAGACATTACTTACCACATTCAGCTTCTGTCTGACCTATATAGGGTTGATAGAGGGTCTTCCTTGACCCAGAGTTACTTAACCGAACTGCAGGAGGTTGCCAAACTAAGTGGTGCAGACTTTGAAAAGGTTTTGCTAGACGAACTAGCCAGAATTCAGCAGTCTACCCAGACTAAGAGAACCGAACCAGACAAGCTTAGTGAGGGAGCTCCGGCCACTAAGGTGGTTGACCCAGCAGTTAGCGCAAGTCCTAGAACCTACTCCTTTGAGCGAGACATGCCTTCACCTGATACAGGCACCCAGGCATTTCCCTTGCCTAAGACCCAACCACTGTACCTACCTCCTGAACACCTGACCACTCCTGAAGTGCAAAAAGTGGTGGTTGAGCATGTCATTAAGAGTACTGATATATCCTCCCAGTATCATGGGAACACCAGAATCAGACCCTTCTCAGGGAAGACACCATGTCCGAATGCAGAGTCCGATTATGAAACATGGCGCAGTAATGTTGAGTTCCAACTTGGAGATCCATCTGTGTCTGACAAACATACCACTAGGAAAATAGTGGAGAGCCTCCTCCCGCCTGCCGCTAACATCGTCAAGCCCCTAGGGCCTAGCTCATCCCCTCATGAATATCTAGCCCTGCTTGACTCCGCGTATGGCATCGTAGAGGACGGAGATGAACTTTTTGCCAAGTTCCTAACCACCAACCAGGACTCTGGTGAAAAACCTTCTGCCTATGTGCAGTGCTTACAGACGACACTGAGTAGAGTAGTTAAGAGAGGTGGCCTTGCTGCTAGTGAAACAGATAGCCAGCTGATCAAGCAGTTCTGTAGGGGCTGCTGGGACAATGCGTTAATAGCAAGTCTCCAGCTAGAGCAAAGAAAGACAAAGCCGCCTCCCTTCTCCGAGCTGCTCCTCCTGCTACGTACTGAGGAGGACCGCCAGGCTGCAAAATCCAGCCGGATGAGACAGCATTTGGGGCTCAACAAAACAAAAGCCCAGTCAAACGCTGTCACGATGAACGAATATGCCACTGATATCGGTGCTGCAGCAGCGCCCAGCGAGGCATCCCCCAGTGATTCTAACAAGCTAGAAAAGCAAATGGAAGAGCTTCAAGCTCAGATAGCTTCTCTGAAAGCCTCCTTGTCCTCAAAGCAAGGCCAGTCTAAAGGGAACCCAAAGTCCAAAACCAAACCCTCCACCGAGGAAAATCCCCCAAGCCCTGCCGAATCGAATCTCAAAAAGAAACCTCGACCATGGTATTGTTTCAAATGTGGTGAGAACGGCCATATTAAGCCTTCCTGCACTAGTGAGCCAAACCCTGAACTGGTTGAGCAGAAAAACCGAGAGCTGAAGCAGAAACAGGCAGCTTGGGAAAAAGATTTAAACTAGAAGCAACTCCTGATAAGGGACTACCAGGAGCTGAGAATAATCATGAATGTCCCGAACCAAAAACTAAGACTAAAGCAGCCATCCATTCACACAGAGCAGACAATCAGAGTAGACTACCTAAGAGACTTGTAGGACAGAAGTGTGTAGCTGATGTTGTTGTGTCAGGAGTTAAGTGTAACTGCCTCCTCGACTCTGGGTCTCAAGTGACCACGGTATCTGTCTCCTTTTACAACCACCATCTCTCAGAGCAACCCATCCAACCTCTCACAACTTTGGATGTTGAAGGTGCAAATGGTCAGAATGTCCCGTACTTAGGTTATGTCTCCATCAGTCTAAAGTTCCCAAGGGAATTTGTTGAAACAGAACCTGAAATCTCAGCTCTAGCTTTAGTTGTCCCAGATATGCGCAGCAACTATGACTCACCTGTACTCATAGGAACCAATGCACTAGACATCTTGTATGAAGAACACTGTAGTGACAAAAACCTGAACGAGCTGTCCTCCACCTATGGTTATAGACAGATTATCCGTGTACTCCAGCTCAGGAATAAAGTAAACTCTTCAGGGAGGATAGGCTTAACTACTCTCAAAGACAAAGTGCAGCAAATTATCCCTGCTCAAGAGAGAGTCTGCCTTGAAGGCTTTATCAGAGCCAACAGCACCAGCGAATATGCTGTGATCGAACAGCCAGAGTCATCCACCTTACCCGGCGGGATCTTTGTGGAGAGCTGTCTTGTCACTCTGCCCAAGCAGCGACCTTACAAACTGTCCGTGTGGGTCAGGAATGAGAATGAGCACGATGTAACGCTCCCTTCCAACTGTGTCATCGCTGAGTTACACACTCCCGAAGCTATCTATGACAGCCTATCAGACTCTCACAGAAGCACTGACACTGCGGCGTGTTGCACCGTGACTCCTGAACCAGGGAAGGAACCTACCAAAACAGGTCTCACCTTCGACTTCCGTGATTCACCCCTCCCGGAGGAGTGGAAGGAAAGGATAACAGAGAGTCTAAATGACTACGGTGATGTATTCGCTCTACGCGACCTGGACTTCGGACATGCGTCCAAAGTGAAGCATCATATAAACTTGACAGACGAGGCACCGTTCAAGCAAAGATCTCGACCAATCCACCCAAACGACTACGAAGCGGTGAGGAAACACCTCAAAACCCTCCTTGATGCAGGAGTGATCCGTGAATCAGAGTCACCGTATGCTTCACCTATCGTCGTGGTGAAGAAAAAGAATGGAGAGGTCCGTCTTTGCGTGGACTACCGCAAGCTAAACTCGCTTACAATCAGAGATGCTTACGCACTTCCCAACCTCGAGAAAACCTTCTCAGCCCTTGCGGGATCGAAATGGTTTTCCGTGATGGATCTAAAGTCTGGATATTACCAGATCGAGATGGAGGAACGTGATAAGCCCAAGACCGCTTTCGTGTGCCCCTTGGGGTTCTACGAGTTCAACCGCATGCCCCAAGGCAGTACTAACGCACCCAGTACCTTCCAGCGACTTATGGAGAAGGTGATGGGGAGCATAAATCTGAAGGAAGTACTGGTGTTCTTAGATGACATCATCGTCTTTTCGAGCACACTGGAAGAACACGAGACCCGGCTTAAGCATGTTCTCCAACAACTGAGAGAAAATGGCCTTAAACTATCCCCCCAGAAGTGCCACTTCTTCCAAAGTTCTGTGCGCTATTTAGGCCACATTGTCTCGAGTAAAGGAGTCGAGACCGACCCTGACAAGGTCAGTGCCCTCCGCACCTGGCCAAGACCCAAGACCCTTAGCGAGCTTAAGTCCTTCCTTGGGTTCGCAGGTTACTATCGCCGCTTCGTTAGAGACTATTCGAAAATAGTCAGACCCTTAAACGATCTTACTGGGGGCTACCCACCTCACAGGAAGGGCCAGAAAGTCTCTGGTCGGGGAGGGTACTACAACCTCAAAGAACCCTTTAACGAGCGGTGGACGGCCCCGTGTCAAACGGCCTTTGAAACCATCATAGACAAACTCACCTCTGCACCCGTCCTCGGGTTTGCCGATCCGAAACTTCCATACGTTCTCCACACTGATGCAAGCACTTCAGGCCTAGGGGCTGCCCTCTACCAAGAACAAGAGGGGGAGATGAGAGTCATCGCTTATGCAAGTCGGGGGCTTTCATCCAGTGAGAAGAGATACCCAGCCCATAAACTAGAGTTTCTTGCTCTGAAGTGGTCTATTGTGGAGAAGCTACAAGACTATCTCTACGGAAACACTTTCACGGTTGTAACAGATAACAACCCGCTGACGTACGTCCTGAAGTCGGCTAAACTGGATGCTGCTAGCTACCGCTGGCTGGCCGCTTTATCCACCTTCGACTTCAACATTAAGTACCGGGCTGGAAAAAGCAACCAGGATGCGGACGGCCTTTCCAGACGGCCTCATGATGCTCTGGAAGACGACCATGCATCTCTAGAGGAAAGAGAACGGATCAAACAGTTCACTTCGCACCATCTCTCCTCATCTCCCAACCAACAAGACCTATCAGCTGACACAGTCGCAGTCCTGTGTCAACGCCATCTCCTGTCCGAAAGCGACAACTTACCTTCTATCACTTTGGTAGAGTCCTTGGCTCTTCACCCTGATGCCGTACCAGATACCTACGGAGAAGAGGAATCCCTAGGCTGTTATACCATACTCCCCTACAGCCTGGAGGAACTCCAACAGCATCAGAGGTCCGACCTAGTGATTGGACAGGTTCTCCCGGTCTTGGAGGCTGGAGGTGAGGTCAACCCTGACCTTGTTCCTGACTCTCTGGAACTGAAGCTAATGCTCAAAGAGTGGAAGAGGTTGACAATGAGAGATGGTCTCCTTTTCAGAACCCGCCAATCAGAAAACGACACAACTTACCTGTTCGTGGCTCCCAAGTCCTTAAGACCTGCCATTCTCACGTGCCTGCACGAAGATATGGGGCATATGGGTTTGGAACGAACCCTGGACTTGGTCAGGTCAAGATTCTATTGGCCTAAACTGGCTGCGGATGTGGAGACGAAAATCAAGTCATGTGGACGTTGTGTCAGAAGAAAGACACCCCCTGAAAAATCAGCACCTCTCGTGAATATCCAAACAACTCGCCCCATGGAACTGGTGTGCATGGATTACTTGTCCCTGGAGCCCGACAGTCACAATACCAAAGACATATTGGTCATAACAGATCATTTTACCAAGTACGCCGTGGCCATACCAACCAAAGATCAAAAGGCCACCACAGTCGCGAAGAGTCTCTGGGAACAGTTCTTGGTTCACTACGGGTTTCCAGAACGACTGTTGAGTGATCAGGGCCGGGATTTCGAGTCCCAACTCATCAAAGAGCTGTGTGCTCTCGCAGGCATCACCAAGGTGCGCACCAGTCCTTATCATCCAAGGGAAAACCCTGTCGAGAGATTTAATCGAACCTTGTTAGGCATGTTGGGAACCTTGAAAGACAAGCAGAAAAGTCACTGGCGCGACTATGTCAAACCACTTACCCATAGTTACAACTGTACCAAGAACGATGTCACCGGTTTCAGCCCATACGAGCTGATGTTCGGGCGCCAACCCCGACTACCAGTGGACATTGTGTTCCGCCTACCTGCAAAGGATGGTTCTCCCAAGTCTCATTCCCAATACGTGAAGAAACTGAAAGCGCGACTTGAGGAGAGTTATCAGATTGCCAAGAAGAACTCACAAAAGGTTGCTGATCGGAACAAGCGCCGCTTCGACAAAGCAGTAAGAGAGTCAACACTGGAGGAAGGTGATCAAGTGTTGGTGAGAAACCTGCGGCTGCGGAACAAACACAAGCTTGCTGACAAGTGGGAGTCCACTATGTACAAAGTTCTGGAAAGGATGGGAGATCTACCGGTGTACAAAGTCCAACCTATCAGTGGAGATGGCCCTGTCCGAACTCTTCATAGGGATCTCTTACTTGCCTGCGGCGATCTATCCGAAGAAGAAGAAAAGGAACCCGAGCCCAAGGTCCGTCGACCAAGAACTAGGAAAAGTCACCCCCAACTCCGACAAGAGCACTCAGAGTCTGAGGATGAAATACTTACCGAGTCAGACGATGACTTACCTTATCCTACGCAGTTGTCTGTCATACCTGAAAGGAGAATCGTGGAAGTGTATGAAATTCCAAGAAGACAATTACCCAATGCACCTCCAGCTGAACCGGATAGCTGGTTGCCATCCTTCTCGCCGATGAAACCCTCAACTTCCCAGCCCCAGGATCCTGTTGAACTTGATGAAACACCTGCTGAGACAGTTGAAGAAACGGAGCCCGAGATCATGGCTGAGCAGCCCGTTACTGGAGAGGACGATACACCACCGGACATGACAAATGGAATCCCAGCTCACGCTGATGATGGAAGCACTCCACCGGACATGACAAATGAAAATCCAGCTCACGCCGATGATGGAAAGGATGTGTCTTCTAAGGACATGGAGGATACTGCAGATGGAGGAATGGAGGACTCTGGAGATGGAGGACCTGTGGAAGATCAGCAGGATGCTGAGCCCAATGATGCATCCATCTCCGAGACACCTGATGAAGAAACAGACTGTGGAAAAACTACAGATGGGGAAACCAATGACTCTACACGTAGATCAGAGAGAAATCGACAACCCCCTGCTCGTTTTCACTACTCAACGTGGGGAAAACCCTTTGTCTCCTTTGCACAGAGTTTCTTGAAAAGTTTTGACCATGCAATTGAGGGAATAGCAGAGTCTGAGCACTACTGGGGTGACTAGCTCATGAAGAGACCCATGCAGATTCAAGAGGGGAGGGTGTAACCCACATGAAATCTGTGGTTACTAGATTCCAATTATAAGACACAGAGGTGTCATAGCATGTTCTACCACAAGAGGGCGCACACGCTGTGCACGCGCAGTCTACAGTCAGAGAAGAAATCTTCCGGTGCATTCTTTTATCTTCCGGGGCATTCTTTTTTCCATTGACTCCACACATGGAAAGCACACTCTGAACATTGATAGAAAAAGAATCTAATCCTAGCAACAAAAGAAACCGTGAGGGGGCCAGTTTCATTGTATTCCTTTTCACACCGAGCTCCGATTGGTTTTTTGGAACTCGATAGATTCATTCTGAGCCTGATGGTTCAGTGGCGAGCCTACCCAGAGACGCTGAACTTTGGACGGACCCATTCATCGGTTTGATCACCCGTGGGACTGGGATCCGCCCAGTGGACATCTGACCGTCGACTATTCATTCAAACAGGATCCAGATAAGAACTTATCTTTCTAAAACTACCCGGGTAGTAGGAACTGGAGTGTGTGCACACTGAATTCGAACTGAAACACCATTCGAACTGAACTGAAACAACATTCATTTGACATACTTTTTATTTTTTGGGGAAAGCGCTAAAATTGTATTTTAATTTATGTTTTCTATTGAGGATAGCACTTATAGTGCTCTTTATTTTGTTATAGACAATAAAGTTGTCAATGTTTCAACTTGATCCAACTCTCTTTCAGTCCTTTATAGATAATGACTTTAACTTTATATAATATCAATACCAGCTCACCGAACCTAGGCGAATGCTAGTGTGCTACTGTTCTTATTACTTACTAATTAGGAGCACAGGCGCTACAATACTTTAAAAATATGTTAAAGCAAAGGGTATGAATACTTATGTAAATGAGAGATTTCAGTTTTCGATTTTTAATACATTTGCAAAAATTTCTAAAAACATGTTTTCACTTTGTCATTATGGGCTATTTTGTGTAGAATTTTGAGACAAAAAATGAACTCAATCTATTGTAGAATATGTCTGTAATGTAATACAACGTGGAGAAGGTGAAAGGGGTGTTCAGACTTTCCGGCTTGACTGTAGTTATTTGAAATACTCTAAGCACCAGAAAAATACCCGTAGATTATTGACAATTTAAAAAAAGAGATGGTCTATTTCCCCAGTGTTCAAATCAAAATGATTTTTCACATTACTGTACATTTTCGGTTGGTGACATGTTTTGTTGAAAATTTCTCCCGGGGTGTTTAGGAATTCTGTCTGCAATCTGCAAGTATTTTAAGTACATGTTTTAGGTCTGTTTTTATCTGAATGTCATTTTAAAAAATATTTGTTTAATGGAGTGGCGTGCCTTACTAAAAGTGTTTCATGAAAAACAATTTAGAAAAGAAAATACAAAAAAACATAGACAATATTCCAGCAGGAGAGTGTTTCTAGTCCTGCCTGGTACTGAAACCATTACATACAGATTCAGATGCGCGATGATCGGATTCAGGTCATGTGACCATGTACAATCTGGAAACCATGTTTATTGTGACTCTAGGAGATTAGTGGCTGGGGATGGGGCAGAAGCTTGTGTTGCTGGTGGTGTGGGGGTAAATCTGGGGTAAATCTGGACCAGCAGCAGTCAATCTGGCAAAAAACCTAAATCCCATAAGACTTTGCTTCAATAGTTATGGCCATTGTCTCATTTTCAGTCCGTGCGAGACTCTTCGGACAAGACACTTTGCCTAATTAAAATGAGTGAATTAGGTGAAAATGTAATGTAAAAAAAAAAAAAAAAAGTCATTGTAAGTTTATGAAAGTAGCAATTTCGAAAGAGCCGTACAGCGCTTTTGTAGTCCTTTGAGAGAATATTTAATTTCCTGAGCTTCCTAGCTGGTGGCTCATTGAATGCATGGCCGGGTGGCTGACTGCACACTAATTCCAGTTTCTTTTTGCCTGAAAGAAGCCAGCCCATGATAATTAGTGTGCAGGGTTGAAAATGAAAGCTGTCCAAAGGCGCAAATCATGAATCATGTTCTCCCTGTCAGCGGAACTGAGAGAGAGGCTGATTGGACTGCCAAAATCCGCTGGCTAACGACGTAGGGATACAGTCAGGTGACAAACGGACAGGAATTTAATTTAGTCACAAAAGGGAAGCTTGGGCATGTGTGTCAGTAGTCCTCTGGAATTTGCTATTGATGCTTCGCTTCATTCATCCCCCATCAAAAACACACAAGTCTTTTTGGGAATCTTGTCAATGTCCAATTTTTGCAGTAATTGTACCATGTACCAAGTGATTTTTTTTTTCAGACTGGTTATTCTGTCCCAGCAATTATCCAGTCTCTTCTGTGATTCCAGAGTGATACATCAGTTATTTTTTCTGTAGTGAAGATATTTTTTTCATGTACAAATGTTTTTTAAATAGCCTGTTCTTCTCTGAAACCTATTTGAGATGTGATGTAAACCAGTCATATTTCACACCATTTACATGGGAAGAGCAATAAATACTTATGTAATAAAACCATCGCATCAAATTATACAATATAATGTAAAATAAAGAGTGGGGATAAATAATTTTGTTCCCATATAAACTTGCAAAAACAATGCAAAAACCAACAGGGGTAAAATATTTATGATTTCTGGTAATGAGAGACATGTAGGGGGGTGGTTAGAATACCCACAGGATGCCTAAATATTACCCCCTAGAATTACTGGGTGATATTTACTTTTGCAATGAGTAATTCATGGAAATATTCCCAGTGCAGTTGGGATTTTGTCTAGCTCCTGCCTTGAAAAATGATCTTGTGGCCAATTAATTCAGGATTTGTTCTAGCAAACAATGCGAGCGGTCTGGAACCCCTTGTGCCAGGCGGCTCAAGCGCCGCGTGCTTGCAGTGGCTTTAAAAATAGCTTTCAGGTTGTCTTCCATTACAACTTTGTTTTCCTATGTTTTATTGACGAGTACCGTTTCCCTCGTTTCACTTATCCATTCAATTACCCAGCGACGTGAATATTATCGCTCACGTCGATGGAATCTATTGTTGCTCTGTTTCCATAACAACCCCTGGGCCATTCCCCTGCCTGTGGTATTATATTAAATCTGCTCTGCTGCACTGTGGGTATTTTTCTTATCACTTACCCACCTCCATTTCTCTCTTTCTCTCTTTTTTTCTCTTCCTCTTTATGTCTCTCGCTGGTGGGGAATGAAGAGCTGTCTGTCTGTCACAGTGAGGGCTGCCAGTGTCTGTGTCAGTGTGACTTCTCTGTGACTTCCCCTTTGTGCACCCCTGAGGCCTTATGCTACTGAGAGAGAAGGAGGTAGGGAGGGAGAGGGAGTGAGAGGGAGTGAGCAGGAGAGAGGGAGAGATAGAAAGGGAGAAAGTAAGAGTAAGAATTTAAAAACATAAAATTTTGAGGGAGTGTGAGAGGTAGTGAGGTAGTGAGAGAGGGAGAGAGGGGAGTGTGAGAGCTTGAGCGAGAGACAGAGAGGGAGAGATAGTGAAAGAGACATCTAAGTTCTTAGTTTAGCCATAATTGAAGGGCATAAAGAAAAAAGTACATTTAAAAAGAACACAAGTCAAGCACATTATCACTTGTTTCATCTTCCCGATCTACTTCTCGTGACACATTTACTGTGAAATGTAAAGGAAAATGACTCCCCTTCAGTTTGTTGAAGGTAGAGGTTTACCTGGGAAATGGCTGCAATGGAAATCACAAGCAACTTTTCAGTCTTGAAGATAATAAAATGATCACTTCTAAAAATATGCTTGATTTATACTTTGGACAAAAATACAAACTAGGGCGTATATTTCTTTTCTTTTTTTGACTTTTACACATCTCTCCAAGCTTTGCACTACCCTTATAGAAAGCCTTATAACACACAGCAGAGCCATGGTTTGGTCTCAAGTGGATCAGATTGACTCAAAATTTGCGTCAGAGGAGGAAAACGACTACGGCTTCATTACATTACATTACATTATAGACATTTAGCAGACGCTCTTATCCAGAGCGACGTACATAGTGCATTTTCAAACTAGGAACAAGAACGTTTAAAAACAACCCTAAAAAGGCAAATATGAATCTAAGTACTAGGCGCAGTCAGTATGATTGGGTGTTTTTTGTAATTACACAACATTAATAACAATAGAAAGAAAAGAAAGAAGGGATACCGGTCTGTAGTTTTGGATGTTGGAGGGGTCCAGCGTAGGTTTTTTCAGGATCGGGGTGATGTGGGCTCTTTTGAAGGATGAGGGGAAACAGCCAGAGGTCAGGGAGGAGTTCACCAGGGAGGTCACAAACGGGAGGATATCTGGGGTGATTGCCTGGAGGAGAGATGAAGGGATAGGGTCGAGGGCACAAGTAGTGGGGCGATGGGAGAGTAGGAGATGGGACACATCAGTCTGAGAAAGGGGAGAAAAGGTGGAGAAGCAGGGGGGGGACACAGAAGGGGTAGAGAGAGAAAGAGAGTGGGAAACAGTGTCTGTGAGGGGAGGGGGAGTGGGGCTGAAGGAGCTGCGGATGTCTGCGATCTTCTCATCGAAGGAATCTGCAAAGTCGTCTGCAGTGAACGAGGAGTGAGGAGCAGGAGGGGGTTTGCTGAGGAGGGAGGAGAAGATAGAGAACAGTTGACGGGGGTTAGAACTGTGTTCAATACGAATGGAGCCATTTTGGATTACAGTGACATTTATATGGACAACATAACATTCAAGATGTAAGCGTTGGGTATGCCGAAAGGGAATGCATTATAAGTACATTACACATGGATATTTAAACCTTTTTTTGAGTGATTTATTCAGTGATCTGAGGCACTGTCTGGAAAGCTGAAAGGCTGCACAATGTTTTCACGCAATGGTATACAAGACAAGATGACTACAAGTATTAAAGAGGGGGGGTCAAAAAATGGGGAAGTTCTTTTCGTTTTACTGCCCTGAGAAGGAAGGGCTGAGAATGATAAAAGCGGTGTTGTTGCTACAGACGAGTCTCCTGAAGGCTCTGAATGTGGACTTGCGGCGAGCTTTAATATATTGTGGATTTGTGATGAGGCCCAATTCTGTGGGCAGTTACTGCCCATTCCACTAGGGGGCTGTATAAGTTATCACAAAACAATAAAGGCAAGTTATAACAAATAAAACGCGCTTAATCCTGATGTCCAGTCTCTTTAAATGTTAAACATGAAGAGAGAGAGAGATATGTTATTGTTGTTGTATTGTTACTATGATTAATTGTTGATATCATTACGCTTTGGCAGTATGTATTTTTAAATATGTCATGCCAATAGCATTAGAGAGAGAGAGCGAGAGAGAGAGAGAGAGAGAGAGAGAGAGAGAGAGAGAGAGAGAGAGAGAGAGAGAGAGAGAGAGAGAGAGAGAGAGAGAGAGAGAGAGAGAGAGAGAGAGGATGGATGGATCAACCAGGTATACTGTCAGACTTGGCTCCGGCAATAAACCGCACATACCAAGGTCTGACAAACGGTAAGACAGGAGAGCTTTAACCTGACATTAAAAGCACAGAAAGAAAGCATATTAAAAGTTGTGCAGTGGAGAGATTTGGCCGTGGAGTACAGTATTAAGAGTAAATATATTTTATTATGGGAGTGTTGTGTCCCCAGCAGCAAACACACATTTTCTCATCTAAAAACAAAGGGTGACCAAGCGACCCCAAACTATGGAGCACTCTGTCCGATCACGTGAGGACTGCACAGACTCTACATTCGAGACACATATTTTGAAACGTTATTGTAGAGTTTAATTTTATGATTCTCTATTTTTATTGACCAAATTTTTTCACTTTTTATATATTTTTTTTAGTGTATCTTTGTTTTAAATAATAGTAGTAGTAGTAACTACTGTTATATATACTATTATATACTGTACACTGGAACCAACATTTCTACAATTGTACAAGTAAATTAAAGTATTAAAAAAATTACTTTTTCTCTGTCAGTCACATGATGCAGAGATGGGTCCTGACCAGGTGTTAGTAAGTGCCCATTCCAAAGGGTTAGGCTTTAAAATGGGATATCATGGAAAATCATGAAAAATCCTGGCATTCCAAGAAAAACATGCCATGTCATCTCTGTGAGACCAAGGGAGGCAACGGCTCCGGTACCACATTAAACGCACAGACATTTCAGCAGGACTTCAAGAACCAAAAGTAAAAATACAAAAAGCAACCTTCCAAATTCACAGGCCACCATCTAACATGATGAACGATTGCAGCTCTCTGCCGCATCTCTGTTGCGTTTGTAGAGTGGGAGGCAAAGAGAGAGAGAGAGAGAGAGAGAGTGTGATTGCTGGAGCTTGTGAGTGAGGTTAGTACTGTGCGGAAGTGCGTGTGTGTGTGTGTGTGTGTGTGTGTGAGAGAGGGAATGAAAGTGGAAGTGCTAATTTGCAGAGATATAAGGAAGTGATATGATAATGTCACTGGCAAAAAAAAAAGAATTTTAATTATACAAGATATTATACAACATAATACAAGTTTCTTGGATGACAAAAACACGGTACAGTGAAAATATTTAAAAAAATAGTATTTATATTATTTGTGCTGAATGTCCCTCTCAGCGTAGGTTTCAGCATAGTGAGAGTATATGCTTCTTCAGGGTCGTAGCAGGATATGACATCTTCCCCTCTGAGGAATTATATTCTGACACAATCCAGCTGTATGATAATTATTATCATGTACTGTCATACATATCAGCATAGTTGGAAAGTCCAGCGGACAGAAAGTAAGTTGATTTCACTAATCTGTTCTACCTCCTGGCTGAATAATTGATCTAATTATCAAATCCAGGATTGGAGCAAAATACTGGAGAGGGATTTTATTTTCTGAACCTGGCCTTTCCCCTCTGCATATCATACAGTCAACCATCCTGTTCATTGGTTGTTTGACCTATGACCTTGTCTTTGACTTATGAAATGTTGCATGCTCGTAGGTGCTGAAGGGAATATCTCCCTGTGTAATGGATTCAACTTGTAGTGGACATGGTAGGAGTAAAGTGTGTGTGTGTGTGTCTGTGTGTGGGCCAGAAACAGAGCAGGAGAGAGAAAGAGAGAGGACTGCCATCCTCAGCATCCAGCACTTATATTTAAATAATTTTAGAGCAGGCCACAGCTTGGTTCCTCTTTACTCTGACACCTCCACCCTTCCAACTTTCTTGTTCAACTATATTTTCCCGGCCATCAGCTACTACTTTGAACTGCCCCCCCCCCCACCCCACCCAAATATCCCAAGTGACTCATCCACTTGCCCTGATGCCGAGCCAAATCTGGAGTGTGCTTCCAAACAGCGACAGAGGACTTTGGGCTATGATTAGATACAGGGGCGTAGTGCACCCAATTTTTTTACACGGGCCTTAAACGGAAAGGAACAAAATGTGGACGGTTTATGTCAGAACCATCGGTGAGGGGGTCAAGAATCGGAGGGACACGACACCACTGATTAGATGGTGTGTTTTTAGGGCGCATATGCTGGCCCTCTTGGTGTGTTAGACATGTATGTGATAATTTGGCAGGGGCCAACGCCTCTTGGAGCACGACACCCACACTCTCTCATTTACATAGCTGAGTCAGGACTCTCCTTCTGAGCCCCTCTCAGGGGAAATATCTGCTGCATACAATAGTATTTATCTCTTGAGAAATAAATCACATTCTTATTTTGAGATTACTGAAATCTGAACTGTTCCTCCTAACACACATCCCCCCCACCCCGCCCTCGCTTAGGAGAAATGAAGAGCAAGGGCATAGATAAATCCAAGAAGAAGAAGAACTGGAGAAGCATAATAAGTGCAGGAGTTCTTGTTGATTTGTTGCTGCGCTTATAAATTTCTCATGGGTTTCTCCTCGGATCTTGCTGTTGTCTCATAATTTCAGACTAATAAAAGCATTGAAGTGAGAGTATTAGAACATCGTAAGGGCTCATATTGTTCTCTTAGACAAGTGGGGCTATTTCTCAGGAGCAGAATTCGAGAAGTATGAGAAAATAGTCAAAATTTCCCATTGTGGTGTTGCATGGAGCTCATTTGTTTTGTCTAGGACAGAGGTGAGCAATAAGGGGCCTATCTCTTTCTCTCTTTCGTGCCAACGTCTGGGCTTAATTACTTAATTAGCCTTACTATTTACCCTATCTGACATTTTACATCACAGCCAAAGACTTGTGTCCCTATATGAAACGTTTCACTGTGCTCTAATCTACGGGTGAACCAGTGTTGGTGTATACAGACAATTAGCTCATTTTAGCCAGGGGAATTGGTGGAAACAAGCATCTGCAGACACGCACTGCTCCTGTGGGACCGGACCCACCCCTGGTCTAGGAGAAGTAAGGCCGTAAGGCCGTATACACGGTAGCAAGTGAGGTGAGAAGTCCCATTTCATTAGTGAATTTTATTCCCCGTGGGCCTTGCATACTTGACGTAATGATGCTGAGCACTTCAGTCAACTTCACATTACGGAAGACCGAGTCCACTAGTGTGGAGTCCGGACATTGGGATTTCAGTCCTTCTCATTCCCTTCCCTCACACACAGGATCAGACTGGTACCTGGTTCGAGTGGAGCTGATCGTCACCGACGTGAACGACAACGCCCCGGAGTGGACCATGGTCCCCGCCCCCTACCTGGCTGTGGTCTCCCCAGAGTCCCTGCCCGGCTCGCTGGTCTACAAGCTCCACGCCCACGACGGGGACGCAGGCAGCAACGGGGAGGTGGAGTACTTCCTGTCTGACGGTATGCACTTCCTGTTTGGCTCCCGTTCCCCCTAGTCCTCCCGTTTAATCCGGTTGTTGTGGTGGAGTCGGTTGATTGGTCACACAGCTGTTTGTGAACGGGGAAGACTTCTTCTTTTGCATTCACGTGTTTAACAGATGCACTCGAGAGAGGCCACACACAGATCAGCGCTCACAATAAGGCCAGATGAGCATGAGTGTAAAACCATAAATAATCTTTAACACAGCTGCAACAAAGCATCGTTGTATGAAATAAACATACAATGTGCATATTGTCGATGACAAATGCAGTACTGAACGGGATTTATGGGAACAAGAAAGTAGAGGAAAGGTGCGACAATAAAGAACACTCCCACAATGCACCAGCCATCAGGACTGCCTGTTGACTCAGTGGTGACACTAATGGCATTTGACAAATGGCACAGAAGCAAGTTAATTTCTCAAATTACAGCCCACACCAGGTTTATATTTTAATTGTTTGTAATTTAATTATAATATGTGTAATTATATATGTGGATATAAATAGTAATGTATGTTTTTATGAACAGATAATTCATTCATGCCTTCCTTTCAAAAAGACATGTTCAGCCTTCAACACAAAGCCAATTAAAGGCCTTTACTACAGAATAACATATTGATCTCAGTCAGGATTCCTTGCAGTCAGTTTATGGCCAGGACTGCTGACTAATATTGAAGGTATCAACCAATGGGAGAGCAGATTTTAATCACATGGTTTGCTGTGTGAATTACTGGGTACATGTCAGTGCATCTTGTAAAAATTGTAACTAGGGCAAGTGAATTAAGGGCATCTAGTTGTGCTTTAAGTAATTTTCCACATAGTGTGGCATCCAACAGGGGGAAAAACAAAATGTTTTCACTTATCAAAGCTAAACATAACAAGCTGTAGCTTTGACCTGAGAGATTTCTTAATAGTGGATATTTCTTCAGTTGGGCTGTATAAGGCTTTAGCTAATGAAGGTTTTGTTCGTTCTGAAATGTGTTCAGATTTTCCACCGGAAAAGTGTATTGTTTGTGCTAATTTGCCAATAAATTACATGGAAACACCTCATTCTTTCTATTTTAGGCTAAATACACTGCAAACACAATATGGGATAATAAATTTAAATGACTATTTCCTAATAAAAATAGAAAAGTGCAAAGCTGCTGCTGGATAAAACATAATTTGAGGCTGATTATTATTCCAATTTCCGCTCCGTCAATTTGGGACAACACGAGCGATCTTGCCAAAAACATCAGGTTGTTTTGTTCAATTAAGCCGACCTGACTTGATTAGTAGATAAACATCAAATTATCTTTGATGTAAAGAATAACTTAACAAAAGATCAAAGTAAATAGGTGACTCAGCGCTTGTTTTGTCTTTGATTAAAAATCACTTGGAGCGCAGTCCAGGTTGGGTTTCAGAAGGAAGTGCTTGTTGCAGTAACTACAGCAGAGGTCTGTTATGAAGAAGAGAGGCGCACTCAACAGCATTAGGGCTGTGTAGGCTGGCAAAATTGCAGCGCTAGTATTTAGCATCAATTAGTTATGTAACAGGTGCTATATATATTTTGCTTCTTCTACCTTGATTGTGACCTCATGTACTGTATATGGTGTGTGGACCCTCCCCTATAACAGTGCACAGTATGTGGGTGTTTAGCAAAATTTTCAGTTTGGGAAGGTGTGGTGATAAAGTTTATATTTTCAACTCTAACAGAGATGAGATCTGTGTGAGGATGACTATTGCAGGGTAGACACGTGTAAACGGTAATGGTTTTTTGTGTGGTTATTTGTAACAAAGAAGAGATTTGTGTGTGGATATGAATGTGCTATAGTGCTTAGGTCTCTGCAGACATGTATAACACTGTGGATTTTGTAGAGAAATAAGTAAAAGTAATGATTGCTTGTACTGGTACAACTGTGGTGCCATGTGTGTGCTAACTTTGATAATTAGGCAAGTTTACTGTTTGCAATAGTGATGATTGCATGTAGAAATATGTAATAGCATTTATTGTCTGTATGCATCAGTGATGGGACGTGCATGTTAAACGTGCCGTAGTGATTAGGTATCTGTAGATATATTTTACACAAGTTATAATGTGTGGATGTACCTGTATAGCAGTAACAGTGGTGGGTGCTAGTGTCTAAGAGTAACAGTTCTCTGTATGTTTATAACAGTAATGATTCTCTATGTGTGTAACAGTGGAGTGTGTGTTGGTGTGTGTGGCAGTAATGTAGTGTCTGCATGTGTATAGCAGTAATTGGAGTGTGTGTTGGTGTGTGTAACAGTAATAACAGTGTGTGAAAGCATGCTCCCGCTGAGAGTTACTGATGCATGCCATCTCTCTCTCTCTGCCTGGCGCAGGGGGCGATGGGCGTTTCGACGTTGACAGGAAGAGCGGGCACATTAAGACGACGGGCCTGCCGCTGCAGAGGGACAGAGAATACCTGCTGACTGTGGTGGCGGCTGATAGGCTGGGCAGCCGCGGCTCGCCCGCCGTGGTGTCTGTGGTGGCTGGAGCCAGACCGCCACAGTTCAGCAACAGCTCATTCACCATCTCTATACCGGAGAGTACACCTGAGGGCCAGCCGTGAGTATCACACACACATACACACACACACACGCATACATGTACACACACACACACACACACACACACACACACACACACACACACACATACACTCACACACACACACACATGCACGTGCACACACACACACACACGTACACACACATACACACACACACACAAACAGACACACGCACATACACATACACACACACATACATACATGCACAGATGCGCACACACACGCAAGTGGTTATTTATTTATCTACTTTTTTATTTGCTTACTTATTAATTAATCTAGGGTTAGTCATCCGGTCATTTAACAGCGCAGATGGTTGTTCTCATATCACATCATATTCAAATCAGCACAGAAAATTTCTCACAGGAGAGAAAACTCAAAGCATTTAATACACACAATCTTCCCCTCTGTCTCAACACTCAACAGCACACATACACACACACACATGCACACGCACACGCACACAGATAAACAAACACAGTAAACTGTCACTACTCGTATTTAAAGCAGGTCTCAGCTCATATTCACAGTATGCCACCAGAGCAACATGTCACAATAAGCCTTGTCTCCCCTGTGCACTGTCAGCTAGCGATAAGGGGCTAATTCAGTCTGTGCCTGTAATTGCTCAAACAGGCTTGCTGAAAGTCCAATGTCGGGCAGCTCCATGCTTCCAATCAGATTAGATCGGGTGGTGACAAGACGGGACAGGCTGCCGGCCCAGTCGGTTTGGGAGGGAAAACCTGCACCTGAGCTGTCCGTTTGCATCCAAGTCGTGCCGTCCTGTCTCTCTATCCTGTCTTTGGACTGAGGCAAGGGAGGCGCTGGGATCGGTTAGCGTTTCGATGGGGAAACCTGGTAAAGAAACCCAGCTTGCCTCTGGAAGCTGTGTTGGTGGACCAGTAGGGGGCAGTTTTTCCTCTAGGCCTAGCCTATGAAAGGCCCGAGAGCAGCGATGGGGACACTGTGATGCAGGAGACTGAGTGGACTGACTCAGTGTGGTTATTAAGAAGGTGTGCGGTGAGCACGCCGGCACAAAATGGCTTCCCCCCAGTTGGATGTCGGGTTCATATCCTCCCTTCACTCTGAAGCACTTAGAGGTGAATGGTGCCGTACAGGTGCTGCACTCTAATAAGTCCTCCGTGTTGCGTTTTAGACTGTGTTGTTTCCGCAGGGTTCTGTAAAGCTCTGTAAAGTCCTTGCTCATGGACGCAATGTTCAACAAATAATCTGCAAAAAAATTACCATTTATCGGAGTTGTCACACGGATTACCTCACCACATGTCAAAAGTCTGTAGGCTATGTACAATCAAATCAAATTTTCAGCAAAGTTTGGCACAACAAGCCAAAATGGCGATAGTTAACAAAAACAAAAGTTTCCGGCAACCCTCCATCTTTCCAGTGATCTCAGAGAGCCTCCCCAAATCTTTGGTGATTTTGGCTATAAACAGGTTCATCCGCGTTTAACACATGAACGCTTCCAAGTTGTGTTTACAAGCAAGAAAGTCCTTCAAACCATAATTCCCATAATTCAGTAGGTAACTTGGTATGTATGCCTCACATTGATTGTGACTAGCTGACAGCTCTGTTCAATGAGTGAAGGCCCGGGGTGGTCACGATTTATGAAATCCTGAAATGTGGACACGTCAGTTAACATAACGCAATGTGACAGAAATTGAAATGTGGAATTGAAAGTTGCATATTCCCACGTTTGTCACCCGCTTTGGATTCACTGTCTATTAGGAGAAATAACAAACAGGGATACAATCTGATCTCAGAAATAGTCCCAGGTGGTAGGCAAGCGATTACCAGTAACCATGGAAACGTACGCTTTATGCAATGTCATAAAAATAAATACACTTAATACTATCACTCTGACAGCAATACAGAAAAGACTGCAGTGTAATTCCTATAATGTTGATCCTACCGCCGATGCAGTTATTACATCCATATGTTTGTACGCCCAGATATATCCTCACCATAACTTTCAAGAATGAAAGATTTCTGTGACAACAAAGATATTATGGTCTTACATGTAGTAATGAATTATGCAGAACTGTGGGTAATGGATGGAGGTGACCTCCTCTTTATTGTCCAAGCCATGTAGTTATTGTTATTACAGATTCTCAGGGATGGGAAAATCAATATTGTACATACCCTGGTGACTTTGAATAATGACTTTTATTGAACAATTAAGTTGATAAATGAAGCCAAGGGAATTTGTTCCAGCTTAGTTGGAAAAGAGGATTGCACATGGTACATATTATATAAGCATTTTGAGATATGCCATCTACATGATAACATATGATAATATATTGGCATATATCTATAGGTTTATATACGGTGACTACATGTTTGTAAGGTATATGTTTAATTTGTATTGTAAATATACAGTATATATATATATATATATATATATATATATATATATATATATTAAATGCATAAATGTAATGATCACTTGTTGTTGAGGAAGTGGAATCTATATGTGCACAATATGTTATGTGCACAATACGTGTACTAATAGTGTTCATCGTGTACTAATAGTGCTCATCGTGTACTAATAGTGCTAATCGTGTACTAATAGTGCTCATCGTGCACTAATAGTGCTCATCGTGCACTAATAGTGCTAATCGTGCATTAATAGTGCTAATCGTGTACTAATAGTGCTCATCGTGTACTAATAGTGCTAATCGTGTACTAATAGTGCTCATCGTGCACTAATAGTGCTCATCGTGTACTACAGTTTTTTACGATTGCTTTGACTATTTTTTGCAACAAAAAAGTTTCAATGTGCAAAAACTTAACACTGAAAATGTATAGCTGCTCATGTTTTCAAAATGTAATTAATATAATATGCATAAAAAAAATACCTGTGTCAAATCCAGAGAAATATTATATGCAATGTTTATCATGCATAGCACCAGGATATGTTCATTCATCGTTTGAGTTTTATTGGTGGTGCATTTCCAAAATCAACGGGCATTTTAAAAATAATCAAACAACACAAAAAATAAATCAAAAAAAAAAAATGAAGAAGGGTCATTTTTCTCAAAATGAAATGAATACAGCAAGCATCGTGATAGACCTAGTGGTATATATATATATATAATATATATATTATAGCTTGTGTACTTATTATAGACAAACTAAATATTACTGTATATTAGAATACTGTAGGTGATAATAGTTGAAAACAAATCACAAAACAGTAAGTAATATTAAAAACAACAGTAAACCAAACGTATTTTACAAAAAAAAAGCAAAAAACAAAAGCACAAAAAAAACAAAGCACAAAAAAAAAAAAAAAAAAACAAAAAAAAAAAGCAAAAAAAAAACAAGCAGCAATGCAAGCATTTTGCTGTGCCATGCATTGCATGCAGCATTTGCATTTGGCCACAGCATTTCATGATGTCTTCATTTCGGGATTCTCTCAAATCTAAGGCACCGGGAGCAAAATCTTCGGGATCTGGCACTGCCACTGCTGTGATGCTGGTCCACTGCCATCGCCACGCCTGGATCGCCTGCTGCCTGAAGGAGTGCCGCCTGCTCATACGGACGAAAAAAGGTAGATGGAAAAAATGACTCTGGGGGGGAGTGAAAGGAATTGTGATCGGAATAGGGGATGGCTGTAAACCAGTCTTGCATAGCCAATGGCACGATGGAAGTTTACATTGTCCCAGACAATGGAAGTTTTATGTTGGCATTGGCTGAGTATGTGAATTGTACATCCCCTTGTACAATGTACGAGGCGCATAGAGTTCGGTGCCCCCAAAAGAAGGAAGAGAATCACAAGCCCATTGCCCATTGCCCAGGCAACATTTTGAGGGCTGGAAGAGAGGAACACAATTTATGTAGTGTGAAATGAGATGCTGGCTGTGTTGGGTGTACTCTGACTACTGACTCTGTGTTGAATGTTTGATTGTGCTGAGTTTTGACTTTAAACATTTTTATTGTGAGTTTTGTGTTAGCATTTATGCATTGTTTTTAAGATTTAGTAGTGATTATAAGGTTTGCAATTATAAGCAAGTTTTTTTGCATGTAAGTCAGTCCAATGTCGTGTAACAGAGAAAATAACTTTTGTAAGTCAGTTCGTTGCATTTGTGTTTTGAGTTTTTGTACATTTGTAAAATAGTCAAAGCTAATCGTGCACTAATAGTGCTCATCATGTACTAATAGTGCTCATCGTGCACTAATAGTGCTAATCGCTGTATCACCCTCAGCTGCTTTTCATCAGTATTTTTCAGTGAAGTCGCCGTCTCCCTTAGCAACCATTCAGTGGCGTATGTCCCCCACACAGTTTCCTACTGGCCCCTGCCGTGTCCTTCCAGAAGCAACTACTGAGCTACAGCCTGCTAATCAATCCCAGCAGCCTCTTCTCCATCCAGCCTGAGACGGGCGAGGTCAGCCTGACCCGCGCCATCGACTTCGAGAGTGACCAGCACCGCTACCTGCTGCTGGTACGGGCCAGCGAGAGCCAGGATACGCTGAGCAGCGCTGCGGAGGTGGGTCCCGCTTACCTCAGCCTGTTCGGTGTGTGTGTGTGTGTGTGTGTGTGTGTGTGTGGGTGAGTGTGTGTGAGTGTGTGAGTGCGTGTGAGTGTGTGTGAGTGTGGGTGAGTGTGTGTGGGTGTGTGTGGGGGAAGGGTTGTTTTTGGCAAAAGATGGCAGCACATTAATATTATCTTCGCAAAAACATATATAATAAACTATAAACTATATAGAAATGTAAGCACCATACCTGTGTCAATTAATTATTCAAAATAAGTGCTTTCCTTTTCAATTTTCAACATACCATTTCACTAGAAAGAAGGGGTTTTGCTCTGAAAAATTATGAAAATAAATAATTTTACAAATTTTGACAGTAATCTGTAGGAATTTTACTTCAGGGTGTCTAAAATATGGCAAATAATTACCCAGATGTGTACTCAAAAGCAAACCGGACTTCATTGAGAGCCTCAAGCTGTTCCAGTCCGATTGGGATGTGCAGTAACGGCCCGGTATGCCGTCCTTTGGTTGGGGGGGTGGGGGGGGGTCTGTACATTATTGGGGGGCCCATTATCTGTCCATCATTGGGGTTGGCATGGAGAGCTTTCCTCTGGGTGAGACTAAATTGTCATCCGCTTTGTGAAAAAAAGCCATTGCGTGCCTCATAGAGTGCGCCTCAGCCTTTGGCTCCCCTGAATCAACAGCAGAGGTTGTGATGAGCGTTGCAGTGTGTGGATGACGGGGCCTTTCTAATTGGGGGAAGAGGGGGGGGGGGGGGGGGGGGTAGCATTAGTTTCATAAAATGAAGTTAGCACATAATGTATAGCAAAGGAAAAGGGCTTTTGTAAAGCTTGCTGTACATTATATAGGGAACAGCTGAGGCGGGGCCTCACCTGCCTGTAGGGCGAGGTTGCTGACCCCCCCTGGATGTCAACTACAGGGGGGAGAGGAAGCAAATAAAAGAAAAAAAGACTCTCAGCGATCTACAGGCCCCCCCCGCAGGCAGAGCTGTAGATCACAGAGCTGGGGAAAAAACAGATGGAGCGGGGAGCAGGAGGGCCCCCGCTCCGCCATATCCGCTATCAGAACCCTCGGAGTCACTCGCAGGGGACCGAAGGAGGAGATCGGCAGCTGGCCTCCAAATCTGTCCTTGTGCCTCGAGTGAGAGGGAGTCTTCAGGGGACCGGGGTTGGGGGGGGGGGGGGGGGGTGGGAGGGGTTGCATTTGGCAGCAGGTCACGTCTTCGTCCTCATGAGCTCGTCGAGCCAGGGGCCACTCTGATGGCTCTCGTCGGCCTGCGGGCCTAGCTCACGGGGCGGATTCATCAGCCGAAAAAATTACTTTGTTTCCTTGCCGGCCCACGGTTATCGCCTGTTTATTCCAGAGCTCCAGCGCCCCGTCATTAAGGCCTTACCCAAACCTGCCGCCATCTGTGCTTTAAAGGTGGTCGGCGAGACCGGAGCTGCCACTTAGGCCTCAGATTGATGCTTTCCTTCAATAGAAATGTGCCAGGGAGCAAGACGGATTATGTCCCTGGAACTCATGTTTCTTATATATTAATTTATTTGTTTGTATTTTTTACGAGGCCCTGCCTGTGTCTGTGGCAGCCGTTGCTGTTGATGGGCTCCATTTACTTTGGCATCATGGGCTGTGAGATGAGGTTTTATTTTGCCCTTCTTGGGAGCAGTTTTGAACCCTGACCCCCCCCGGAGGGTGTTAGTGTTGTCGGGGCCCCACGGCAATGTGAGACAGACCACCCCCCCCCCCCCCACCCCAAAACCCCCTTCCCCAAATTCACCTAACTCTCTGCTCAGAGATGACATGCAAAGAAAGGCAGCCACCGCTGCCCTTTGTGAAGGAACCGGAGCTTTTTAGGACTGAAGTTATGTTTTAATTAGAAATTGATTATTTCCTGGAACACGGGGTGACTTGGCCACTCCAGCCCATCTAATGACTTAATTTAAGTAGATCAGTGCCTCCAGGCACTAATACATGTGGAACTCAGGTGTATAATCCTCAAGCTTCCGTCAAGACAATGTCCAATGTCTTCATTGGCGTAGTATTAACCAATGTGTAAATAATTCATGAGCACCTGTGGGGAAAGTCAGATATTATCATATATCACGGTGTCAGTTTTGGCTGTGAATCCTGGCCGGTGACTCTTAAGGTAATAGTAAAATGTAAAAAAAAAAAGAAAAAGAAAGTTAAGATAAAACTGAAACTGCTCCATAAAACATCTGTAGTCTGCTCACACCTGTGACCGAGCGCTCTAAATTGGATACCATGAGTTATTTTAAACGGTTTATTTTTCGTGTTCTCTGATGCTTTTCCCCCCTTTTCTCCCCAATTTGGAAAGCGCAATCCAAACGGCCAATCACAGCCTCCCGTTTGTTGATTCGGGAGAGCGCACACAAGCGTGCTGTCTCTTCTGAGGCACGTGATGTCATCCGCTGCTTCTTTTCGCACTGTAGTCTTACACTGACGCGTGTCGGAGGAAGATGCTTGACATGCAAACTTGCAGGCGCCCAGCCAACCAGCGGGGGTCAAAGGTCGCTTGTGCCTGATGAATTTGCTCCCATCCCCACACAGCAGAAAATTGTTGGCGTAAAGTTAACACTGTTGGTGTACATTTAACACCCTAAGGTGTTTTACATGAGACCACAGACTCGTATAAACGCCCTAGAGTGTTAAATGTACACCAGCATTTTTGCTGTGTGGGTGATACTACAACCAGTCACGTGTTGCCCGACAGGGCTACCAGCCCCTGTAGGCACCGGGACGGTACGGGTATGATAGCAGATGAGCTACCTAGCAGCACAAAGTTGCTTTTTACAAAGGAAATACTTGTATGTGTAATGCGACTACAGGTTGTCACACCATATGTATGATGTCACCTGTTGCAAGTTTATGAAAGTGTTATCGTGTTAATATAGGCATTATGCATCATTCATGAAGACTTTAGTAATGTATACATAAAAATATTTTTTTCTTTTTAAAAAGATCTTTTGTGAAATGTATTGTGACAACTGGTTGTGAAATGCGCTATATAAATAAATATTGATTTGATTTGATAACTATAACTGTATATCTCATATTAATCTTAACCTTCCGGTTGCAAGCAGTTATTGACTAAACCTACCAGACTAAGAGAGAGAGAGAGAGAGAGAGAGAGAGAAAAAAGAGAAAGGTATGGATAGGGGGAATTGAAGTGGAAGGGACTGCAGGGGGAAATGGAGAGACTGAAAGAGGAGAGATATGAGGGGGGGGGGGGGGATGAACGCACACCGCAAATCCCCTCCCCCCCCCCCGCCCCCTGAACAATTTTCTGGAATCATGTCAACTCTATTTCCTCTTTATTTGAATCCAGAAACCCTCCAGCACAAAGCATCAGTCACCAGAGCTCTGCCAGCGTACGAAGCAGAGAAAGGGCAATCTTCCCAAAGCTGCTCCACTCGCACGCACCAAATCCTCCCACTGTCAAAACACCAGAGACCATTACCTCGGGAAAATCCCCCTCTTATCATCCCTCTCTCTCTGGACCAAGACAATTAGAAACATTAATGCCGTTTGATCCCGTCTCCCACTTCCTCCCTCCCACCATCTCTTCCTTCCTCCATCCCTCATCCTTCTCCTCCTTCTCGCCGTCTTCATCAAACAGGTCAGAGTGATCATCACGGACGAGAATGACTGTGTCCCCGAGTTCCTGCAGTCCATATACAGTAAAGATGGCGTCCCAGAAACGGTAACCACAGCAACCTCACTGCTGCAAGGTGAGTTGGTTCACCGTAGATCTTCCTGATGCTGTGGTTGACCATACTGGGGTCTTATAGTCATGAATACTCTCTCGGTCTGCATGGTGGCATCTTGTTCATATACAGTATAACAGTAATGTTTTCTAATAATAGAATTGTTGACAACATAACTGTTGACCATATGCGCGAGAAGATGTTTTGAACTCAGGGTACTGAAAATCGCAATGACAAATCATTTGCTATTCTTTTGGTATATACTTTTGGTAGTATATTAAATGTATTGCATGCAGATTTAATATATTAAATATACAGGAGCACTAACGATCCGAGAGGGTACTTTCAGCGCCTATGCTGTTGACAACACCTAGCATGCACTTACACTTACTCTAGTGCCTGAGTGATGTTGCATCTACACCCACAGTTCTGGGAATACCATTAGCCAGGTGGGGAACTATTGCTCATATTAATCAGCTGGATGTACTAATATGGTTCTTTTAGACTGTGCATTCTCAAAAAAAAAAGTACCTAAAAAAGGTACAAACGCTTGTCACTGGGGTGGTACCCTATAGGTACATAAAATTGTACCCCTAGCCAGCAATACATAATTAATTTGTACCTTTTTTGCTTGAAAAGGTGCTTATTGGTACCTAAATAGAACATTATTGTACTTTCAGGGTACATTTGGGAAATTTGTTCCTTACAGAAGAAAAATGTACCTCCATTGTACCTTTATTTATGAGAGTGTAAATTGCTCTAAGAGCATGTTTTAAATTAATATAATGTAATGTAATATAACATTGCTCATACCGTTTATTTTGCCTCTAAATATTTTATGGTCAACAAGTGGCTGAATAAGCATCTGAAGAGTGTTTGTCTACTAATCCCTTATTCCCTTGTTTAAAATGACTGAAAAATAAAGTGTGTCAGCCGCAGTGAGAACATTTGGGTTATATATGACCTTGTCAAATCACCAAACCCAAGGAATTGTAGCAAAATAAAAAAGACATGACAAAAAGAGCATGAGCAAAAAAGTATCTACTGTGTATGCATTACCCATACAGTCAGTTGTTGTTCCATTTTTTCATGCTATATACCTACTGTAGTTTTCACAATAGCAATGAAATAATAAATAAAAACCATTTTTGCCTCTTCCAGCACATAAACGGTCCTGTAAAACACACTTTTTTTTTTCAAGTGTCCCCTTGCCGTTGGTTAAACCGTAAAATCTGAAGAGCTGTTATTTCTGTCCATTCAACGTTTGTGGGAATAAATTCTCAACCCCGATGTCATTCTTTGACTTTTATCTTTTCTGTTTTTGCAAAAAAAAAAGGCCCGACTTAAAGAAAGGTACTATCTCTCTCATTCCCATTTCATTCATATTTCAATTGAGATAAGACGGGACGATGTAACAACAGGTGTCCAGAAACCACATGCCCTTTAAACGCAGGCAGAAGAATCAGATCTGCCATGGAAACCGAATGTAAGCCAGTTCCACCATGTCAGACGTAAAAAAAAAAAAACTGTAAAAACCAAAGGCTAAAATTACGCCTGGTGTGCATCTGGCGTGCTTGAATAGATGAGGTGCTTAAAGGCCTGTGTGTATTTCTACAGCAACAATCACTTTGCGAGGACTCTCAACATAATGCATAAATATTATTTAGCACGGTGGTAGGATTATTCATTCATAACTGCCGACACGGGGGAAAGGAGATATTTAGGTCATGCTTGATGCAGATTTAATCGCGACTTTCAAACTGTAATACACATTGAACAGGCATTATGATTTTTTGCACAAAAAGCATCCCATTATACAGGGAAACGTCATCACTTCATTGTGGGAGAGGCAAAGATTTTTGAACAGTCGCTTAAATTTGTTACGCAGAGCTGAAGCGCATAGCTGTCTGATTAGGTTCGATGATTTTGTTTGGAGGTACAAAACCTTTACATGTAATCTTACCTTTTGAATTGGGCCTTAATACAGCTAATTCTGTGACACTGAAGAATCTAACTGGACTCTGAATATATTCTCAGTGTCAATGCAGACTGGAGCTGTAGGCTTTATATATTTGCAGTTAATACAGCTGGACTGAAATTAATTAAATTTAAGCAATGCCCAGTATCTGCAATATACCTACATGTATTAATAGAATACATGTATATTATAGCCATATATTTGTATATTTGTAAAAATGAATGAAAGAATGAATAAATTTATTGTATAATAAATAATTGAATAAATGTGTGTATATACATACTGTATGTTTATTTAACTAAACAGTCTTTGTTAGATCTAGAAATGTAGATATTAATTTTATAAATGTGGTAATGTACTGCACACATGCTGAATTATTGGGAAGCAGAAAAAAGGTGTGATTGATTTTATTTTAAAATGTAAAAAGTAAATGTAAAAAATGTATTTGGTAACTTGATTTTTTTGAAGGTTCCTTATTAACTATTATGCAAAGACAAAACATATTATTGTGACAAAACATATTCATAATGGAATTTATGCCTATATATAAATGCATTCCAAATGAGACACAGTGCTCTGTTGCCATCAATGCCATGAATTGTATTGCTGTGACAGTATATGTGCTGTGTTATGTCAGTTGACATAAATAGTATTGCAATGCTCATACAGGCATTATGCAATATTTATGAAGCTTTTATGCAGTTTTATATAGGATCCTTGTTACCAAACATTTTGTTTTCGTATTCAGACAAATGCATTTACGTATTTTTTAATTTTTTATTGGCCACCCAACCTAGGGCTGTACACGTATATACAATTCCCTCCCCTGGAATGTACAACTGTCTGGAACTGTACTTGCGGCCTATGCATGAACCACCCTGCCAATTTGGGAAAGCTGGGACACCCACAGCTCTCCTCCGAAACTCGTGGCATCCTAGAGCTGCTGCTTTTCGCGTCGCAGACCGCAGCTAAACTCACACAGAGGGGCGTTGGAGGAGGGACCTTTCATACGCGTGTTTAAAAACTGGGAGCACATACGTGGACGGACAGTCCGTCGGATTGTCCGCAGACTTTTGTCATTCATAGTCGGGCATACCAACCCCCCTTTGTAGACTACATTTCCCATAATTTTTGTGCGTAAATTGCAAACAACAATGGTGTCTTTCATGGAAGATTAGGGTACACAGAAGGTGCGCTTGTAGGTGAAACGACAGGTCTGCACGGACACAAAAAAACGACTGCTGCACTGGCTGCCGAGGCGGACGGCTGTTTTGGGTCTGCTATGATGTCATTTAGGTCCTGCGGACATCCGTACGCATTCTTTTTTGGC
This sequence comes from Ilyophis sp. 1 JC-2022, assembly GCA_022702515.1. NCBI lineage: Eukaryota > Metazoa > Chordata > Actinopteri > Anguilliformes > Synaphobranchidae > Ilyophis > Ilyophis sp. 1 JC-2022. The sequence continues at coordinate 49,185,545 of CM040400.1, read as the reverse complement.
GACTATGAATTGCCCTTAACGAGCACTCATATCAGCCAGTGGGCGATGAACGCACACCCTTTTCTGACTGAACCCTCCCATACCCAGGGCAATGCAGGCTCTAACTGAACCCTCTCATACCCAGGGTGATACAGGCGCTAACTGAACCCTCCCATACCCAGGGCGATGCAGGCGCTAACTGAACCCTCTCATACCCAGGGCAATGCAGGCGCTAACTGAACCCTCTCATACCCAGGGCGATGCAGGCGCTACCATACCCAGGGCAATGCAGGCGCTAACTGAACCCTCTCATACCCAGGGTGATACAGGCGCTAACTGAACCCTCCCATACCCAGGGCAATGCAGGCGCTAACTGAACCCTCCCATACCCAGGGCAATGCAGGCGCTAACTGAACCCTCCCATACCCAGGGCAATGCAGGCGCTAACTGAACCCTCCCATACCCAGGGTGATACAGGCGCTAACTGAACCCTCCCATACCCAGGGCAATACAGGCGCTAACTGAACCCTCCCATACCCAGGGCAATGCAGGCGCTAACTGAACCCTTGCAGGCGCTAACTGAACCCTCCCATACCCAGGGCAATGCAGGCGCTAACTGAACCCTCCCATACCCAGGGTGATACAGGCGCTAACTGAACCCTCCCATACCCAGGGTGATACAGGCGCTAACTGAACCCTCCCATACCCAGGGTGATACAGGCGCTAACTGAACCCTCCCATACCCAGGGCAATGCAGGCTCTAACTGAACCCTCCCATACCCAGGGTGATGCAGGCGCTAACTGAACCCTCCCATACCCAGGGCGATGCAGGCGCTAACTGAACCCTCCCATACCCAGGGCGATACAGGCGCTAACTGAACCCTCCCATACCCAGGGTGATACAGGCGCTAACTGAACCCTCCCATACCCAGGGTGATACAGGCGCTAACTGAACCCTCCCATACCCAGGGTGATACAGGCGCTAACTGAACCCTCCCATACCCAGGGTGATACAGGCGCTAACTGAACCCTCCCATACCCAGGGCAATGCAGGCGCTAACTGAACCCTCCCATACCCAGGGCAATGCAGGCGCTAATTGTGCATCGCCCTGTGGAGCTGGATATGAGTTCAATAACTCTAGCTCATACTAAGTAAAATAATAAATTAAATAATATTCCCTTATTATTCTCAAAGGAAAACCTGATTTATTTCAAAGATACATGTCTTTCAAGGTCCATCTTCAGAATATGGTTTGAATTAATCTGTGCAACATGACTGGGAACATTTATTTTCTTTGACATATAATATAAATACAAGCAGTGCTTCCTGGATATTGCTGGTATGACTGCATTCTGTGTGGCTGTAAGGAAGCAAACAGATAACCTCAGTCCTTAAGGAGCAGGCCCAGAGACTGTTCCAATTATCAACCAGTTTGCTCTCAGCACTGCCAGGGACGTGACCTCCAAGCCAAACAACGACATCTGTAGCCCCCCGAGACAGACTTTGTTCATTCTGAAAGGGCCAATGCCATCGCCAAGAAGATGCACCAGCAATGTAGCCCGACACAATGCCATGCCATTTAGTGCGATGGGATTTGATGTGTAGCCCAATTGCACTTGGATGAGTTCGATTTGCGTGTTAGAAATAGGCCCAGCAAAAATGTTAATTGATTGGTTTTGATCGGGGGTCTCAAATGCCAGTCCTGGAAGGCCGCAGCTTCTGATGGCTTTTGTGATTTCCCTTCAATCAGCAAACAGATTTAGGCCTTGGATACAAGGTGTGTAGACTCTCTGATGAATGCAGCAAGATGTTCTCACTGAGACTCAGATTCTCTTGCTTGAACGCTTTAATAATCATGCAGATTTAGTGACAAATTATTAAACAAAACAATTCAAGTCTTTCTTCATGTTTTTATTTTTATTTTTTAAAAATCAGACCAGTCTGATATTTTCACAGTATCCTCTTGTAAGGATATACAAGTATGAAGCATGTGTTCTTTTTCTCATGAGCACAGGTGAAATTGGCCATCTGCTTTTTTGTGCGGTCTAATTCTGGATTTGTTAAGGGATGTTTGCATCATCCATAGTATAAATGGAGTTGAAGTGTGGTAGTGTTCTTATAAGCAATGAAGTATTGCTCCTCCTACAGTATCGGCCAGTGATTGTGACTCGGACCTGAACGCCGAGCTCACCTACCGCACCCTGAGCCCCGACTTCATCGTCTCGGTCCACGGGACCATCTTCCCGGCCCGTCCGCTGGACTACGAGCGGCCCAATCACCTGTACGAGTTTGTGGTGATGGCCGTGGACAAGGGGGAGGTGCCCCGCACAGGGACCACCACGGTGCGCGTACGCATGTCCAACGTCAACGATGAGGCCCCCGAGTTCTCCCAGCACATGTGAGTGTCTTGGTTCTTCATCATTTAGATCATTAATACAGTAATCATCATCATCATCAATACTATCTGTTATGTTCTGTACATCTGTCTGTCATGTTTTTATTATTATTTGATAATTATTCTGGATTTATTATTTTTCATTTCATCAGTACATTCCCCTCTGTTCGTGGGTTGTCCGAGTCTCATCTGTGTGTTTGTTTACCCAGTCTCGTGCATGCACTATTCGGGTGACTGCGGGAGTTTTCGTGGGCTAACGCTGTATTTCCGAAGTCTTGTTTTCTGCTACTTCCTGATTTCCTTCCCGTGTATAATTGTATACTAACTCGCGCTAACAATCACTCGGGTGCTATATTAGTTACGTGCACTTTACTAAACCAATTAACATAGATGTATACTAACAACTAACTGTCTGTCTTATAGTTAGATACTCATAGTTACTATAGATACTAACCAGCTTCTCCGCTTTCTCTTTGTTACTCGCATTTCTATGGAGGTAGATTTCTATCAAAAATAAACAAGCACAAAAGTATAATCCACAATTGTATTTACCATCCACACACACACACCTCTCAATTTCTGTTCGTAGATATAATCCACAATTGTATTTACCATCCACACACACACACACCTCTCAATTTGTGTTTCGTAAAAATAATCCACAAGTATGTGTTTTCCATCCACACACAAACACCTCTCAACTTGTGTTTCGTAAATCATCATTTGGATGAATGCAAAAATTATATTCACAAATGCAAATAACATTTACAGATATGTTTCCAATGTTCACATGTACAAATCAAAAGCTTGGCTTGCGAACTGGCGAATCTACATTTGCCGATTGAAGAACACGCTTGATCTGCTTGGATTTACGGACAGAATTTTGAGACAAATATTCTGCTGTTTTTCACCGTGTCGATTCACGCTTGCTTAACTTGCAATTCGTAAGCTAAACTTCTTCTTCTTTGGTGCTACATAACACGGCGGTGTGTGTGTCGGCTCATCAGCGCCGTGTGTGTCGGCTCATCAGCGCCACTTTTAGAACAAGTGGCCAAAATTGCACATTATCTTTAAGAAGTGGATTCATGGTAAATTTAATTAAAACAAGCGAGTTTTTAGTTTATTTAGGTTGTAAAGTTAACCCCACGCTAATCTTGCGATGGCAAATTTTTTTAAACAGTCATTGCACAAAACTCCTATCAGATTGCATGTAGCTAGCTAGCTAGATTACATTACACAGGGGTAGGTCCGTACATTGATGGGAACTAGGAAGTACAACACTCTGAGCTAAAATAAGGAGAGCACTCCATGCAATTTGAATTATCATTTTAATTTAGGTGTCTTATCTACTAGCTAGCTAGCTGAACAAATAAAAGATTTCATAGGAGACATCGGTATCAGTGAAAATAGCTGTCAAATTGATTTAATTGGCTACAATACTTCACATGGTTGAGTTTGTTTTACATAATCTTTTCCATGATGGGCGAAAGAGTTATGTAGCTACTGTGTACGGACCTACCCCTGTGTAATGTAATCTAGCTAGCTAGCTACATGCAATCTGATAGGAGTTTTGTGCAATGACTGTTTAAAAAACTTGCCATCGCAAGATTAGCGTGGGGTTAACTTTACAACCTAAATAAACTCAAAACTCGGTTGTTTTAATTAAATTTACCATGAATCAACTTCTTAAAGATAATGTGCAATTTTGGCCACTTGTTCTAAAAGTGGCGCTGATGAGCCGACACACACACCGCCGTGTTATGTAGCACCAAAGAAGAAGAAGTTTAGTTTACGAATTGCAAGTTAAGCGAGCGTGAATCGACACGGTGAAAAACAGCAGAATATTTGTCTCAAAATTCTGTCCGTAAATCCAAGCAGATCAAGCGTGTCCTTCGATCGGCAAATGTAGATTCGCCAGTTCGCAAGCCAAGCTTTTGATTTGTACATGTGAACATTGGAAACATATCTGTAAATGTTATTTGCATTTGTGAATATAATTTTTGCATTCATCCATATGATGATTTACGAAACACAAGTTGAGAGGTGTTTGTGTGTGGATGGAAAACACATACTTGTGGATTATTTTTACGAACACAAATTGAGAGGTGTGTGTGTGTGGATGGTAAATACAATTGTGGATTATACTTTTGTGCTTGTTTATTTTTGATTGAAATCTACCTCCATACATTTCTAACTGCTCCTGAGCTATCTCTGTAATTCGCTCCAGCTGTTTGTACGTAGACTTCACCTCTCGTGATTACTGAGCACACTCCGCTTCTATTCGAGCCCGTTGTTTGTTATGCATGTTTCCGAGTCCTATTATGTTTTCTCGCAGTTAGAACGTTGATCATATTTCCTAAGCCTGTGATTAAGTAAAGCCAGAGATCTATTGAGACACCTGAGATACCCTTCCGTACGACTTCGATTTTGCATTTTGATTCTGTTTGTTTGCCTTTGTTGTTTTATTGGTTATCGACTTTTTGCTTGTTTTTTGACTTTGCCTTTGCCTGCCGTTTTTGTACCGTTGCCTGTGATTTCCAGGTTTTTGGATTTTTGGATTCCTGACTACTCTCTTGCCTTTTGTTTTTGTACTGTCTCAAATTCTGATTACCTGGCTTTTGATCCCTGACTGGAAATAAACCACGCTCTTGCCTTATCCTGTCTGCGGTTGGGCTTTTTTCTGCGGTTGGGAGTCCAGACGTTTCACTAACAACATTGTCCTTATCATTGACACCATAATCATCATATTCATAATTATTAATACCATCATCTTCATCATAGTCATTATCATGATGACCACCATCATCATCATCACCATCGTCATTATCATCATCATCAACCACCACCATCATCATCATCATTATCATTATCACCATCATCATCCATATCATCATCAACAGCTTTGTCATAATCAACACCTTCATTGTAAAACATAAAAATTGCATGTATCAGTTGCAGTATTATATGAGAGTAAGTGTTGATAGGGTTTTAGTTTTTTCAAGTTTGAAATCAAAAGCTCAAAGAAAATGGATAACAATGGTAACCTACATCTAGCAGAACCTCAAACAACCTTCTCTTGTTTTTAGTGTATTTACTACACCCTCAAACAACCTTCCCTTGTTTTCAGTGTAATTACTACACCCTCAAACAACCTTCCCTTGTTTTCAGTGTAATTACTACACCCTCAAACAACCTTCCCTTGTTTTCAGTGTAATTACTTCACCCTCAAACAACCTTTCCTTGTTTTCAGTGTAATTACTTCACTGCAGTGATATCTCAGTGTTTGACGCTGTCCTCCAAACCCTCTAGCAGAATTGGGCTGTGATTGGGCCAGAGGATAATACTAGTGCAGCGCCCTAGTGTCCAGTGACCTCACCAATTGGATTGGTCCACCAAACAGACTAATACCCCCCTTCCTGAACACATCACACCAGTGTATCCACCAGTATTGTATTGCTTTGATTAAAATAACGATTTTGAGAAATTGTTTGAAAAAAGAAACAAAACTTTTTCCCTTTGCACTTTGCTCTTGTTGTTTCAGCTATAATGATTTACCTAAATAAAACATTCCTACTTTTCAAAAAAACTTTTTTCACAGTGTGTATGAGTGGGAGTCTTGCATATATACATTAATTTACATTGCCCACCAACATTATTGGCAACCCTGAAAAATATGAGCAAAAAAGGCAATAAAAAATTTATTTGTCATTTATCAACATGACCTCACACTCAAAATATGAGAAAAATCTATTCATTAATAAAGGTAAAATTATTCTTCATAAAATATATTTTCTCAAAAACACTTGTCACAATTATTGGCAATGCTAGACATAGTTACAAACAAAACCTAATTGAAGTATATTCCCATTCATATTTTACTTCTTTAAGCACACCTGAGTTTTTAGGAACTATTATGTGGTCATTCTAAACTTTCTGTTTCACTGGGGTATAAATATGAAGTGACACACAGGCCAAAACCCCTTAGTCATCCATCAACATGGAGAAAATCTGTGAACACACAAATGAAATAAGACAAACGGTTGTTGACCTTCATAAATCAGACAATGATTATAGAAGAATAATGTCTGAAACTACCTATTTCCACCATTAGGCCAATAATTAAGAAGATTAAAGCAACTTTAACTGAGATGAACCTACATGGAAGTGTAGTTTGCCCCCATGCATGGTGAGGAGGATGGTTCTCGAGGCAAAAATCCAAGACAGTTGGAGAATTGCAGAAGTTGGTTTGCTTCCTGGGGTCACCAAGTCTCCAAATGTACAATTAAATGCTGCCTCTATGCCAACAAGCTATTTAGAAGGCTTGCCAGAAGAAATCCTCTGCTGTCATCAGACCACAAATGTAAGTGCCTGGATTTTACTAAATGTTACCGGAATTTAGATATGGAACTGGGTGCTATGGTCAGACAAGACAAAAAATTTGCTTTTTGGCAATTAATAAAGGTGGGTTTGGCGTAATAAGAGGCATAGTTACGCAGAAAATAACCTTATCCCAACTGAAGTATGGTGGTGGATCTGCGAGGTTGTGGGGCTATTTTTCTTCCAAAGGCCCTGGGAATCTTGTTAAGATGCATGGCATCATGGTTCATGGACTCAAATACTGGGAGATTTTAGACCAAAATCTGGGTCGTCGACGGTTGGATTTTTCAGCAGGTCAATCATACCTTAGAATCTTAGGTTCACTGACTGCAGAATCAAGAGAATGGTCTCAAATCCCTTGCTATGTACTCTCCAAACTCATAAAACATTGCATAGAAGGCTCAGTGCTGTTATCTTGGCAAAGGGAGGGTGCACAAAGTACTAAGTACAGGGATGCCAATAATTGTGACATACATCTTCTTCAAAATTTTAAATGATTCTGCATTAAATAATTGTTTTTCCTCTGATCAATGGTATCATGATTACACTATATAATATTTAAAAAATTCTGAGCATAGAAGACATTTGATAAACAAACCGAATTTAATCCTGCTCATCTTCATTGAGGCTACCAATAATTCTGGTGGGCACTGTATGCATTTATGTACGTGTATGAATGCTTATTTATTTGGCAGATCCTTTTGTCCAAAGTATTGACACTGTTAGTGTTTCTTATAGCAGGGTGCGGGTATTGTGGATATTGACAATATTAATAATATTGCTTCTAACAGGTTGAGTGTATTGTGTATACTATTGGCAGTGTTAGTAATATTTCTTAGAAACATTTGAGTGTAGTGTGGATACTATTGGCAATATTAGTAATATTGTTTGTAACAGGTTGAGTGTAGTGTGGATATTATTGGCAATATTAGTAATATTGTTTGTAACAGGTTGAGTGTAGTGTGGATATTATTGGCAATATTAGTAATATTGTTTGTAACAGGTTGAGTGTAGTGTAGATACTATTGGCAATATTAGTAATATTGTTTGTAACAGGTTGAGTGTAGTGTGGATATTATTGGCAATATTAGTAATATTGTTTGTAACAGGTTGAGTCTATTGTGGATACAATTGTAGTATTAGTAAATATGTAATAGCAGGGTTATCATATTGTGGATAGTTCTGACCACATTGGCAGTATTAGTAGATTTGTAATATGAGATTGACTGTATTATGGATAGTTCTGACCACATTGGCAGTACAGATGAACCTCGATCCAACGGACTAATAGGGGGGAGCAGTTGTCCGTTAAAGCCGTTTGTCCGTTGCAGCGAATAATGCGACACTGCAAAATATCACTATAACAAGAGATATGTAGCGCACAACAACCAGGCAAACCGACGCTTGTACGCTTGCAAACAACACGTGCGCGCCGCCAAGCGGACGCTTACTCAAGTAGCGGTCTCGGTTCGCTTCACCCGGGAGTTTTAAACGTTCGGACCAGATATTCACTCTAGCGGATTGTGTCCGTTGGATCCGGAATCCGTTGCATCGGTGTCCGTTGGATCGAGGTTCATCTGTATTAGTAAATTTGTAATAGCATGTTGACTGCATTGTGGAAAGTTCTGACAACATTGGCAGTATTAGTAGATTTGTAGTACCAGGGTGATTGTATTGTGGATAGTTCTGACCACATTGGCAGTATTTGTAGATTTGTAATATGAGATTGACTGTATTGTGGATTGTTCTGCCAAATTGGCAGTATTAGATTTGTAATAGGAGACTGACTGTATTATGGATAGTTCTGACCACATTGGCAGTATTAGTAAATTTGTAATAGCATGTTGACTGCATTGTGGAAAGTTCTGACAACATTGGCAGTATTAGTAGATTTGTAGTACCAGGGTGATTGTATTGTGGATAGTTCTGACCACATTGGCAGTATTTGTAGATTTGTAATAGGAGGGTGATTGTAATGTTGATAGTTCTGACCACATTGGCAGTATTAGTAGATTTGTAATAACAGGGTGATCATATTGTGGATAGTTTTGACCACATTGGCAGTATTAGTAGATTTGTAATATGAGATTGACTGTATTGTGGATAGTTTTGACCACATTGGCAGTATTAGTAGATTTGCAATATGAGATTGACTGTATTGTGGATAGTTTTGACCACATTGGCAGTATTAGTAGATTTGCAATATGAGATTGACTGTATTGTGGATAGTTTTGACCACATTGGCAGTATTAGTAGATTTGCAATATGAGATTGACTGTATTGTGGATAGTTTTGACCACATTGGCAGTATTAGTAGATTTGCAATATGAGATTGACTGTATTGTGGATAGTTTTGACCACATTGGCAGTATTAGTAGATTTGCAATATGAGATTGACTGTATTGTGGATAGTTTTGACCACATTGGCAGTATTAGTAGATTTGTAATATGAGATTGACTGTATTGTGGATAGTTTTGACTACATTGGCAGTATTAGTAGATTTGTAACAGCAGGGTGACCGTATTGTGGATAGTTCTGACCGCATTCATTGTCAGTATCACTTAACAATAACATCCTGGTTTGTAAAGATGTTGGACCCAGCTACCCTCGTTCTCCCCTGAAGCCTGCTTTTCTTTTACCACAAGCTCCACTCTTTCTTTTTCTGATGTCATATCCCCCCATCTCTCTCTCCTCTACCTTCCCTCTCACCTTACTTTCCCAAATTACTTTTATCTTCTTCTTTTTGCTCTGCCTCTCCCTCCCTCCATCCTTCCCTCTATAATTTCTCTCTTGACTATCTTGTCCTTCTCTTCTATCCCACTCTCTTTTCCTCCTCCTCTCTTTCCACATCAATCTTACCTCCCGTGTTCCTCCCTGTGCTGCTGCTGATGATGATGATGATGATGAAGATGGAGTTTCTCTCCAGGTCTGCACTCCCCCCCCCCCTATGCAGCTGACCCCCCTCCCCCCCGCCGCCGTCCAATCAGAAACAACCTTGGCCAAAACATTATCATCATCATCATCATCATCATCATTGAGGCTGTCTCCCTGCTCTATTCTTCGGATGGTACTGTGAAATCTTTTTTTTCTCTTTATTCTGCTGTGTTGAGTTGTTTTCACTTTTTATTCTGCTGTGTTGAGTTGTTTTCCCCCTCTTTATTTTGCTGTGTTGAGTTGCTTTTCCCCCTCTTTATTCTGCTGTGTTGAGTTGTTTTCACTTTTTATTCTGCTGTGTTGAGTTGTTTTCACTGTTTATTCTGCTGTGTTGAGTTGTTTTCCTCTTTATTCTGATGTGTTGAGTTGTTTTCCCTCTTTATTCTGCTGTGTTGAGTTGTTTTCCTCTTTATTCGGCTGTGTTGAGTTGTTTTCCCTCTTTATTCTGCTGTGTTGAGTTGTTTTCCTCTTTATTCTGCGGTGTTGAGTTGTTTTCCCTCTTTATTCTGCTGTGTTGAGTTGTTTCCCTCTTTATTCTGTTGTGTTGAGTTGTTTTTCCCCTCTTTATTCTGCTGTGTTTAGTTGTTTTCTCTCTTTATTCTGCTGTGTTGAGTTGTTTTCACTCTTTATTCGGCTGTGTTGAGTTGTTTTCCTCTTTATTCTGATGTGTTGAGTTGTTTTCCCTCTTTATTCTGCTGTGTTGAGTTGTTTTCCTCTTTATTCGGCTGTGTTGAGTTGTTTTCCCTCTTTATTCTGCTGTGTTTAGTTGTTTCCCTCTTTATTCGGCTGTGTTGAGTTGTTTTCCCTCTTTATTCTGCTGTGTTTAGTTGTTTCCCTCTTTATTCTGCTGTGTTTAGTTGTTTCCCTCTTTATTCTGCTGTGTTGCGTTGTTTTCACTCTTGTTTTGTTTCCCCAGCAGAATCGCACTGGCCCTTGAAGTTTTTTAATTCGCAGATTTTCTGGCAGCTAGCTCTGCAGATTGGTGAGGCAGGTTCAATCAGCTGTGCTTTTGTTTTTTTCCACAAAAGTGCAGTGTGTGTGTGTGCGTGTTTTTGGGAGGCTGAGAGATGTAGAAAGGGCTCCCCTACTCCATTGGGGTTAAGCAGTGACCCTGGGGCACGGGGGGTTCTGGGGTTCAGATTGAGGTTTCTTCCCTTCCTGTAGACAGTGCTATCTCACAGCTGTCTGTTTCGTCTACAGAAACAGGATTTTCTGGGACTGCAGTGCAGGGGGAGGCCGAGTCGTTTCCCCTGCCACGGCAACACATATAGATTGTGCCTAATTTGAGAAAACCTTTCTGACAGTAATTGATGAACTTGGGATTCGAGCCGGGCTGCTCTGTCCTGCTAGTTTAACGTGTCGTGGTTGTCTCGATGTTTGAATAATACAGGAAATGAGGTCCTGTCACTCTGTAGATTTGCTTTTCTTTTTCTTTTTTCTTCAAACAGATCATTATATAAACCATTTTGCTCGCTTTAACCCGAGTAATAGGTAAATTAAATCCATCGAAGGAAACATCTTCAATCACGCGTACAGCTGCGCCAAGCTATTGGCTTTGCAACGGACATGAGGAATGTAATTGGGAAAGGCGAAAAAATATATATTCTTGTTCATGACTTTTTTGTATTTGTTTGTTATAATAAGATTGTGCTTTTTTACTTTATAAGTCGTTAGCATTTTCAGTAATTGTATTCATTATTTTCAGGCTGTGTGAAGGCTATGCTCTGTCTTCGTGAGACTGCAGAGAAAAGGGCGCCCTTGTGAAGTGGTGGCAGATTTACTTTTGATTGGGCTGGAAATGAAAGCAATGGGGAGGGTAATGAGGGGTGCGTTTTGGTCCTGAGAGTCGCAGCCTGACCCCCCCGATTGCCCCCAGCAGCCGGCTGTCACTCACCTGTCACGGGGGGCAGGGGTAGCGTGTCGCGTTGTGGAGACGGGCACCTCTGAGGTACCTGACAGATTGCGGGTCACAGGTGTCGCTTGTACGCTCAGCCGCGGACATGGGTAAGGGGTGATGGGTGATGGGGGAGGGGGGGGGATAGGCAGGAGGGGCGTCTCTGCTCGGAAATTACTAATTACCGGTACAAGTGGCCCGTCAGTCTGTTACACAGCAGGTGTGACAGGTAGCAGCTGTACTGACAAATCAATCCTCGCTCTCTCTCCCTCCCTGCTCTCTCTCTTGCTCTTTCTCTCTCCTGCTCTCTCTCCTGCTCTCTGTCTCTCTCTCTCTCTCCCTCCCTGCCCTCTCTCTCTCTCTGCCCCCTATCTCTCTCTCCCTCCCTGCTCTCTCTCTCGCTTCCTGCCTTCTCTTTCTCTCACTGCCTCCTATCTATCTCTCTGCCCCTATTTTTTTCTTTCTCCCTCCCTGCTCTCCTTTTCTCACTCTCTCTCTGCCTTCTATCTCTCACTCTCTCCTCCATGCTCTTTCGCTCTCTCATTCTGCCCTCTATCTTTCTCGCTCTCTCTTTCTGTACCATCTGCGTAATTTCGGTTTCAGCCTCTGTCAGGCCTCCTCACAGTTGACTAAAGCGATTTACGGGCAGCTCGGGATCCTGACGAAGCACGGAGGCCCGTTGCCATGGAGACGTCTGTGTGTCTGGCCCAGCTGGCTGTCTGATGCAGGAAACCCGAGATGGAGAGACAGCTTCCTGTGTGATTATGGTGCCGATTTCCAGCTCTGACTGAACTGATTTAGATACCCCAACAGAAACGATAGAGATGTGATGAGAAACCATTCCCATAAGTCACCACTGATATGCGCTTTAAGATTCCAGAGTAAAGATTGTGGCTTGGTTGATAAACAGCTTGGAGCCTGAGCACGGCTCAAGACTGTTAAATGTGGCTGCATTAACTTAAACATTTTTATAAAGTTTGAGTCCGAGCATGTATGCCTGCATGTGTGTGTTTACATGCATATATATGCCATGTCACACACAAACTGCCCCATCACACACAAACTGCCCCATCACACACAAACTACCCCGTCACACACAAACTGCCCCAACAGATACAGACACATAGACACACACCCACAATCACTTGCACACATACATATATGTATGAGGGGCCATTTAGAACAAAATTCATAATTGCCTCGCATATACACGTACAATGGCTCTCACATTCACTAGTGAAGCTCTCACACGCACTGAAAAAGCTTACACATAACATCTAAATGCTTGCACACACACCCTAAATCTTCTCATATAAACACAAAGAGCTCGCACATACACGTACAGTGACTCTCACATTCACTAGTGAAGCTCTCACACGCACTGAAAAAGCTTGTATACAACATATAAATGCTTGCACACACACCCAAAACACCCACTTCCAGAACGTATTTAAAATGCAATATAACAATCGATTAATAAGTAAGAGTAGGCTATTATCAGTAGCTAAAATATCCTGATGCATAGATCTAAGCTACGCCACTGAAGTGGAGCAATTGTAAAGGATGTTGCAGTATTTTACATTGCATATGGTGGGCTATAATTCTCCTAGAGCAGTGGTTCCCAAACTCGGTCCTGGGATAGTTTGTGTGTGACGGGGCAGTTTTTGAGTGATGGGGCAGTTTGTGTGTGATGGGGCAGTTTGTGTGTGATGGGGAAGTTTGTGTGTGATGGGGCAGTTTGTGTGTGATGGGGAAGTTTGTGTGTGATGGGGCAGTTTGTGTGTGATGGCGCAGTTTGTGAGTGATGGGGCAGTTTGTGAGTGATGGGGCAGTTTGTTTTCATTACGGCTGAGACCAGAGCTTGTTACGGCTGAGATCAGAGCTTGTTACGGCTGAGATCAGAGCTCGTTACGGCTGAGATCAGAGCTCGTTACGGCTGAGATCAGAGCTCGTTACGGCTGAGATCAGAGCTTGTTACGGCTGAGATCAGAGCTTGTTACGGCTGAGATCAGAGCTCGTTACGGCTGAGATTAGAGCTAGTTACGGCTGAGATCAGAGCTTGTTACGGCTGAGATCCAAGCTTGTTACGGCTGAGATCAGAGCTAGTTACGGCTGAGATCAGAGCTTGTTACGGCTGAGATCAGAGCTCGTTACGGCTGAGATCAGAGCTCGTTACGGCTGAGATCAGAGCTCGTTACGGCTGAGATCAGAGCTTGTTACGGCTGAGAGGCGACGGGCACATCTTCATCCCTGGGTGTGGCACTATCAGGCGCTTTTGCCTCTCCTGCTGGCCGCGTGCCGGGGTCCCGGGGGACAGGGGAGGGTAAAAGACAAACCTGACTGGCTCAATTTATTATCGGTGGCATCCGCTTGACTCTTTTAACATGCCCCGTCTTGTGATAGATGGCCAGTTTTCTCAGAGGAACGGCACGAGTGGCTTCGCGCTCTGTCCTCGCAGTGCTAAAGGCACTCTAGCCTCCTGTGTTTATTTACTGAGATGTACGCATCTTCTATTTTTTTTTGTTTGCACAGCTTTTGTGTCTATGTGCTCTCAAGTGTGGGTCTGCGTTTTCGATCTGGTGGTGTCTGAAGCAAAGTCTCTGTGGCTTCCAGCAAATAAATATGTATGTATGTGTGTTTCTGTATGTGTGCGTGTGCGTGTGCGTGTGTGTGTGTGTGTGTATGTGTGTATGTGTTTGTGTGTGTTTGTGTGCACAACAAAAATGTCAGTGTAAATCTAACACAGCTGATGTACATTTAACACCCTAAGGTGTGTGTTGTACATGTCTACTTGTCTACTTTAGAGAAGGGTGTACGTTTAATGACACTAAAGGCGACATCTTACCAAAAAAAGCTACTTAATGCATGCATACCACAGTGTGTTTATATATATATGTGTGTGTGAGAGAGAGAAAGTGTGTGTGAGTGTGTGTGTGTGTGTATGTCCGTGTGTATATGTGTGTGTGTATGTCCGTGTGTATTGAGTGCGTATTAATGTATGAGTGCTAGTGCCTACGTTTATACGTTTAAGAGTTTGTGTATTTGTGTAAATGTGTATGAAGCGGTATGTGTACTGTACGTGTGTTGGAGGTGTGGTAATATTGAGATCCATATTTCCCTGTGTTGGGCATGACAATAAGCTGGTGGCAGCTGGTAGCAAGTTTCTGGTCAGGTCATGGACTGCCCTATACTGTAGTGTCTGTGTCTCATTCAGCTCCCTGCAGGTGCAATCCACACCTGCGTTCCATCGACTGTGTTTGGCTCTCAAGCTGTGTCTGGCGAAGGGGCTCTTCGATCACTGATGAATTTCCCTTCATATTGCAGAGCTGTGTTTACGCATATCTTGCCGAAAGGCTCTGGACTGTTTATATTGCTTTATGAAAGTTAATAAATACATTCCTCATCATTCAGTAAGCGAGGACTTATTTGTAAACAGTAATTAAAATTAATTTGAGAACAGGCAGCGTTAATAAACTGCCAGCTTAAAACTGTGACATTAAGTGAATCTCAATAATTAAGTCCTTATTGCTCATTTGTTTAGCGGGTGGCGCTTTTCAACAGCGTTCTATAAAACCTTTTTGTTCGGCCGGTGATTTCAGTGGCTCCTCCCCTGTTTCCCGTTTCCCGGCAATGTGAGGGGTGTTGTTTTCAGGTTGTCTCTGTGTCGACAGCTATCGGACCTTCGTCTCCGAGGATGCCGGCCCCAACACGTTGGTTGCCACGGTGCTGGCCAAAGACCCGGACGGAGATGGAATCGCGTACAAGATCACGTCAGGCAACGAGGAGGGCAACTTCGTCATCGACAGCCAGAAAGGTGCTGCAGCTCCCTCCATCTCTTCATCTTTTCTTCTGTCTCTCCCTCCATCTTTCCATCTCTCCTTCTGTCTCTCCCTTCCTCTCTCCATCTCTCCTTCTGTCTCTCTCTCCATCTTTCCATCTCTCCTTCTGTCTCTCCCTCCCTCTCTCCATCTCTCCTTCTGTCTCTCCCTCCATCTCTCTTTCCGTCTCTTCTTCCATCTCCATCTCTCCTTCTGTCTCTCCCTTCCTCTCTCCATCTCTCCTTCTGTCTCTCTCTCCATCTTTCCATCTCTCCTTCTGTCTCTCCCTCCCTCTCTCCATCTCTCCTTCTGTCTCTCTCTCCATCTTTCCATCTCTCCTTCTGTCTCTCTCTCCCTCTCTCCATATCTCCTTCTGTCTCTCCCTCCATCTCTCCATCTCTCCTTCTGTCTCTCCCTCCATCTTTCCATCTCTCCTTCTGTCTCTCCCTCCCTCTCTCCATCTCTCCTTCTGTCTCTCCCTCCATCTCTCCATCTCTCCTTCTGTCTCTCCCTCCATCTCTCCTTCTGTCTCTCCCTCCATCTTTCCATCTCTCCTTCTGTCTCTCCCTCCCTCTCTCCATCTCTCCTTCTGTCTCTCCCTCCATCTCTCCATCTCTCCTTCTGTCTCTCCCTCCATCTTTCCATCTCTCCTTCTGTCTCTCCCTCCATCTCTCCATCTCTCCTTCTGTCTCTCTCTCCCTCTCTCCATCTCCCCTTCCATCTCTCCATCTCTCCTTCTGTCTCTCCCTCCATCTCTCTATATCTCCTTCTGTCTCTCCCTCCATCTCTCCTTCTGTCTCTCCCTCCATCTTTCCATCTCTTCTTCTGTCTCTCCCTCCATCTCTCCATCTCTCCTTCTGTCTCTCCCTCCATCTTTCCATCTCTCCTTCTGTCTCTCCCTCCCTCTCTCCATCTCTCCTTCTGTCTCTTCCTCTATCTCTCCATCTCTCTTTCTGTCTCTCCCTCCATCTCTCTTTCCGTCTCTTCTTCCATCTCCATCTTTTCTTCTGTCTCTCCCTCCATCTCTCCATCTATCCTTCTGTTTCTCTCTCCATCTCTCCGTCTCTCCTTCTGTCTCTCTCTCCATCTCTCTTTATGTCTCTTCCTTCATCTCTCCATTTTATTTCTGTCTCTCCCTCCACCTCCATAGTTTCTTCTGTCTCTCCCTCCATCTTTCCATCTCTTCTTCTGTCTCTCCCCCATCTCTCAATTTTTTCTTCTGTCTCTCTCTCCATCTCTCCATCTCTGATTCTGTTTCTCCCTCCATCTCTCCATCTTTTCTTCTGTCTCTCCCTCCATCTCTCCATCTCTCCTTCTGTTTCTTCCTTTTTCTCTCCATCTCCTTCTGTCTCTCCCTCTCTCCCTCCATATTTGCATCTTTTTTTCTCTCTCCCTCCCTCTCCATTTCTTTTTCTGTCTTTCCCTCCATCTTTTCTTCTGTCTCTATTTCCATCTCTCCATCTTTTCTTCTGTCTCCCTCCCTCTCTCCATCTCTCCTTCTGTCTCTCCCTCCATCTCTCCATTTCTTTTTCTGTCTCTCCCTCCATCTCTTGATCTCTCCTTCTGTCTCTCCCTCCATCCCTCCATCTCTCTTTCTGTCTCTCCTTCCATCCCTTTCTCTTCCCTTTCCATATCTTTTTCTTCTCAAACGTTGTGTGAACCCCTCACATAATTTGAGGAATTTACTTGTATAATGTCACCTCAATAGTGCAAAGTGACTATTCGTCATCGACAGCCAGAAAGGTGCTGCAGCTCCCTCCATCTCTCCATCTTTTCTTCTGTCTCTCCCTCCATCTTTCCATCTCTCCTTCTGTCTCTCCCTTCCTCTCTCCATCTCTCCTTCTGTCTCTCTCTCCATCTTTCCATCTCTCCTTCTGTCTCTCCCTCCCTCTCTCCATCTCTCCTTCTGTCTCTCCCTCCATCTCTCTTTCCGTCTCTTCTTCCATCTCCATCTCTCCTTCTGTCTCTCCCTTCCTCTCTCCATCTCTCCTTCTGTCTCTCTCTCCATCTTTCCATCTCTCCTTCTGTCTCTCCCTCCCTCTCTCCATCTCTCCTTCTGTCTCTCCCTCCATCTCTCCATCTCTCCTTCTGTCTCTCCCTCCATCTCTCCTTCTGTCTCTCCCTCCATCTTTCCATCTCTCCTTCTGTCTCTCCCTCCCTCTCTCCATCTCTCCTTCTGTCTCTCCCTCCATCTCTCCATCTCTCCTTCTGTCTCTCCCTCCATCTTTCCATCTCTCCTTCTGTCTCTCCCTCCATCTCTCCATCTCTCCTTCTGTCTCTCTCTCCCTCTCTCCATCTCCCCTTCCATCTCTCCATCTCTCCTTCTGTCTCTCCCTCCATCTCTCTATATCTCCTTCTGTCTCTCCCTCCATCTCTCCTTCTGTCTCTCCCTCCATCTTTCCATCTCTTCTTCTGTCTCTCCCTCCATCTCTCCATCTCTCCTTCTGTCTCTCCCTCCATCTTTCCATCTCTCCTTCTGTCTCTCCCTCCCTCTCTCCATCTCTCCTTCTGTCTCTTCCTCTATCTCTCCATCTCTCTTTCTGTCTCTCCCTCCATCTCTCTTTCCGTCTCTTCTTCCATCTCCATCTTTTCTTCTGTCTCTCCCTCCATCTCTCCATCTATCCTTCTGTTTCTCTCTCCATCTCTCCGTCTCTCCTTCTGTCTCTCTTTCCATCTCTCTTTATGTCTCTTCCTTCATCTCTCCATTTTGTTTCTGTCTCTCCCTCCACCTCCATAGTTTCTTCTGTCTCTCCCTCCATCTTTCCATCTCTTCTTCTGTCTCTCCCCCATCTCTCAATTTTTTCTTCTGTCTCTCTCTCTCCATCTCTCCATCTCTGATTCTGTTTCTCCCTCCATCTCTCCATCTTTTCTTCTGTCTCTCCCTCCATCTCTCCATCTCTCCTTCTGTTTCTTCCTTTTTCTCTCCATCTCCTTCTGTCTCTCCCTCTCTCCCTCCATATTTCCATCTTTTTTTCTCTCTCCCTCCCTCTCCATTTATTTTTCTGTCTTTCCCTCCATCTTTCCTTCTGTCTCTCTTTCCATCTCTCCATCTTTTCTTCTGTCTCCCTCCCTCTCTCCATCTCTCCTTCTGTCTCTCCCTCCATCTCTCCATTTATTTTTCTGTCTCTCCCTCCATCTCTTGATCTCTCCTTCTGCCTCTCCTTCCATCCCGCCATCTCTCTTTCTGTCTCTCCTTCCACCCCTTTCTCTTCCCTTTCCATATCTTTTTCTTCTCAAACGTTGTGTGAACCCCTCACATAATTTGAGGAATTTACTTGTATAATGTCACCTCAATAGTGCAAAGTGACTATTCGTCATCGACAGCCAGAAAGGTGCTGCAGCTCCCTCCATCTCTCCATCTTTTCTTCTGTCTCTCCCTCCATCTTTCCATCTCTCCTTCTGTCTCTCCCTTCCTCTCTCCATCTCTCCTTCTGTCTCTCTCTCCATCTTTCCATCTCTCCTTCTGTCTCTCCCTCCCTCTCTCCATCTCTCCTTCTGTCTCTCCCTCCATTTCTCTTTCCGTCTCTTCTTCCATCTCCATCTCTCCTTCTGTCTCTCCCTTCCTCTCTCCATCTCTCCTTCTGTCTCTCTCTCCATCTTTCCATCTCTCCTTCTGTCTCTCCCTCCCTCTCTCCATCTCTCCTTCTGTCTCTCTCTCCATCTTTCCATCTCTCCTTCTGTCTCTCTCTCCATATCTCCTTCTGTCTCTCCCTCCATCTCTCCATCTCTCCTTCTGTCTCTCCCTCCATCTTTCCATCTCTCCTTCTGTCTCTCCCTCCCTCTCTCCATCTCTCCTTCTGTCTCTCCCTCCATCTCTCCATCTCTCCTTCTGTCTCTCCCTCCATCTCTCCTTCTGTCTCTCCCTCCATCTTTCCATCTCTCCTTCTGTCTCTCCCTCCCTCTCTCCATCTCTCCTTCTGTCTCTCCCTCCATCTCTCCATCTCTTAAATAATAATTTGGTTTGTGTGACTCATAAATGGCGGTTAGTGTGAGGCCAGTTTGTTGTTTTAGTCAGACTGCGGCCCGGGTTCACAGTGGAAGCAGGAATCGGTGGGTTTGGCACCTGCACTAGGGCTGAGAGTGGCATGCTAATAGCATGGAACAGAAGTGGCATCTCATTAGTACGGAGCGTAAACGCATGCAGACGCAACCCAGGAAGTCGTCCCGACCAGCCGCCAATCGCATGCTTCACAGGGATTTGGAAGTGCCGTTAACTCGTCGCTAAGCTTGGGCGGGGAAGAGCTTTGAGCCTTTCAAAACGTGACTCTGAATTAAATGGTTTTTTTGTTGTTGTTTTTTTTTTTTACAATTCTTTATAAATTAATATTATATTTTGTATGCAGAGGGAGATACACTGAGGAATGTGTCGATTAACCTTTGTTGCCCGCTTTGAAATATTATTTTATATTACGAGATATGACAAAGGCTAGTAGTCTGTGGCCATTTGTTTAGAACAGGTGTTCTGTAGATCTTTACATTATATGGAAGCTCCAAACATCTGTTTGTAATGTGTCTACTATTGCCTCCAAATAATATAGCAGTTAGTGGATCAGAGTAACATAAATAAGTGGAGGGCTTTAGTTTGCCACTTGTATAGGTAATATAGCCCTGGGAGTTAATTATATACGCAAAGGCAGGTTCGCTCCTATATTGGAGCGCCGATAAATTATTTCCATGAAGTCTACAGACTGTCAATAATCTCATATGGAACAAATGACCCGGCTAATTAATTAATTAAGAGCCGGAGCTGTCATGAAATCCTGAAATTGATTATCTCACCTTGTTGACACGAGGCTATAAAATCTCTCCCGTCTCTAACGACCCTAACCGATTGGCCGCTAAATTGTCTATGAAGCCAAGTATCAGTGTCCAGGCCGGCAAATAAATCAAAGTAAGCTCAAAATGAATAAGGCTCCTCAGCATCTCCGCCTTTACGGCAAACGCAGCGGCGGAGATAAAAACGTCAGTTGGTAATGGCATGCGGAACTCCATTTTGATGGATCAGGAGAGGTTCTAGAGAGGCAGTAAATCAATAGCATCGTGGCAGCTGACAGTAGCACTGAGAGCTGTTGTTTTCACTATTCATTTGGCACTGTGATAAAGGTGGGCTTTTGGTTTCAAGATTTCCTTTGCAATTACCCTACAAATGAACAGGTACTTTGGCTGTTCAGACAGTCAAAAGTGAGCATGGAGTGTGTGTGTTTGTGTGTGTGTGTGTATGCGTGCGTGTGTGCGTGCGTGTGTGTGTGCGCTTGTGTGTGTGTGTGTGTGCGTGCGTGCGTGCGTGTGTGTGTGTGTGCGTGTGTGTGCGTGCGTGTGTGTGTGCGTTTGTGTGTGTGTGTGTGTGTGTTGTTGTGTGTGTCTGTCCTGTCATAACTGCTGTCGTTAATGTAGCAAATGTTTACGGAACATGTTTTTTTTTTCTTGCAACGTGCATTGCTGCTGCATTTAAATAAGCTTTTACACTAAATAATTTTTAGGCATTCCAATGAAAGCTACTCACGTCTGGCTGACGTGTCAATGATTTTCATGACTTTAATTCAGTAAAATTATTCGTTTTTATTTCTTCCTCCTAATGTGGAATGCTCGATTGTATTCACGGGCTCGTCTCGTCAATGTGTGAGAGAGCGCGGGTTGGGTCGCGCCTGCGCCACTGACTTCCGCTTCCTCTTCTGTCGCCATCGGCGCCAGCTGGGCTGCGCGGTCGCGCTCCGGCCGTTGGAAGGGTGCTCTTCACACGCATCCACGTATGCGGCCAGAGAGAGTTAGCCCTGCCCTCTGACACCCCCGTGTCCCCGGGCAACATTTCAGCCAATTACATGCCACCCACCGGGCCTGCTGTCCAAAATCAGCACTGGCACGGTTAGCATTTAATAACAGACCATATGATGAATCACTACCCTGAAAAACCATGCTTTAACGGGACCTGCCTCTCGCTGTGTGCCTAAATATATATATTATTTATATATATATATATTATATATATATATATATATATATATATATATATATATGCATATCATTTGTGCTGCTTAGGGCGAGAGCTGCAGATGGATAATTACTCTTATTTTTTTTTTTACACTGCATCTCATCAGAAAACGGCTCAGAAAACGTTCTCTGGGTTTAATGCTAGATGTTCCAGGAATAAATTAATCGCTAAGTGGTGAGACATTTATTACGCAGCCCTCCATGTTTCTATACCGTGTGGCGATCCACTTCCTTCTGCAGTCTGGGGCTTATATAACTGCTGCCTGCTCTTCTCTGCCCGACCCCCTCCTGCCAGCCCTCACCACCCAGGGGCTGATGTCCAGATCCCCCTTTCTCCTCCTCCTCCTCCTCCTCCTCACTTGATCTGACATGGCGGTAACGGAATGTCGATGAGAGGTGACATTGTGAAAATATGGCCAGTGGGGGGGGGGGGGGAGAGCTGGCAGGCCACGCCCACAACTCTGTCATAGACCCAGGTCTGGATTACATCACATTTGTCCTTGACTTAAGTGTGTGTTTTTTTTTTCTTGTTTTTTTTTTTCAAGACTCATAAATACAATTTGGCAAGCCAATACCAATTAATTTAATGTTTCAGGATTGCTCAACTGGCCAAATTGGCCAAACTAACACTTGCAGGTAATTGGGGGTCAAAATTAAGGGCATGTGTTGTTTTTTTAATGCTGGCCGTAGGTCTTTGCGGACGGGATCGATTGTGATGTCTCAGGGGCCAAAGTCCTCCAGCTGAAAGAGGAAAGCCAGCACAGATCTGCGAGAGTGTCCTTAAATTCCCTGGGAAAGCTCCTTCTCTTTAGTTCTTGGGCTTAACGTCCCTCGTTGAAAAATTGGTTCACCTCCCCCACTACCCTATTTCCCCTTATACCAACTCATACACAGTACAGTGCAATGCAATTATAGTCATCCCCTTAGGGCGAGTAGATAGGACTACAGTGAGTTACAAATGGACAACTGCCATACAGACGCTAAGACACTTGTAACACACAGACAGAGTAATATACCGCTGCCTTTAAAGGCCTTCGATTTAAAAAAAACAGAGTAAAAAAAAATAAACCTGCTAAAACCCCATTTTGAAGTCAGCTGCGTTGGCATCCAGGGACAAAGCTTGTGTGCAAAAGGGCGCTGATGTGCACTCCTCGCCGCCCGTCAATCGCGTTTACCTGGCGGTGAAATACAGGACCGGATCGACTCAGGACACCTTTTGCTCTGTTATGTTCTGTTTGACTCCCGGGCCCGGGGTCGAGCTGGCCGAGCCGACCAGAGAGGAAATGGAACCTGTGACAAGAGCTTGACTGGCAGCTGACCTTAAATCGCATGGAGACCCCCGCCCCCCCCCTGGCTATGTCTGTGTGTGTTTTCATTAAATGGGAATTGATTATGTTTCCGTTTGATCCCTCAGAGGCCCAGTCGTGTGGTAGAGCGCCTCGGCTTAGATTTTTGGGTGGTGGGGGGTTTGGGGGGGTTATGAAGAGGCTGAGTTATCCTGCTCTTTCGGCTTCGTCTTCCTCGAGGAGAGGCGAAGGGAGAGGGGGGTGGGGGGAGGGCCTGTGGGGTTTCAGCGGCTCTCATCTTCGCGGCTGCGTTGGTGTGACTTCACTCTGCATGCAGTGATCTGAGGGGGACGGGAATGAGGCTCGCGCCCTTCAGGTCTCCCCATGTATCCGAAGAAGTGGGGGGGGGCAGTGTGTGGAGCGCGTCCGCTGCCCACACATCCAAAGCGGGAGATACGTGACAGAATACAAAGAGCGGAATTAAATTGTAAAATAGAGGATGGGTGGGAGCTCGCTGCCCGCAACAACAACAAAAAGAAAAAAAAAAAGAAAAGTCGCATCCAAGGCAACCGTCGCCAAGGGGACCAGGGCAGAAGTTAAAGGAAGTTCAGGAGGAGGAGGTGGGGAAGGGAGATGCAGATGTTCCCTGGAAACGTGGCCCTGCTGGGCTCATCCCCCAGTCTGTCTCTTTCTCCTTCATTTCATCTCTCATTCTTTGTCATTCTCTCTCTCTCTCTCTCTCTCTCTCTCCACCCCTCCCCCTTTCCCTCCCTCTTGTTGTCAGTTAATCTGTCTCCGTCTTTCATTTGCCTGTCCTCTGCCCCGTTTTTTTTTATCTCTCTTCTCACTCTCATATCTTTTTAGCCATGCCTATCAATTTCACACACCTCCATTAGGGCGGCAAATAGGGTATTTGGAAAGCCGCTGAATTTTGGACTTCACTCACAGAGCAAAATCCTGAGTGTTAAATCAGTGGCAATGGTGTTTATATGAGTCCAACATGGGTGATATATATACTCCATTAGCGCTAAACTGCTCTCTCTGAGCCTATTTTACACTGAAAATTGTGCTTTGCAGAGAAGTAGAAGGAAAGTAAAGAAAATCCAACACAGGTGTGCAGGTGTGTCCTTCAACAGTATTAAGGGCTTTTTCCCTTCAGCGTGGCTCTCCAAGAATCCCGAAAAGCCTCCTTTTCAAACCCATAACTTATGCCACCATCCCATTTTCCCAACAACGTAATCCAGTTTCTTTCCATAGCTCCCATGATTTAACATGAAAAGAAGAAGAAGGCAGTGACTAATTTCAAAAATCAATACCCATAAGTCCCCGTTCTCTTATGGCTCCTGCCACGGGAGCCCGCTTCCTGACGAACGCAGAGCCGTGATTGGCTGGTGAACGACTGGGTGATTGTGTTTTGCAGGTCTGATACGGCTACGGTCCAGCCCCCCTCCCAGACTGCAGGGATTAGAGTATGTCCTCAACGTCACGGCGACCGATGACAATGCCTCCGGTGGGCCACACACCCTCTCCTCCGTTGCCCAGGTGATCGTTGGCGTGGACGACGTCAACAACAACAAGCCCGTGTTCGAAAAGGTGAGGCCTGGCTCTAACTGGTCAATGGTTATCTTTCTCACCTTTCTTTACCTCTTCATCTATGTACACTTCCTAGAGCTCCCCTTTCTCTCTCCCTCTTCCCCTCTTTTTCCACTGCCTGCTTGTCTGTCTCTTTTCTCACTGTCTGTTTGTCTGTCTGTCTTTTTCCCCACTGTCTGTTTGTCTGTTTGTCTCTTTTTCCACTGTCTGTTTGTCTGTCTGTCTCTTTTCCCACTGTCTGTTTGTCTGTCTGTCTCTTTTCCCACTGTCTGTTTGCCTGTCTGTCTCTTTTCCCACTGTCTGTTTGTCTGTCTATTTTCCCACTGTCTGTTTGTCTGTCTGTCTCTTTTCTCACTGTCTGTCTGTCTGTCCCTTTTCCCACTGTCTGTTTGTCTGTCTGTCTCTTTTCCCACTGTCTGTTTGTCTGTCTCTTTTCCCACCGTCTGTTTGTCTGTCCCTTTTCCCACTGTCTGTTTGTCTGTCTGTCTCTTTTCCCACTGTCTGTTTGTCTGTCTGTCTCTTTTCCCACTGTCTGTTTGTCTGTCTGTCTCTTTTCCCACTGTCTGTTTGTCTGTCTGTCTCTTTTCCCACTGTCTGTTTATCTGTCTGTCTCTTTTCCCATGTTCTGTCCTTCTCCTCCTCCTCTTCCTCTTCTACCTTCTTTCTGTCTTCTTTCTCACCCTTTCTCCTTTTCTCTCTCTCTTTCTCGCTCTCTCAATCTTCTCTCTCTTTCTCTTTCTGTTTCACTCTCCTCTCTCTCTCTTTTTCTCCCCTTTGTCTCTCTTAGTGGAAAAGTGATCAGCTGACGGATCAGGTTTATTTCCATCTTATCTAAGGACTCTCTGCGAAGCTTTTGAAATTATTGCAGATTCAAGATATCCCAGTTTATTTGTTTATAAAGGTGTCAGTTGAAAATTAGCTCGATTCGAATGAACTCCTCTGGCCTTGTAGATAACAAGGTCTGCTTTGTTGAGATGATTCTGAAATTCACATGTCTTCTGGGAAATTTGCTATACACATATTTCATCGCTTAACTCTTTCAGGGGATGTGGTTACAGGGAGAAATAAACCACAGATGTATTTCTCTTTTCTATGTTTGTACTTTTATTTGGAGCAGGAACTAATGAACTAATGTACTTTGGAATGTTCTGAAGTAGATGGTAAAAGAGGTAGCACACAGGAAGTGATGTAATTTTTGTAAATCCTCTGATAAATTTAGATGGTTTGCTTCTCAAATGCTTTTCCTCAGGCTGCTTTTAGAACCTGACCAACTTCTCCACACTATGGGGAACTATCAAATGAATCCAGGTGAAACTTTAACAGACAAAGGCAATCAAGCCCAGAGAAGAATACATATAAACTCCTATGCACCTCAAAACACCATGCACGCAGGCACGCACGCACACACATACATACAAACACACACACACACACACACACACACACACACACACACAAGCAACAGAACAAAAAATTATTCATGTTGTCTTTGCTCCCTCATGCATTTTCTGGGATTGGGTCTGTTTCAGTGCATTTGAGATGCTGAGCCAAGGCGAGGCGCAAGGAGAGAGGGAGGGAGGGAGGGAGAGAGAAAAGGAAAGGAAGGGATTATGACACAAGGGTTTCATTAATGGCTCGCCCCCTGATTACGCCGCCTCATCACGTCTCACACACACTCACACTCCTATCGGACCTCTCGCCTCACACACACTCACACTCCTATCGGGCCTCTCGCCTCACACACACTCACACTCCTATCAGGCCTCTGGCCTCACACACACTCACACTCCTATCAGGCCTCTCGCCTCAGACACACTCACACTCCTATCAGGCCTCTCGCCTCACACACACTCACACTCCTATCAGGCCTCTCGCCTCACACACACTCACACTCCTATCAGGCCTCTCGCCTCACACACACTCACACTCCTATCAGGCCTCTCGCCTCACACACACTCACACTCCTATCAGGCCTCTCGCCTCACACACACTCACACTCCTATCAGGCCTCTCGCCTCACACACACTCACACTCCTATCAGGCCTCTCGCCTCACACACACTCACACTCCTATCAGGCCTCTCGCCTCACACACACTCACACTCCTATCGGGCCTCTCGCCTCACACACACTCACACTCCTATCGGGCCTCTCGCCTCACACACACTCACACTCCTATCGGGCCTCTCGCCTCACACACACTCACACTCCTATCGGGCCTCTCGCCTCACACACACTCACACTCCTATCGGGCCTCTCGCCTCACACACACTCACACTCCTATCAGGCCTCTGGCCTCACACACACTCACACTCCTATCAGGCCTCTCGCCTCAGACACACTCACACTCCTATCAGGCCTCTCGCCTCACACACACTCACACTCCTATCAGGCCTCTCGCCTCACACACACTCACACTCCTATCAGGCCTCTCGCCTCACACACACTCACACTCCTATCAGGCCTCTCGCCTCACACACACTCACACTCCTATCAGGCCTCTCGCCTCACACCGCCTGCGTGGGACAATTCAGCAGCCTCTGTGAGGACGATCAGAGAGAGAGATACATAAAGAGAGAGAAAGTGAGAGAGATAGATAAAGAGAGGGACCGTGTGAGGAGAGACAGAGAAAGTGAGAGAGAGAAGGAGAGAGATATAGATGACAAGAGAGGGAGTGAGAGAGAAGAAGAGAGATAGACAAAAAGAGAGATAAAAGAGAGAGAGAGAGAGAAAGAGATAGAAATAAGAGAATCGTAGGTGATGACGGAGCTGAATGCAGCAGATTATGGTGAATTAGGGATGGCCCACCCCCCTCCATGCCCCCCTGCGACAGCCCCCCCTTCTTCCAATACTGCTCTCAGGTGCCTGCCAGTCCTATTCAGGTGTGCCAAATCTGGGAGCTCTGGGACTCTGTGGTTCACCTCCTAATTGAGCCTGAGACATGGCTGCCTGCCCAGAGTTATCAACCCCCCCCCCCCCCCCCCCCACCCCAAAAAAGCCCCTACCATTATGCGAAGTGAGACTCATTCAACAACTGATGGCACACTGAGGTGATCGCAAAGACGATTCACTTTCCTGCAGATCATTCGCCAACAAGAGTAAATATCAAAGGAGAAAGACATTTAGTGGTCAGTGATTTTTTAAATTAAATTTTATTTTCAGTTCAATTAAACATTCCTAGCGTTTTATCCCCCTCTCTGTGTACAAAGCAGGTTTCCACAGAAGGAGGGGGAATGCTGATGTTTTTTTCACCTTTCTGCGGAAGGCTTTTAGGCCAGCGAGTGGGCGAGAGAGAGAGAGAGAGAGAGAGAGAGCGAGAGAGAGAGAAGGTCTCTGTTTTAGCCCTGCCTGATTTTATTGTTTTCGTCTCTGTGCATCCATTGTGAAGAGATCGATTCAAGGCTGCCTGAATTGTAAATCACAGCCCATTCTCAATGGAAAAAGATCATACACTGGGGTATAGTTATACTCAAGGCAACACCCCCTCCCCCCTTTATCTCTTTTTCTCTTTTGATAAAAATTTTTCTCTTTGGATACAAGTTGAAATTCATGTTTATAATGTTTTATTGGCATGAAGTACAGAACTGTTAATATTCCAGAAGCAGTGGAGCAGAACACAAGATAAGACAGGTAAAATATAGAGTAATACATAAGCTAGCAACAAAAGCTCAATATTGTATGGAAAAATATAACCCCATTGATCTCTTTATCGGGCAAGGTACAAGATGACCTGTTTGGCTGATGCATAAGAGATCGCTGTGCGTCAGGCTTGTAAAGGCATTACTGTGTATTTTCTTAGCAGGAGAAAGCAATTTTTCTTCTGTTCCAAGTCAAATTCTGAATAATTGGTGCTTACGGAGTGATTTCGCAAAGAGCAGTCACCTATCGGACCGCTGTTGGCTACTGCTGTCGGCACGGCAACGTTTCGCAAATTGGCTTTGCAACGGTCTGCTAGCGGCATTATTTTTAATGGCTGATCGTCATCCCGACCGCCTCACCTTGAGGGTCCGCTGGCGGATGGCTGTGGTGGCGGTTTGTGAACCGCTGGCTGACCGACAGCCTGGCGACGGCGGGCTCCTAGCGGGTCGCTGTGTGCTTGCTAGCAGGGGTGGGCAGTACTGCTGAGGTTCAGTTGGTAGAGCCTTGCGCTGGCAATGCAAAGTTTGTGAGTTCAATCCCAGGGTACTACGTATACTGGAAAATGTATGCATTCATATATTCATATGTTCATTTCAACAGGGTGGCCACAGACCCCTGGGGGTCATTGAAGGTACTGTAGGGAGGTCCCTGGCCAGACTCGATATGCAATGACTATATATAGATTTGGGAAAATATTTAAAAATAACACTTTCTAACTCATGATGAGGGTCTCTGGGATGCCTTTTGAGCCTGGGTGTGGGGTCCATGGATCTAAACTAGTTGAAAACCCCCTGAATACTATGTTGCTTTGGATTAAAAATGTCTGCTATAATCATATATATATGGGAGGAAGGGTGTGGGGGGCATTTTGTATGAGGAAGTACAACTTTGACAGGCTGTTCCCAGCCCCCTGAGGGTCTGATTGTGAGCGATGTTTGTCCTCTCTGTGAAGCCTTGCACTTGTGTTGGCCCGTGTCAGCGGCCGATACCGCTGTAAAAGTGCTCTCCTGCTGATAATACTCACAGTCACCGCCACGATCACCTAATCCCCCATTGTCTCCTGTGGGGAAAAAGCTGTCCTGCGCTTTTTGTCTTCGGCTCTCGTTAGCATGCGTCCCATTTTAGCGCTGTGCTATCGTTTTAGCACAATTGTATTTCGTGTGAAGTTTCTGTGTGGTTAGAGGGGGTTAACGCAGTGAGAATCAGACCCAGTTGTGAGAGCAAACTATTTTCATTGCAATGCTGTGCCTGGTGCTGATACGATTGTGGGCCTCGGTCTGTTTGATGTGTTCTAAATTTACCCGCCCTTTTACGAGTTTTGACTAACAATGGATGTTGGCCTAAGACTGCTGTGCATTCATCGTTTTGGGATTTCTCTTTGTTCTGGTAGCATCACTTGCCAAAATTCTATCGAGTGTTTGTCCCATTTAGAAAAATCTAACTCACACCTGGAAGGACCTCATTCTTCACTGTCGTATAGGGCAATTCATTGAACATCAAAAAAATGTTTTGTCAAAAAATGTTCATATTTATTTTTCTGAATCTTCATTGTGATTTAGTTTTTTTGGATTGCTAAAAATACCATGTGAGTTTTCAACCTCTGTTCAGTCAAAACCACAGAATTTTATAGAAGTTGGCTTGCAGCAAATTGAAAACCTTGACTGAAAACCTGTCAGGCACATGAAAGGACAGCTTTGTTATTTCTTCAAGAGAGCATCAGACCCTACATACCAGTCAGGACTCTCCGTTCTGCTACCACTGGGAGCCTTACGCCACCCACAACATGTCCGCACTTCCAGGTCACGTTCCCTGTCTATTACGACTCCCTGGTGGTGGAATGAGCTTCCCACTGCGATCAGGGCTGCAGAAACCCTGTCCGTCTTCTGACACAAACTGAAAACTTACACTATAGCTCTCCTGACTTTTTCTTCTTCTTTGGAAAAAAAAAGTGTCTTTTTTCAACACTTTTTTTTGGATTTTCTTCTGGGATTTGTTTAGGCGAGGTAAAGGCTAAGGTTAGTGGTACAGTGGTATTCACTTTTATTTGCAATACTACTTGGGGATTCTTTTGGGTATTTGCAACTACAACTTATTGATTATTACTGTGCCTGTTTGGTAATATGGCACATGTGTATTCCAGAGCCTAACATGATGTTCTCCACTATTGAAAGTCTCTCTGGATAAAAGCATCCACTTTTGACTCTAGTGACTCTAATGTCATGTCATGTTATGTCATGTAATAAGAGCATCTTCTAAGTGACTGTAATGTCATGTCATGTTATGTCATGTAATAAGAGCATCTTCTTAGTGACTGTAATGTAATGGAACGTAAGGTAATGTCACGTAATGTAATAATAGCATCCTCTAAGTGATTGTAATGTATTGATTTTCAGACCCAAATATGAATGCCCTGGTGTGTGTATTCTGCTCGTTTCTTTCGCAGTGTGAGGTTAGATTTGTTTTCTGAGAACTGGATTGTTTTTTTGTTTTGTTTTTTAAATATAATTTTGTGGTTTTCTTACTCATTCAGCTTTTTATCTTTCTTTCTTGGAAAAAAATATGTCTGTGTAAACAGCACCAAACAAAAATGTAATAGGATTTTATTTAGTTTCCCCTACCCCCCTTTCTACTTACTGTCAACAAACTGTGCTGTGCTGGCGATGTCACACATTCCCTCTCCTTTCCCGAGAGGAAAGACAGCCTCTCTGTCTCTAGGGGTGCTTACTGAGCGTTTAAAACAGGGAGCAGACATGTACGCGGACTTTTGCCTTTCATAGACGAGCGTACCAACCCCCCTTTGTAGACTACATTTCCCATCATTGTTGTGCGCTAATTGCAAAAAACAATGCACAGGTCTGCACGGACACAAAAAACGACTGCAGACTCTGTGGACATCTGTACGCATACTTTTTTTTCGCCACTATGAATTGGTCTTAAGTGCTCAGGACAGATGTTCCGTCGATGCAGTCCTGCAGCAAGCTCTGGCCCCACTTGTAAAACTAGCGCGTACTGAGAAACCGTGGCTCTATTTCCGCTGGAGAATGAGAGCCAGCGCCATCTCATCCCGCTGGCCTTATCAGCCGTACGCGGAAACCGGTTGTGATTATTCAGTCTGTAATTAGTTCTGACCGCGTCCCTGTTTTTTTCTCATCACTGTCTCTTGTTAGATGGCTTGGTGCGGTGTTACACTCATTAGAATAGCGTTTTCGTCACTGGCACGGTCCGGATTTGATGCGAGGCTGTGAGGCTCATCCATGCACCACAGTGTGGTGCCTTAACCAAATGAGCCACCCAGCAGCCCCTTACTACTTGTTCTGAGGCATGTTGTTTGTGGGTGTTACTGGCTGAAGAGAGACTTTTGTTTGATGATTTCTTGGCATTGGTGGGTAGAAATGTATTCAATGGATGCAAAACTTCATCACCCTCCATTGTTTGTCAATTAAAAATAGGCACAGACCTAATTATGTCCTGCATGCATTACTGGTTTATTCCCTTTGACGTTGTAGAATATTTTTTGCGGATATCTGAAGCAATTATTATTCCTCCATTAATACATATCTGTCTATGAGCTAACCCCATCCTCACTGAGAGGCATTGATTAGTGATTTTTAAATCATTTTCTAATGGTAATTGAACGGTTTAGTTGGAGAACTGACATCTCTCTCGCTCTCTCTCTCTCTCTCTCGCTTGCTCTCTCTCACTCTCTCTCTGGTTCAGATTCAATTCCAATTAACATTCAAATGAGTCCTGTCTCTCAAATTCTTTCCTTTTCAAAACTTCTAATTTGTTCTTTCTCTTTCTCGAGTTGAAACTCAACGTTTTCTCTCTCCGTCCTTTGCTTCCCGGTTTCTCCACAGTGCCAGCAGTACAGAGAGAGGTCTTCAGTGCTGGAGAACCAGCCCCCAGGGACCTCTGTACTGCAGGTTCACGCAGTGGATGCTGACGAGGGAGCCAATGGGAAGGTGACATACGGGTTCATGCACAAAGATAGCACCATCCCCGCCTTCGGCATCCACCCGGAGACAGGTACATGGGCAACCACCTACACCACCATGCAGTGGAGCTGTTAGCAGGGGTCAGAGCTGCATTGTGGAGCAGTGGTCAAATCTGCACTGTGGAGCCGTGATCAGAGCAGCAGTGTGGAGCAGTGATCAGAGCAGCAGTGTGGAGCCGTGATCAGAGCAGCAGTGTGGAGCAGTGGCCAGACCGTCAGTGTGGAGCAGTGGTTAGAACAGCAGTGTGGAGCAATAGTTAGAGCAGCCGTGTGGAGCAGTGGTCAGAGCAGCAGTGTGGAGCAGTGGTTAGAGCAGCAGTGTGGAGCAGTGGCCAGAGCGGCAGTGTGGAGCAGTGGTTAGAGCAGCAGTGTGGAGCAGTGGTTAGAGCAGCAGTGTGGAGCAGTGGTCAGAGCAGCAGTGTGGAGCAGTGTGGAGCAGTGGTTAGAGCAGCAGTGTGGAGCAGTGGTCAGAGCAGCAGTGTGGAGCAGTGGTTAGAGCAGCAGTGTGGAGTAGTGGGTTTGCCGCTGTATCAAGAAGGCTGTGGATTTCACTTCTTTTGCCTCCCATGTTAAAAAACAGTCCATGTTCATAAATATGTAATGTGGTCAGACTGTACAGAGTGCAACATACCTTTGTTGTCTGGTAATTGTATAAATAATGAAGCATCTCACCCTCGCTTTTACAATTCTTCATTATGCATATAACACTGAATGTGCTAATAATTTTTTTTATTTTCTGGACTGCTCCTGCTCTTAGAATTCAAATCTTGACGCATTTCAAGTGTTCCAAATTTCAATCCAATTTTCTGTAATCACATCTTTTCAAAATGCGTCACTGCTGAAAAGAAAGGTTCAGAAGACAAGGGCTTTAATAGAATTACACTGAAGCACTCTTTCACTGCTCTACGCTTTTACACAAACACCTTAAGAATTTCTATAAAGCCGTCTTGTTGAAAGACCACAGGATGAGAATTCATCCCAGGTGTGCATAAGAAAATGGCGTCTGCGGAAACTTCCTGTAAAACACTGATGTGATGCTTGCATATTGTTGTATTTTACATGATGAAATTACATCATAGCAACTGAATAAATGAATTGAACAGTTTTATTCTGGTGAAATCCATTGAGACAAAGGTCTCTTTTTTTCCAAGGCATCCTGGGACAAACCATTAAAGAAATATACAGTAAATGATGAGCATTCATATAAACAGAGTTTAGTTCTATTCTCATCTATTCTATTAGAATAGAATCAAATAGAATAGAGTAGAATTTAATATAACTAAATTCTATCCTATTCTATTATATTACATGGAATAAAAAGGGACACAATTCTGAAATGTCCAAAAGAGAAGGAATGTTTATTAAAAGTGTAAAATGTACTGTAGTTTATTGATTACTGAACATTTATCTGTGTATAGTACATTTGTGGTGGCCTGGGAAAGCCCTTGTGAAATGTTTGTCTTCTTGAGTTATCCGCATTTCTAAATTATATGAACTGTTCTGGACAATATTCTCTTCAGATTTGTTTGATATCTCAACCAGAGTCCAAGTTATGATGTTTTAAAGTGAACAAAAGCCCAAAACTTAAAACTGAGAAGAATCCAGTATGAAAACATCACCATACACTTTGGTTGCTCTGTAATATAATCTATTTGTATTATTTGTTGCATTTATTTATCTTTGAGCTCCTGTTGCACTGTTGGACGTCGATATTCTACAAAACATAGTAATAATATATAAATACAATTGCAATGGTATATTATGAATTAAATGAGATGCAGTATTAAAGCACAACGTCTTGAAAGGCGAAAGGCTGAAAACGTGCAAGAATTGATAACTTGTTGCTACAACAACAAGGCAATAACAATATCAAGCTTTAAACATTCTTAAATATAATAAATTAATACAGCTACAGTGGAATAGTACTCTTATGAAATAATGAACTGGATTAAGCACGATAACCCATCCAGTGGCTAAAGGCAATGGCGACAACGTGTTAGAATTGGCCGTAGTGATACACGACTAACCCCAAATACCTCTTACATTGCGACAATGTGATCTCCAATGCATTTACAATCATTAAACGAAAATCAATAAACACAATTGGAATGGAACACTATTTTTTTTTTTTTTTAAGTGCAAAGCATCCAGTCATTGATGCACTCTTCATGCCCATAGACTAGGAGGGATGAATTTGTCATTGTTTTTCAGGAGGTACACAGTTTTAAAACTGTCAAATTATGGTAAGACTTACGTTCAATGTTTTTTGGTTGTTTGCCAAAATTGAACGTCAGCTACATCCAACGGTTCTCCAGACCGCCACACAAATAGTAAACCATCATGTTCCAGTGGGACACTGATAGGTGAAAACTTAAGCAGCTAATTAGGCCAGTCGAAGACGGGAAAGCTGGCCAATACAGAAATGTAGAAAACGGCCCCCTGTGACTGGGGTTCGATGCTTGTGTTCTGAGGCGCACTTGCTGATGTGGATTTTCCCTTCGACATTGACCAAACTATATTGGCTCTTCCAGGTGTGATCGTCACAGCCAGGAAGTTTGATCGCGAGAGACAGCGGGAGTACGCTGTCACGGTAACGGCCACAGACCAGGCCGCGGAGCCTCTCATAGGGATTTGCCAGATCAACATTTTAATTCTGGATGAGAATGACAACGACCCAAAGTTTGAGAACCTGCGCTATGAGTGTGAGTATCTGTCATCGTTTAAAATGTTATCTTTGCTCTTGGTGACATCGGTGAATGACAGATTTACAGATGGAATACAATTACAAACAAAATACAGAATGAAATGCATTTTCTGGTTCCACTTTGTATTCACCGGACCTAGCGTCTGTGTAATTGCATTGTAACTGTAAACCTTACGTTGATCTTACAGCTTTAAACCTGTTAGCGGGTGCATTTTACATTACATTACAATTGCTCTACAGACGCTCTTATCAAGAGAAAGGAGCCTTATCTGTAGAAGTGTTATTCTCAGGAATACAAAAGTGCATATCACAGAAGCAGGCACAAAAGGCCAATTTATAATCATACACTTAGAACATTATAACAAAAGAAAACACCACAAGACAGATAACCTATTTTTGCACAGGTATACCTATAACATTATCCCAAAAGGAAATACAAAGAAGGGAAGAATAGTGCGTCAGGGGAACCATAGTGCGGTCTGTAGTGG
Source organism: Ilyophis sp. 1 JC-2022 (assembly GCA_022702515.1). NCBI lineage: Eukaryota > Metazoa > Chordata > Actinopteri > Anguilliformes > Synaphobranchidae > Ilyophis > Ilyophis sp. 1 JC-2022. The sequence goes on along the minus strand of CM040400.1, from coordinate 49,150,455 downwards.
AAGATGGGCAGAGTTTCTGCTGTTCTGACTGCAGTGGAAGATGGGCAGAGTTTCTGCTGTTCTGACTGCAGTGGAAGATGGGCAGAGTTTCTGCTGTTCTGACTGCAGTGGAAGGTGGGCAGAGTTTCTGCTGTTCTGACTGCAGTTGGAAGAAGGGCAGAGTTTCTGCTGTTCTGACTGCAGTGGGAAGATGGGCAGGGTTTCTGCTGTTCTGACTGCAGTGAAAGATGGGCAGGGTTTCTGCTGTTCTGACTGCAGTGGAAGATGGGCAGGGTTTCTGCTGTTCTGACTGCAGTGGGAAGATGGGCAGGGTTTCTGCTGTTCTGACTGCAGTGGAAGATGGGCAGGGTTTCTGCTGTTCTGACTGCAGTGGAAGATGGGCAGGGTTTCTGCTGTTCTGACTGCAGTGGGAAGATGGGCAGGGTTTCTGCTGTTCTGACTGCAGTGGAAGGTGGGCAGAGTTTCTGCTGTTCTGACTGCAGTGGAAGATGGGCAGGGTTTCTGCTGTTCTGACTGCAGTGGGAATATGGGCAGGGTTTCTGCTGTTCTGACTGCAGTGGAAGATGGGCAGGGTTTCTGCTGTTCTGACTGCAGTGGAAGATGGGCAGGGTTTCTGCTGTTCTGACTGCAGTGGAAGATGGGCAGGGTTTCTGCTGTTCTGACTGCAGTGGGAAGATGGGCAGGGTTTCTGCTGTTCTGACTGCAGTGGAAGGTGGGCAGAGTTTCTGCTGTTCTGACTGCAGTGGAAGATGGGCAGGGTTTCTGCTGTTCTGACTGCAGTGGGAAGATGGGCAGGGTTTCTGCTGTTCTGACTGCAGTGGAAGATGGGCAGGGTTTCTGCTGTTCTGACTGCAGTGGGAAGATGGGCAGGGTTTCTGCTGTTCTGACTGCAGTGGAAGATGGGCAGGGTTTCTGCTGTTCTGACTGCAGTGGAAGATGGGCAGGGTTTCTGCTGTTCTGACTGCAGTGGAAGATGGGCAGGGTTTCTGCTGTTCTGACTGCAGTGGAAGATGGGCAGGGTTTCTGCTGTTCTGACTGCAGTGGGAAGATGGGCAGGGTTTCTGCTGTTCTGACTGCAGTGGGAAGATGGGCAGGGTTTCTGCTGTTCTGACCTCAGTGGGAAGATGAGCAGGGTTTCTGCTGTTCTGACTGCAGTGGAAGATGGGCAGGGTTTCTGCTGTTCTGACTGCAGTGGAAGATGGGCAGGGTTTATGCTGTTCTGACTGCAGTAGAAGATGGGCAGGGTTTCTGCTGTTCTGACTGCAGTGGAAGATGGGCAGGGTTTCTGCTGTTCTGACTGCAGTGGAAGATGGGCAGGGTTTCTGCTGTTCTGACTGCAGTGGGAAGATGGGCAGGGTTTCTGCTGTTCTGACTGCAGTGGAAGATGGGCAGGGTTTCTGCTGTTCTGACTGTAGTGGAAGATGGGCAGGGTTTCTGCTGTTCTGACTGCAGTGGAAGATGGGCAGGGTTTCTGCTGTTCTGACTGCAGTGGAAGATGGGCAGGGTTTCTGCTGTTCTGACTGCAGTGGAAGATGGGCAGGGTTTCTGCTGTTCTGACTGCAGTGGAAGATGGGCAGGGTTTCTGCTGTTCTGACTGCAGTGAGAAGATGGGCAGGGTTTCTGCTGTTCTGACTGCAGTGGAAGATGGGCAGGGTTTCTGCTGTTCTGACTGCAGTGGAAGATGGGCAGGGTTTTTGCTGTTCTGACTGCAGTGGGAAGATGGACAGGGTTTTTGCTGTCCTGATTGTAGTGGGGAGATGGGCAGGGTTTCTGCTGTTCTGACTGCAGTGGAAGATGGGCAGGGTTTTTGCTGTTCTGACTGCAGTGGGAAAATGGACAGGGTTTTTGCTGTCCTGATTGTAGTGGGGAGATGGGCAGGGTTTCTGCTGTTCTGACTGCAGTGGAAGATGGGCAGGGTTTCTGCTGCCCTGGCTATAGTGGGAAGATGGGCAGGGTTTTTGCTGTCCTGACTGCAGTGGAAAGATGGGCAGGGTTTCTGCTGTCCTGACTGTAGTGGGAAGCTCATTCCAGGGAGCCAGAACCGATAGAAGACGTGACCTGGAAGTTCAGCCACATGACCTGGAAGGGCAGCCAACCAAGGGTAGCAAAACGGAATGGTCTGGCTGGTGTGTTGGGTCTGATGATCTCTTCAAGAAATAACAAAGCCATCCTTTCATCTGCCTGATACGTTAGCTTCAAGGTTTTAAATTTACGATTTAAAATTACACGATTTTGATTGAAACAAAAGGTGAAAACTCACAGGGAATTTTAAACAATAAAAAAGAATAACATACTGAAAATTGATTCAATTAATCATCGTGTCCAAGAGTAGAACTCTTGATGTGAGGCCCTAATACTCTAGTGCAGTGGTCCCCAACCCTGTTCCTGGAGATCTACCGTCCTGTAGGTTTTCACTCCAACCTTGACCAAGCGCACCTCATTCAACAGCTAGAGAGCTCGTTGAGCTGCTAATTAGTAGAATCAGGTGTGCCAAATTAGGGTTGAAATGAAAACCTGCAGGACGGTAGATCTCCAGGAACAGGGTTGGGGACCACTGCTCTAGTGTGTAGGCGACTATGTGGAGTTAGCTCCTGTGAAAACAATGCTAATCTCCCGTGTTGTCTTACGACAGACTTTCTGCGGGAAGACACCATGATCGGCACCAGTTTCTTGCGTGTGGCGGCGCACGATGATGACTACAGCACAAACGCAGCCATCACCTACTCTATGTCCGCGGAGCAGCCGGAATACCTGAGAGTCAACCCCATCACCGGCTGGGTCTACGTCAACCAGCCCATCTCCCAGGTGAGCTGCGGAGCAGAACCAGTCCATTCTGGTACACAGACTTCTTCTATGTCACTGTGGGAAACGGATTAGAACCCACCATACATCCGCTTATAGAGGTCTAGGTAAATCCACCAGTTTCACAGGCGAGAGACTGAAGAACGCGTCTATATGCCCAACCCATTTTAAAACCTGCTGCATGTCAGGTGTGATATGATGTCAGTCATAACTGTGTTGGTTTGTATGCATTGCTCATGCGCCTGATTATGTTCACATTATAAATCAGGTCGTAGTCAGATCACATGTTAAATCTACGCAGGGTTATGCGTCCGTTAAATTTTTCTGATTGGTTTAGGTTGAGTAACATTGATACTGTTGAATGTGTGAGAATTGATACACTTCAGTAAAACATACCCCAGGAAAACATTAATGGAAAATTATAATTTATTATAATGATTAAAAGAAATTGTAAAATTGTGCTGGGTTACTATGAATCGAACAACACTCTGCTTTGTTTGGATGAATCTAGGCCACAGTGAGCTGTTGAGGTTTGGTTGGGGGGGGGGGGGGCTTGGTGGTGGGATGGTACTTACTATAGGACTACAAAGACTATTGAAAGCTGTCACTAAAGATGCCAGGGTAGCAGTTGATATGAGTCTTACCAACTCCATGACAACTCCATGACGACAGTGTTGCTTCAGCAACAGCGGTCCTCAGTACGGGTGTCACGTGGCTCTGTCTCCCTGCAGAGGTCCTACATCACCAGGGAGATTGTTGCCACGGACGGGGGCAACCGCAGCAGCTCGGTGGAGCTGTCCGTCACCATCACCAATGTGAAGAACCAGCCCCCGCAGTGGGAGAGAGACAGCTACGAGGTGGTCATTTCTGAGAACACCATGAGGGACACGCCCATCGTGGTGCGTATCGTGGAGGGGGCGGGGCTTTCATAACTGTCAGTCAGCACTCCTCCCCTTTCTCACTGGTCATTCCATATTTGTGTGGAATTCTCAGATTCAGAACTTCAATCTGCAAGTTATGCGATCAGTACACCAGTCTAGCTGTGTATGTGGCTTTACATTTTAAAGGACATAATGAAAGGTAACTTGTCGTAAGTCCTCCCGGTGGCTATGACATCGGACATTTGGCTATTAGCAATTTGTTTAATTTGATACAATACAATGCCTTTAAGGACATGCCCACATGGTCTTTCTCCATCCTTGCACAGTAATTATCACACTGATTATATACACATTTTTTATCATCTTGACATGATTGACATTTCTCAAGCTCATGTTTGTCTTGTATACTCTGGGAAGCTGCTTCTGTCAAATATCCATATACTGTGCAGTGTTTTACATGCAAAAGTAGATCTATATATATATTTTTTTTTTATTGAGGTTGAAATCAGATGTTGGAAGGATCACTTTTTTTAACACGAATGTGATTTGAACAAGTTAATAACCGACTGGCTTGGTTGCTCAAGTACAAGTTCAACTGCTTAAAAATAGACTTTTTAAATCCACTGTTGTCTGAAGAATCTTACTGAAGGAGTCTCTCTAGGTTGAAAATGGGTTATGCGTTTGCTTGTAGCAAAAGCATTTTTCTCTCGCTTTTCTGTCTATTATATCTGAGCAGCGCTGAGAGAAAAATGTAATTAAATTTTCAGCTTTGACAGTGAAGACATGGTTCTTCCTCTCCTGTCCTCAATTACAAAACCCTGTGCAGGCCTCCTCGGGGAATTAACTTACATTAACCCAAGGAGCAAAAATGTTTTGCTCTGAAGGCCTTGTAAATTGTGGAACATTATGTCCTCGCCTTGACTCGCTGTGCTCCACTCTGCCATTTGTTGTTTTTTTAGTTGTTATCGTGAGCACATTATGATAACTAGTTGTGCACTGCTCCAGGGATTAATAACTATATAATCCCACTGCTGACACCACAAGTGCCATTTTACAGGTTGTGTGTGTGCGCATGTGCATGTGTTTGTTTGTTTGTTTGTGTGGGTGTGTGTGTGTGTGTGTGTGTGTGTGTGTGTGAAAATAAATTATTACTCATTTCCCTTGTAGGACCCTCATTAATCACCAGTGAACCCTAAGCACTAATCATAAGTCTGTTTTGGTAGGGGGCTGGGGTAGTTGTTCACCATCTCTCTCAATGATGATTATTTCTGAGATAATCCCAGCACTGTGGGCTGGGGAGGGGGGGTGGAGGTGTGGCCACTCCTTGCCGCCCCATCTATGTCACCTGTCAATCAAACTCCCTCTCCTGCTGGTTGCCGCTGTTCATCTCTTTGCTGAAGAATTCTGCAATCATTACACCTGGATTAGTTAAATTGTTGTTTGTTTCAGTTTAATGAACAAATTGAACTTTAATTTGTGGAATGCACTCTTACCTTTTATAAATCTATCAAGGTTATGTTAAAATGTGTGTGTGTGTGTGTGTGTGTGTGTGTGTGTGTGTGTGTGTGTGTGTGTGTGTGTGTGTTTATGGGGGGGGGGGGGGGTTAAATTAATGTTATACCTAAGAGGGAAAAAAAGTAATGGAGCTTGTTAATTGATCGGAAATAGATTTTTTTTAATGAGGTGTAGAGGTGCAATGTGGTTTGGGTCTAATTGATCTGGAGTAAAAATGTGTACCTCCCCCCATTAAAGCAGTGATCCAGCCCACTGAATTCTTCGAGAGAGTGTGTAAGACGGGTTGCAGGTGCGTGTGGTAATGTGGTAAACCGGGTGCGTAAATGAGGACTAACTCTGCAATAATAATGACATTAAGTGGCCATCATGCCTATCTACACGGTGTTATGGCCACTTAATGTCACAGAAAATGTGTTTTCCATTCACCTATAATCATATGGGTGAAAGGACAATGCAATGTTAATGTTCTGCTTTAAACTGCATGCAATACAGTTAATACAAACTGTGAGTGCAATGAATGTAGCCATGTAAATGTAAACAGTAGCTACACAGAACATGCCTCTGGAGTTATGTCCTGTGTAGCTACAGTTTACATTCACATGGCTACATTGCACTTAAAATTTGTGTACATTGTATTAAAATGCAGTTTAATGTCAAAACATTTACATCATTTTTACTCATATGATTAAGGGTGAATGGAAGAGACATTTTAAGGCTATGTTAACTGGTGATAATGTTGCAGCAAGCTTATCATACTGGCCATGCAGCTATAAACATGTATTCCTTTTATAATTACAATGTAGCCATGTTTACATACTCCTGCCTTAGTTAAAATGTGATTGCGTGGGTAGCAGCACCACTGAATGTAAAGTGGGTTTTGATACTTAAGCTGAAAAGTATTTTCTATATTCCTGCAGGCTCCAGTGTTAGCAGACGTGTTGTACATGGCATTTACATTTATTACACAACTTTTACATTCGCCGTTATCACTTTATTCCCAATTTGGGATTGCATCGGAGACCTGCCTCATAGCTGTGATGTGCTCCGTCAGATCTGGAGCACGGGGGCATTTAAGATGGGTATTTAACATGGCAATTCAGGTTAAGTACCTTAGTCAATGGTACAATGGCAGTGCCCCACCTGGGAATCAAGAATCAAACTTGCAACCTTGGAGTTGCCAGCCTAGTTCCGGAACCTTTGCGCTACACTGCCCTACCGGAACCCTCCCACCAACCTTTAGCTGGACGTGCCACCCAGTCGGCTCAATGTGTACTTTTTAAAAAACAAATATAATAGCTGGCTCGCTTGGTTATGTTTTATACTTTTGTAATTCCTGTTTTCTGTTCCTCTCTTTCATTGTTAATTTGAGCTTTTCATTGTTGCGCATGCTTGGTGCATTCTTTACTCAGTTGTGAAATGAATATAATGCTGGTGACTTCGATAGGCTATTGTATTTCATGCGTTAATTCAACCAGCCAAGTATTTACTGAAGGACAGTTCATTTATTTGCACGCAGCATGCCAGGAACGTTTTTTCGTCTGTACGGGACCTTGCTTGGATCAATGAACACATTCTAATACTGCTTGGGGTCGGTTCTCATTGTAAACTTATCTCAATTGAATGGGAATGTAAACTGAATCTTGCCCTGCATTTGTTTTAAGCATTGGCTTCTTATATGACGATAAAATGAAAAAGCAACATTAATGTCATTTTCTTTCATCTCCCTTTCCAGATACTGTCTCTGTGTCTGTGTCATTTTCTCAGGCTCCTGTAGATTCTGAGTATAATTAGTTTGTCTGAGTTTGTTCTCTTTTCTCATATCGCTTCCTGTTTGTAGCTTTTTAAAAATATGTACTGTAATTATCTATAAAAAATGTAATAATTATAATAAAAAATAGATTAATTGTATTGCTGTGTTTTGATCTCATGGTCATAACCGTTACTGTAAATGCAAAATTGTTCCCTATTATGCAACAGTTAGTTCCGACTGCACGTTCTGATTATACAGTATGACATCACTCGGACCTCATCACTGACTGGGATCACTCCGCTTTGTTTTCTTTGTAATTGATGCATTGTTGAAAAAACAATTCCATTTTTAATGGAATTCTGAAGAAACTATATTTGTTGGCAGAGCCAAATAAACAACAAAATTATCTGTTGTCTCAATCATTACTCTCAATCATTATTTTTGACACTATCAGACCATCAAGGCCATATCCCTGCTGGGTGACCCCAGGGTGACCTATAACCTGGAGGACGGGATGGTGCCAGAGACCAACATGCCGGTGCGCTTCTACCTGACGCCCAACCGCGAGGATGGCTCTGCCTCCATCTTGGTGGCCGAGCCGCTGGACTACGAGACCACCCGAAACTTTGTGCTGAGGGTCCGAGCCCAGAACGTGGCCGCCGTGCCTTTGGCCGCGTTCACCACGGTCTACGTCAACGTCACGGGTATGCCGTGCCCACTCCACCCCACCCCCAAATCACCCCAGAGCACTCCCTCCTCCGCTATCACCAGCTACCTTGAGAGACACTTAGCGGTAAAGCGGACAAGGTATTTTCATTTGACGGGGACAGTTGCTAGCTCTTACTTTAAGGCAGCCCAGATAGAAACAGAGCCTTAGCTCAGTTTAACCCTGAATGTGTATCAGCGTCGTTACACAAAGCACCACAGGCTTGTTTTTTTTTAGCAAGCTAAGTGCTCCCTCTCCTGCTCCCAGAGGCTGCTGTAAGTAACCTCTCCTTTTGCGTTAATAATCTTACCGCGACCCCCCCCCCCCCCACCTGTTATTAGGCCAACTCGATTCCCCACCCCCGTACTCTCTCTCCCTACCAATTAAACACAACGTTTCTCCGCTTGGCGACCGTCGACCGTCCGTCCAACCCGCCGACCAAGGGTCGCCCTCGCGCACCTCTCCAAACGCCAACGGCAGTGTCAGCAGCCTGTCATTCAGGCATTAATTGCGGGGGATGGGGAGGCTGTACGCTTCAGTTCCTCCTCGCCCGCTCATATCTTTTATTAAAAGAGCGCTCTCGCTTCGCTCAGCGACGAGAGGGGGGGGCAAATAACTGTGGATTTAAGGCTTTTATTATTCATGAAAGCCGGGCCCGTCATACCCCGGCCTCATTTCTTGTAAGGCCAACAGCCCACGTCAACGATCCACCTGAAAGACTGCATTGTTTTTTGACCATGAAATATTAGTACAATAGGTACATTACAATAATACAGTTCTAGTGCAACACATGCATTCAAATGTACACAAACCATATGCATGCACGTACGCGCACACGTACACGCACATGCACACAGACATACCAGTGTCAGTGTTTCCCACAGGGTTTTGTGAAACTGGTGGGTGGACCCCGAACTGTGTAGGGGGTCTGGGGGCATTCTCCATAGGAAGAAAATTTTGTCAATTTCAACAGCTAAATGTATCAATTCAGTGCTTTTTGAGATTAAAATCTAAACACCTGATCCACAATTGTTTGTGATTGGAACATGGGAAATGGAACACGTGAAATATATAGAATTTTGGCTAGTTTACTTTTTTTGGCTCGACAGCTATCATCAGACCACCAGAAACTTGGTCTGATGAAAAATATTCAAAAACTTTTTGTCAGTAGACAATACAGAAACCATCACAATGCATTTTTACCTGTTCTAGTCCAAAGCTCAGCCCTGTCTTAAGTGGGATTGAAAACTACAATAAAAACAAGTTGAATACTTGTTTATTGACATGAAATCCTCTGAATTTGATTGGCTTGCTATTAAATCTTTGCTGCTGCTGTTGATTCTTCCTCTTCGTCTGCTCTGTCTTTTTGTAGTAAAGTCATTTTAAAAAGTAGATCCTGTTATATGACGTAGAAGCCGAATGAGCTGGGCGACGCCAGACAGAGATTGTAACTGTAAATATTTCGGTGAGGGAAACGGGGGAACACAGCAGGTTGCGTTTTGTTACATCATGCTGATATCTCCCTTAAATAACGCCAGTATTATCTTCCACGAGATACAATATACATGAACTAGAGTATATTATTTTATTTTTATTTTCAGGTTAGTTCACCTGAAGATAATTAGTTGTAAAAAAAGTACCTTATAACCTTGTTACATTAGCTGATGATAAATTAATATTGTAACACGGTCAAGAGCTTGGCTAGCTTAATGCTGAAACAATATGTATCCATTAGAGTGTACCACAGAGGGTTTAACTTTCGCAAACATACTAACCACGTCAATCTCCTCAGAATCGTGAGGAGATGCAGCCTCTGTGTGTGGTGGGTTTTGTGTGTAAACAGGGGGGAGGGGCATTGACCAGGGTGAAGAGAGGGTCTTTTTAAAGCGACGGGGCTACGCTGCGCACATAAGCCTACAATTTCAAATTGTTTTTTGTTGATCAATTTGAAACTGTGGCAGTTGAAATTAAACTGTGGTGAGCCGCCACATTTTAATACATTAATGGGAAACACTGAATGTTATATACATGATGTTACAGATGGAAATGGCCTGTTTAAATAACTGTTGCTCTGTGCATCGATGCAACTGCTGACAACTGTTTTTTACCTGGGGATAACCTGTACATATATTAAATGGAAAAAAGAGTGTAGGAGCTGTTTCATGGTTTTCTCTTTCCTGCAGATGTGAACGATAACGTGCCGTTTTTCACCTCCTCCGTATACGAGGCGGCGGTGACGGAGGGAGCTGAGGCCGGAACCTTCGTCCTCCAGGTGTCCTCCACCGACCTGGATCTGGGGCTGAACGGGAAGGTGAGTGCACAGGTGTATTGGGCTGTGGTGTCACAGGTGTATGGGGCTGTAGACTCACAGGTGTATGTGGCTGTGGTGTCACAGGTGTATGGGGCTTTAATTTCACAGGTGCATGGGGCTTTAATCTCACAGGTGTATGGGGTTTTCATTTCACAGGTGTATGGGGCTGTGGTCTCACAGGTGTATGGGGCCTTAGACTCACAGGTGTATGGGGTTGTGGTCTCACAGATGTATGTGGCTGTGGTGTCACAGGTGTATGAGACTGTAGTCTCACAGGTGTATGGGGCTGTGGTGTCACAGGTGTATGGTGCTGTAGTCTCACAGGTGTATGGGACTGTAGTCTCACAGGTGTATGGGGCTGTGGTGTCACAGGTTTATGGGGCTGTAGTCTCACAGGTGTATTGGGCTGTGGTGTCACAGGTGTATGGTGCTGTAGTCTCACAGGTGTATGGGGCTGTGGTGTCACAGGTTTATGGGGCTGTAGTCTCACACGTGTATTGGGCTGTGGTGTCACAGGTGTATGGTGCTGTAGTCTCACAGGTGTATGGGACTGTAGTCTCACAGGTGTATGGGGCTGTGGTGTCACAGGTTTATGGGGCTGTAGTCTCACACGTGTATTGGGCTGTGGTGTCACAGGTGTATGGTGCTGTAGTCTCACAGGTGTATGAGGCTGTGGTGTCATAGGTGTATGGGGCTGGAGACTCACAGGTGTATGGGGCTGTAGTCTCACAGGTGTATGGGGCTGGAGACTCACAGGTGTATGGGGCTGGAGACTCACAGGTGTATGGGGCTGTGGTGTCACAGGTGTATGGGGCTGTAGTCTCACAGGTTTATGGGGCTGTGGTCTCACAGGTGTATGGGATTGTGGTCTCACAGGTGTATGGGGCTGTAGTCTCACAGGTCATCTTGGGTTATATATACTTATAATTAAAAGCCGTTTCTAAATAACTGCTCTGTTGTAATGGTTTGGGTCAGAAACATAATTTTATTCATTATTTTGAAAGGTTGAATCAAGTGACTGGCCTACTTGTGGTCAGTGATTTGATCGAGTGAGGGTGACAGGGTTATTATATATTTATATCAATTTATAATTGTTTTTGTGTGGATATGATCATTACCCAGTTATGTGGGTGTGGCCAGAGGGGTAAGTGTAATTAGTGTTCAGGCTTGACCATTGGTCAGGACAAGCTAACGTCCTGTCTAAAACAGCTGAAAAGACCAGCGCTCGTTTAACTGCAGCAACATTACATGGTCATACATACAACTCATAGTACCGGCCTGTTACGGTCCCCATAAGTAAAAATCACCGGTACATGTAGGCTTTGTATGCGATGAAATCTATTGTAACTCTCACTGTTGTATGTAATGTCTAGGACTTCTAAGGTTTTTATTTGAAGCATAAACAACTGCCATTGGAAAGAAAAAGTTATGCTTTACTGAGTGTGGTGTTTTTAAGTGCAGAATATCAAAGTCATACAAATAATTTTGTATAATTGTAACTTCTAGGTATTTGTCTCTTTGACGCGGCACAATGTTTGGAGAAGTCTAAATAAGAGATTAAATGGCCAGATGAATAAACATAGACCCAATCCCTGACTGTAGGAAAAAATGGTCATTATGTTTGAATAGAAATATATTTGGAATAAAATATATCTGTATGTTTAATTGTAACTTGGCATCATTTTGACAATATGGTGTCCATACAGATTTTAGTTGTGTTTGTGTGGAATTTTAGAGATTCTAGACTTTGTACATGTGAGTAAGTTGGCATACAAGATCGTATGTACTTCTTCACAAAAGCTTGTATTACAATTGCCACCCAATCTCCCACATGGCATTGGAACAACGTGAAAGTTTCTACAGCATACTCTTTTCATTCTTACAGCAGGTATTTAATTTGTTTTCTATATCCATATGCTTGAGGTTATTCAGAAACAGTCTAGAAATTTTTTGTTGTACTAATTTGCTGAATTTTGATTGCTCTTTTATGATTTAGATTCAGTCTTTTTTTTTTGTGGAAGTTAGCAGATGTTCAAGTCAGAAAGCCAGAACGCCTACTGTTTCCATCACATGCTTGGATAATGCTCGACAACACGGCCTGAGATCTCATTAAAATCCTGAACACTTATAGCACATGACAACGTAAACAGCAAGAATGTTCAATGTAAAAACAAAAATGTTGATACAGAGTCATTTAAATGTGATGGAGTACATTTGGTCCCTGTTTGACTGGTGTAAACTGAGAGAGCACTCCAGTTGATTGAGAGGAACTGAGACTTTAATTGTGCTGTGTCGATGAGCCCTTTAGACTCCCTTCCACACTCAATAGCAGTGCCAGATGTGTCTTTTTAATTATTTATTTATACTATTTTTTATTTTTTTGTTGTAAATTTCAATAACTTCTCACAGCAGTCGCTACACCACATTAATTAGACGTGGAATAAAAGTATGTCCAAACAGTAGGGCTGTGTCCGAATCAGAGCTCTATCGACTGCGCCCTGTCTCCTGCGTACAGTGCACTGGCCGAAGTGTGCTGTTTAATGTGCACTGTTTAGCAGTCCGTGAAAAATATCCGCCATACTATTTTCCAACCGCACTGTGGAAGTGTCGTAAGCAGGTCATAAGACGTCCCACCAGTGTTGCCATGTCCGCGGTTTTACAGCTAAATTGGGATACTTTCAAAGTGCAGTCACAGGTAAAAATGAAAAGTCGCAAAGCACGCATTTATTTTAAAAAGTAAAAATATGATTATTTCTATTTCAAATGCATTGGTTTCGGTTAAAAATATATTTTAGCCTAGTTTTGAGTCGCCACTTGGCTGGAAAGTCTTGCCAGATCTGACAACCCTGCGCCCCACCCTTGCGCTGCCATGTCACGTGTTGTTTTTGTTGTATTTGAAGGTAAATGTCAGCGAAGTTGCACCTCATTTTTTTTAAAGTGAAGCTTCACGTCATATTTATGTGACCAAAATGTTTGTGTACTTTTTGAAAAGTGTGCTCCCGAATGTACTCAGCGAAACCCTGGAAGTAAATGTGTCATCTGGGTGTTTCAAATACACTATAATTAAAAAAATTTTGCGTACTCAACTTTCTCTCCCTATCTACTCACCAAAGCAACTCAACAGTGTGGAAGAGTTCTGATTCGGACACGGCCTAGGTCATGGCTTTGGGTTCCCTGCCTTGTTCTGCTATCTCTCTCAGTCAGTGACTGGGACCGTTCTCCACAGTTCTGTCCTCACGTGGACTGATGCATGTATTGGTCCCGGGTTCAACGGATGTGTGAAATATCACTCAGTGCCCTGACCCATAAGCTTCGTCCAATATAAATCACTTTTTTCCTCACAGTCACATGTTCTCACTGTGTTCCTTCACTCTCAAACACTTCATAAGTTTATTAAGTAACACTTTAGTTAAGTTTCATTAGCTGTACTGATATGTAGTTACATAAGCTACAAGCCTTTACCTTAGCACAAGGGTTGGGTTGCAAGAGCCTGTTATTATATTGGGTTGAATATATTATGTGAGACGTTTACTTGTGTAATTAAAGAAAAAAAAAAAAAAGAACTGTTAGTGGATTGTGTGTATGGCATGTGTCAGGATAGAATCCTGAACACAGGGCCTCAAATGTTTTGTTCTATTGCCCCCCCCCCCAATGTCCCAACTCCTGCCCCAAGATATCCTACTCCCTGCTGAAGGACCGCAGCGGGGATCACCAGTACTTCCGCATTGACCCAGAGCTGGGAGCCATCTACACCGAGACGGTGTTCGACCGGGAGACCAAGGGGTCCTACCTGCTTGAGGTGAAGTCTGTAGATGGATGGGAGTCAGCTCGGCCTGGGAAAAACGGCCAACCCAACTCCGGTGAGCATCTCGCACCTCTTTACCTAACCCCTGGGGCATAGGGAGGGCTCCTAAAGACCACCTGATTACGCCAAACCTGAAACGGATGGTGGCGGTTCGCTGACAAGTGAAAAGGATGCTACATTATTTGCCAAAATCATTTGCATGGATCCATGACTCATTATTGGGGAGGGGAAGGTGGGGAAATATTCAACCTTCACTTCAGGGAAACTTTTTTCCCAGAAATCATGCTGTTTTTTGTTTTTTTTGACAGGTTATTTTATTTAAGTTCTCCAGATGAGCAAACCTGCTCATCTCCTCTTGATGAATCTCAGTCCGACATATTTTGCATACCGCGCTGTCGTAGCTTTTGAAGAATGCTTTTGAGACCATTTCATTTGTTGCGGTATTTCGACAGTGCAAATACTGTTCAAATATTAAAAGGTGAGAAAAAAGAAATACATTTTGCTCTCCAGTGGAAGGTTTTATAAATGTTAGATGAAGGCACATAAAGAGGCCGGGCGGTAACTTCACAGAGATGAGAGAACTTCTCTGGGATTGGCTCCTTCTGTTGAGTGATTGTAGGGAGCCTCAGAACTGTTTTCCCCTGTTTCTCCTTTTGCAGGAGTACCCTCCTGTCTGAGAGGGCATTCAGAGAATAAAACTCACAAAGAACAGGGGAAGAGTGTAGAGAACCTGTAGAAACTTAAACTTCAGCTTTAAAAACACATTTTGGAAATCAAAGGTTCCAGTGGGTTTGTTATATGGTGTGGTGAAATGTCCATCTTTGTGTAATTGAAAATAAATAAAAAATCTAAATCAATAATGGTACCTTGTAAACTGTAGCACCTGTGACAGTTTTCATTTTTGTTTTCATACGAAAGGGACCAAAAAGTGAAAAGAATAGTTTGGGGTCATTGCTTTTCTGCTGCAGGGCGACATTATCGCAGCGTTAAACTGTAAACATTCTCCACATCCAGCTTAAATGATTGATCTCAACTTGAGAAGGATATTGCATATTATGTTCTTTTTGATATTCATATCAAATGCGGCGTATTTAATCAGGGTAGACCTCTGCCTCATGCCCTGGGGGTCTCATTCACAGCTGTGTGCTGATGGCTTCAAGAAACAAAACAAAAAGAGACAGAGTAACAGAGAGAGAGAAAAAAGAACAATGACAGAATAAGATCAGCTGGTGTTTTTAATCTCTGGCTTATCGCATCCACAGACACGGCATACGTGCGCATTTTCATCAGCGATGTGAACGATAACAAGCCCGTCTTCGCCGAGAGCGTCTATGAAGTGAGCGTGGACGAGGACGCGGATGTCGGCTTTGCCGTCGTCACTGTCAGCGCTAACGACGGGGATGAAGGTACGTGGCGGAGAGAAAAGAGACGGATGCCGCGAAAGTTTGTCACCGAGATATTCTGTTTTCACTCTTTTTTAAACATATTTTTAGAGAAGGTGGTTGGGGGGGCGGGGGGGTTAGGCTGACAGCTGCTCTGCTTTGATCAGCCCTGATTCCCCTGAGGTAAAGATGAGGTTCAATCTGTGCTCTGCCATTTCCCTGTAGATTTCACAGAGGTTTTGTAGAACAGAGGCTTGTTTTTCCCCTGTTTTTTTTGTGTGGGGTTGGAACAGCTTGTCGTGCACAGGCAGTCGCTCAGCACAATGCTTGTACCCGCAATGCAATGCTAAGTACCTAGCGGAGAGAGCCGACGGGTGCCAAGACTTCGGTACACCCGTCTTGGCTGGGGGTTGAGCTTGCAAGCACTAAATCAGGGTTGGGCACTCTCAAGGCCAGACAGCTTAGTATTTTAAAAGGCAAAGATTGATGTGCTCAGCGTGCTCTTATCACATCCTGTTACCGCATACCTCTTACTGCAAAAAGTAAGGGGTGTTAACCCCGCTGTCCTGGCCGTCTTCCCAGCCTGCCTCTGTCTCCGTGCGGCCACTCAGTCCAGCTCTGCAGAGCGTTAGCTACTCAATCCCTTCTGCTTACCCCTGGACTGGCACTGCATTGGGGGAAACAAGTTATCAGCCGCTGTTCCAGCTGCCTAAAGAGCGAACGTGAAATGGAGCAGAATCTCGGATTATATTTCCAAAATATGGCCATGCCTTACGCACTGACGTGGAATGCAAACTTTGTTTGCGCACGGGCTGAGGCGGGGCACTCCTGCACGGCTTCGTATGCGGATCCGACCGACTGGCCCGCGAGAACCCCTGCTAGTTCCTCCGGCCAATCACAGCGCACGCAACCCACCCGGGCATTAAATCCATCTGAGCTAGCTTATCCCCTCTCACCCTGCGGAACAATGACTCTTTATCTGCTGGGAAAGTTGTACTGTTACATCAGCCATTTATCATGTGCGAGAGATAGAGGGAGAGAGGGAGAGAGGGGGGGGATGCCTCTGGAGTCTTGTACCTCTTGATGAATGGGGTGTACAGCAATGGGAACTCTATCTCCATCATCTGAACAAAAGCGTTTGCATAAGAAGCAGACCCACTTAGCTTTGTTTTATAATCCACATAGGCTGCAGGGATGCCTTAAACCTGTTTCAGAGCCTGGAAACCCAGTCTCCTGAGTTTCTGTACTGATAATGTAACCCCTTCAACCTTCCCCCATTCCTTGGCTGAATAGTTAATACAGGGGATCGGAAATAAAGATAATTATGTTACATGTCTGTTTGTAATGTTTCTCACTCCCGAGGTACATACCATTTGGGAATTAATTTTTATTTCATTCTTCTTTTAAAGAATTGTTTGATGAATAAGGCAATAGTTAAATTCAGAATTTTGCCAGTAATTACTAGACTGAACAAAACCGTTGAAGTTAGATTGAGAATTCCCCATTTATCTTTTTTTTTGTCGTGCTGCAATGAATTTCTATTGAATCTTTAATATTTCAAGGGCTATCTTTTTTCATTTTATACAAAGCAAGTGCATTAAGTTCCAACAGTATTTTTTATTATACCTCAGATCTTTGATTGAAATCCTGATTTTCATAGGGAAAGGTACATACGTACACGTGATTTCACATCCAAATCAATTTCCTTTTTAATGGTTCACACGGAAATGGATAGATTAGGTTGTATGTAAAAATATCCACTTTAATGCCTTTGCCCTTGAGAAGTAGAACCCCATGTCTATGTGCTGAAGTTGCATGTCTAGGAGTCTGATCCTGGCTGAAGCTGGGCAGTTCCTGCACTCTCTAAAGCACTGCTGGTGTTGAGAACTGTAGCTGAAATAAGCTGGATGAGATGAGGATACAATGAATCTGAATGCCAAGTGATTTAGTGGAGCAGCGCTTGCCCTTCGGAATCTGGGTGCAATGGGCCTTCAAACACTGATTAAGGTAGCCCTCCAAGATCAGGGTTGAGTGGTTATTGTAGTTCTAGCCCTCCAAGATCGGGGCTGAGTGGTTATTGTAGTTCTTGCCCACCAAGATCAGAGTTGAGTGGTTCTTTTAGTTCTAGCCCTGCAAGATCAGGGTTGAGTGGTTCTTCTAGTTCTGGCCCTGGAAGATCAGGGTTAAGTGGTTCTTCTAGTTCTAGCCCTGCAAGATCAGGGTTGAGTGATTTTTCTAGTTCTGACCCTGTAAGATCAGGGTTGAGTGGTTCTTCTAGTTCTGGCCCTGCAAGATCAGGGTTGAGTGGCTCTTGTAGTCCTAGCCCTCCAAGATCAGGGTTGAGTGGTTATTGTAATTCTAGCCCTGCAAGATCCAAATTCAGTGGTTTGTGTAGTTCTAGCCCTGCAAGATCAGGATTGAGTGGTTTTCTAGTTCTTTCCCTGCAAGATTAGGATTGAGTTGTTCTTCTAGTTCTAGCCCTGCAAGATCAGGGTTGAGTGGTTATTGTAGTTCTAGCCCTGCAAGATCAAGGTTGAGTGGTTCTTGTAGTTCTAGCCCTGCAAGATCAGGATTGAGTGGTTCTTCTAGTTATTTCCCTGCAAGATCAGGGTTGAGTTGTTCTTTTAGTTCTAGCCCTGCAAGATCAGGATTGAGATATTTTTCTAGTTCTAGCCCTGCAAGCTCAGGGTTGAGTGATTCTTGTAGTTCTAGCCCTGCAAGCTCAAAGTCAAATTGAGATCAGGGTTGAATGGTTCTTCATGTTACTAGCCAGCTTTTGAGTGGAGTAGATTAAATCAAATTTGACATTACCGTCCACTTCTTTGGCTTCACTGGGATGACATACATTCAAGACCTAACAAACAATACATAATTCAGGGAAACACATCAGTAAAATGTACGACAATTCACATGTATATTGTAGCAGCTATTCATCCTCGTACATCTTTCATGTGAGCTGTGTTCCCTTACCTTGGTATGCGGTTGTAGGTGCCAACGCCAAGCTGCGCTACCAGATCACCTCGGGGAACACGGGCGGGGCGTTCGACGTGGAGCCCGAGGTGGGCACCATCTTCCTGGCACAGCGTCTGGACCATGAGGTGGTGAAGTGGTACAGGCTGCACGTCCTGGCCTCGGACGGGAAGTGGGAAGACTACGCCGCCGTGGTGGTCAACGTGGTGAACAAGAACGACGAAACGCCCGTCTTCTCCGTCAATGAGTACTACGGCAGCGTGACCGAGGAGCTGGATGGCTCCCCCGTCTTTGTGCTGCAGGTGAGCCTCTGTCTGTGCACCTTTCTGTCTGTGCGCGCCACGTCCTTTCTGTCTGCGCACCCCACATCCTTTCTGTCTGTGCGCCCCACGTCCTTTCTGTCTGTGCACCCCACGTCCTTTCTGCCTGCATACCCCATGTAATTTCTGTCTGCGCACCCCACATCCTTTCTGTCTGCATACCCCATGTCATTTCTGTCGGCGCACCCCACATTCTTTCTGTCTGCGCACACCACATCCTTTCTGTTTGTCAGAGCTATATTTTAACAGGCAAAATAACATGACTAAAACCATTAATTCATAAAACGTTGCTTTATTAAAGAACAG
Organism: Ilyophis sp. 1 JC-2022; assembly: GCA_022702515.1. Lineage (NCBI taxonomy): Eukaryota > Metazoa > Chordata > Actinopteri > Anguilliformes > Synaphobranchidae > Ilyophis > Ilyophis sp. 1 JC-2022. The sequence goes on along the minus strand of CM040400.1, from coordinate 49,131,707 downwards.
TAATGATGGTAAATGGCTCCTTAATAAGAGCCAAGCGATAGCACTCTGTCCAAGCACCCTACATTTTATGTGCACTCTCTGGCTTGGACTGCAATAAAATTTTTTTTTTACTATCAACAGGCTAATTGAGCTAATACATTAGGAATATCTTGTTCCGGCAGAACATCCCAACTTGGTGGTATGTGTGTTGGATCTGACACAAATTGAAATGTTGAGTTAATTAGGTTTGTAATTTGTAATTTGTAATTAGTGAAGTAGACAAAGTTTTAATTGAACCCTGCATACCGTTGATTCATGTTTCCTTCCCATGTCAGGTTCAGAGTAGTTTATGCAGCCGTTCATAAAAGTCATCAATGTTATGCAATACTTTAATTGTATTCTAAAATATTGTAGTGTAATCTTTAGCTAAAATATATATATTTTTTAAATAATCTAAACTGCAGTGTGTGGTTTATTATAAAGATAATTATGTTACATGTCTGTTTGTAATGTTTCTCACTCCCGAGGTACATACCATTTGGGAATTCATTTTTATTTCATTCTTCTTTTAAATAATTGTTTGATGAATAAGGCAATAGTTAAATTCAGAATTTTAAAGGCTTTAAACAAGCCTTTAACCATCACTCTGCTGCCAGAAATACAGTAGATATGGATGGATAACTTGAAGGGTTTCCTGACTTATTTTTCCATAGAGTTCAATAGGAAAATCTGTCAGGAGAAACAACCCTTAAAGTGATCCTTCCATATCTACTGTATTTCTGGCAGCAGAGTGATGGTTAAAGGCTCGTTTAATACAACAGACCCTTGATGACTTAGAGCCACTTAGCCAACCATGTGTTCTATACTGTTCCAGTGTAATTTACAGATAAATCTTGTCTCACCCCCAAATTCCCATAGAGATCCATTCAAATGCAGAGCTGTTATAGTATCACTTGTAAGAGTACCAGCAAATAAGATATCAAGAGCCTTTTGATGTTGTTGGGTCACAGACATCATAAAGTCATGGCATGCAAAGGATATGCAACCAAATATAAAAAATATTGCTTTTCTACCAAGTATTAAATACATTTAATTTAGCGTGTTCAATACTTTTTTCCTGTGTCATTTCACTTTATTGCACATAACTTTTTTACAGAATTGGAACGTTACAATTTATTTAGCTGTGTAGTTTTATTGAGTTAATACCAATGTCTGGTAAAAATCTCATGTGAATAGCTACATTGGAAATATGTTTGATAATAAAATTGTTGATGTGTCCAATACTTATTTCCCCCATTGTACGTACACGTGATTTCACATCCAAATCAATTTCCTTTTTAATGGTTCTCACGGAAATGGATAGATCAGGTTGTATGTAAAAATATCCACTTTAATGCCTTTGCCCTTGAGAAGTAGAACCCCATGCCTATGTGCTGAAGTTGCATGTCTAGGAGTCTGATCCTGGCTGAAGCTGGGCAGTTCCTGCACTCTCTAAAGCACCGCTGGTCTTGAGAACTGTAGCTGAAATAAGCTGGATGAGATGAGGATACAAGTCAAGTCAAGTCAAGTCAAATTTATTTATATAGCACTTTTCATACACAAAGGCAATTCAAGGTGCTTTACAAAAAAAATAAAATTTGAAAGACAAGCAGCAAAGCAATGCATAGCACACAAAAAGAATGCAAAAAAAATCAGCAGCATATCAGAACCTAACGTTCTTGAATTAAAAACACAATAAATCAATGAATCTGAATGCCAAGTGATTTAGTGGAGCAGCGCTTGCCCTTCAGAATCTGGGTGCAATGGGCCTTCAGACACTGATTAAGGTAGCCTTCCAAGATCAGGGTTGAGTGGTTATTGTAGTTCTAGCCCTCCAAGATTAGGGCTGAGTGGTTATTGTAGTTCTTCAAGCTAAAATCTTATATATATTTTTTTAATAATCAAAACTAAACTACAGTGTGTGGTTTATACATGTAGGGCTAGCTGATTGAACTTTCAGATTTTCTCGAGTATAAGACGGTTTAGTTTTATACATTTGGCAATCAATATTTATAATTGTAATGATGAATTACAGACCTAGTAGGAGGTTGAAGTAAAAAATAATGCTATTACCGATCTACGCAGATGGAACATTTAAGTCGGTGGCATATTATCTTATTGTACTGGAATATTAGAAAGGGAGTATTTAAACGAGCACGGTATTTCTGTTTTTCTGTGCTTGACATTCAGCCCTCTGTTATGAGAGTTAACATGGGTAATATCAAGGTCCGCATGAAGAGAGGTGCATAAATATGGCGCAGCGTTTGGAAATTTAACACTTCCAGCAGGGACAGGATGAGAATGAAGTTAAAGTGAACTGTGTTCAGCCTGTAAACTTGCAGTCATCGCTTTTGTTATTTTTACAGTTCATTCCATGAAAAAGAAAAAAATTTAAAGCTGCAATACACCTTCACCTCTGCATTACATTACATTACATTCATTTAGCAGACGCTTTTATCCAAAGAGACTTTTTAATCTCTATGTGTAAGTAACATGGGAAATAAATAAATTTTTTATTTTTGACTGCAGTGGGGTTCTAATAATAATTTATCAATCATTTAAAAGGGCGGCGCAGAAAGTTTTACGGTTGCTGAGTGCATTCGCGCCTGAAAGAGAAGGCGTGAAGCACTCTGGCCTACAGTATGACTCAAAGCCAGCAGTCTTCAATAATGAAATGTGTAGTACAGGTGGAATACTCCTGCCACTGCTGTTGAAAAACATCGTTGATAAACTATTCTGTTTGATCCGCCAGGTAACGGCAACTGACCCAGATAAAGATGCTGATCAGGAGTCCCTTCGGTATTCTCTCCATGGACAGGGAGCAGAGAGCGAATTCATCATTGATGAGGTGACGGGGAAGATCTATGCTCAAAAGACCCTGAACCGAGAGGAGCGGGCCGTCTGGAGGTTTGTGGTGCTGGCCACGGACGAGGCCGGGGAGGGCCTGACAGGCTTCACCGACGTCATCATCAACGTGTGGGACATCAACGACAACGCGCCCGTCTTCACCTGCATGCCAGACAGCTGCGAGGGCCACGTTCTGGAAAACTCGCCCCCAGACACCTCGGTCATGGAGATGACGGCCACCGACCTGGACGACCCCACGGTGGGCCAGAACGCTGTGCTCACCTACAGGATCATGGGAAATGCCCGTGGCGGGGCCAGCGCGGACCTGTTCAGCATCAACGCCAGCACGGGCACCATCTCGGTGGCACAGGCGGGACTGGATCGGGAGCGGGTGGAGACGTACCTGCTGGTGGTGGAGGCCAAAGATGGCGGGGGGATGGCGGGAACCGGTACGGCCACCATCCGGGTGACGGACGTCAACGACCACGTCCCTCGCTTCGCCGAGAGCTCGTGTGGGGCCCGTGTTTCGGAGAGCAGTGAGCCCAACTCGGCCGTGCTGGAACTGTCAGCCGTGGACACCGACGTCGGCGAGAACGGCCAGCTGACCTTCAGCATCGTTGGCGGTGACCCGGAGCAGAAGTTCTACGTGGTGAGCCACAGGCAGGAGCAGCGAGGCACCGTCCGGCTGAAGAAGAGGCTGGACTACGAGAAGGCCACCGAGCAGAGATTCAACCTCACGCTCAAAGTGGAGGACTTGGACTTCTCCAGCCTGGTGCACTGCTTCATTGAGGTGGAGGACCACAACGATCACGCCCCAGTGTTCGTGCCCCACTTTTACGCCCTGCCCCCCTTCCCAGAGGACGTCCCTGTGGGAACCAGCGTGATCAAGCTGGCAGCCAGTGATGCCGACTCAGGGCAGAACCGAGACATCGTGTACAGCATCTCAGAGGAGACGGACCCGCATGGGCAGTTCTCCGTGGACGATGGCGGCCTCGTCTCCGTGGCCAGGCCACTGGACAGAGAGACAATGGTGTCGCATAGTCTGGTTATCTTGGCGACCGATCAGGGAAGCCCGGCACAGACCGGCAGTGCCACAGTCCAGCTGACCCTGCTGGACGTCAACGACAACGGGCCGGAGTTGGAGGTGGCCTACATGCCCGTAGTGTGGGAAAACACGGCCGGTCCCCAGCTGGTGTGGCTCAACCACACCTCCACCCTCCTGCATGTGGTGGACCGGGACTCCCCCGAAAACGGATCCCCCTTCTCCTTCTCCGTGCCCCCCGAGCTCCGGCACAGCCGCGACTTCCACCTGCAGGACAACGGCAACAACACGGCGACCGTCACCGCGCTACGCACCTTCGACCGCGAGAGGCAGAAGGAGTTCCGTCTGCCCATTATCATGAGGGACAGCGGGAAGCCCAGCAGGACCGTCACCAACACGCTGACCATCACCATCGGAGACAAAAATGATCACGCCCACCTGGCCGGGGAAAAGAGCATTTATGTCAACAGTCACAGAGGTGAGCCCCCCCCACCCACGAAGGTAGATTTCTTTAAAAATGCCTCACTGCCTCACTTTAAAGGATTGCTTTGGTTGTGTGTAGTTGTGTACATCAGTCTGAGGCAAAAATAGTTTTTGTTGAGTTGCAGCAGAGTTGAAAGCTGCTGAGGTAATTGGTGAAAATGGCGCAGATTTACTTTGCTGAAAAAATGTTTGGGCTGAATGGCACAAATGCTTGGAAGATGTTTCCTGGGAGGTTCATAGATTTTAAAAGCCCTGTTGAAAGTGAGTCTTTTATCTGAAAGTTCACTCCTTGAGTGCTGATCTAAACTTGGAACTGAAAACAAACAGGCAGTGCTTTCAGTGGGAGAGCGAGGCATCATAAACTCCCAAATCATCAGTTATCTCTGTCACTGACTCACTTTAGAGGAGAGCAAAGCGTTTTCATTGGTTCAAACAAGTCTTTGACTGACAGTACATCGTAAGTCAACCCATTATAAAGTCTCATTGAAGCCCCGCTGTCACATCAACGCTCCCCAGACTTTCTGTCTCACCACTCAGACACAGAATCATTGGTCTGGATTCAGTCACCATTTGTCCTTAAATATGACTCATGATTTAATGCAAGCAAGCAAAGAAAATAATTAAGGACAAAAACACTCAAGGCTTTTAAAGTTCTTCTGATTCCCATGTTCGCAGAAAGCTGCAGCGGTGGCGGTCCTCTCAGTGTGTATCCGTTCTCAGGAACTGAAGGGCGAGTGTGGACTAAATCCAGGCTAATGTTCCCCTCTTCACTATGAGCAGGAATCATGGCGACAACGGTCCTGGGGAAGGTATACGCCCCCGATCCAGATGACTGGGACAACAAGACTTACGTCTTCGAGGGACACGTGCCTAAGTAAGAGTTCTTTCTCCCACCCGCAGGACAGCCGAGCTCTTAAGCAGTAGATTGCGTTTAACCCTCATATTATCTTTGGGGTCAATACGACCCTATTCAGTGTTTGATGTCTCTTAGAAACCAGTTAACCTTATTTTTTTTCCTAATTTGTTGGGATTAAATAGTAAACATGCAATAAAGATAATATTGTGTTTTCAAAAGCAGTCCTGTATCAACATTGTATACAAAGGTGTTGTGTGGGGTCATTTGTGGGGTAGCTGGATAAAATGTAAGAAAATATCCCTGATTTTATTGGGTGATTCTGGTGGCACAGGTTTTAAACTTCACAAACTTTCACTTACCTCAGGCTCTAAAATGAGATGTTTCATCACAGATTTTAAATATTTACAGATTAAAAAGCCAGTCAATTGGAAGATACACAAAAGGTCAAAGTGACAGTGTCAAAAATGTTCTATTATAATAGTTTTGTGTCATTTAAAAATGTTGGGGTCAATTTGACCCCAAACATAAAATGCGTCATAAAATGTCAAGATAATAGGAGGATTAAGGGATCGCATTTATACAGCGCTCTTTATGATCTCAATGTACTGGTGGCGGCACGCTGTCCTGGGTTTCCTAGGCACACCCAGTTTTTGATTGGTACTGCCAGAAATCTAATCACCTTGGTCCTCAATTGCAATCTCCCCCACCCCTCCAGTCCGCTATCCCAATATTCTCCCCTGCCCCTGGCCCACCCACAAATTTATCCGGTAGACCCATGATTGGAATTCTGGTGCGGTGCCACTACTGTCTCATTGTGCTACACAGTGAACGCTGGAAGCTCACCTCCACCACCAATGAGCAGCACCCACCCAACGCAGTGATGCATGGCGGCCATTTTGGATTGGAATGTTCTCCACACATTAACTGATGTGGAGAGGCAGGAAATGATTGAGCCATCTGAACAGCCATTACAGGCTGTGATGTAAATTCCTGGGAAGTAATATGCGTGTGATTAGTTCCCTTACCTGGGACCTTGGTCTTTAGCTCAACTTGCTAATCACTTCTCTTGTTGCTTGAAGCAGCTAGAAATGGCTGGGGTTCAAACCAGCAGCAGTCCTACACAAAGGTGTCTCAAAAAAAACTCCTGAGTCTCCGGGCGACAATAGCACCATCGATGTTTCTCACCTGAACGACGCACAGATTTTGTTTTAGATACAAGAAAGAGCTCAAAACGGGCCCCCTCAACATTTGCCTGGGCATTGATGTCAGAGTCCTCTCCAAACACCACAAGTGTCACAGAGCGTGGAGCTTGAAGGTTGAGCTGAGAGAAAAGGAATATGTTCTTTTTTTATTGTGAGTAGCGGGAGAAAGTGCACAGGAGCCCCCTGCATTCAAAGAACCAGAGACAGTCCTCGTGTCATTTATTTATGTGTTTATTTATTTATTTTACGGAGACGCCACCGTTTAATCTGTGTGGTTTATTAGCGGTATCGCAGTCTTTCCACCCTGATCTCCTCTCTCTCGTCGACGCCGTCACACTCCAAGAAGTGGCTTATTATTTCTGTTTTTCACATTTTTACCCTGTACCGCGAAACATCAGAGGCTTGAAAGGAAGGAGAGGCTGAAGTGTAAATGTCTTCTTTTGAGTTTCCGCGGGTCGTTGGCACCTCCGTAACGAGCCATTTAGCACTAAGAATGTTCCGGCGCGACCTGCTTTTTCAGAGGAACAGGAAGTCAGGTACTGAGGGTGGTTTGTGGCGGAGATGTAGTATGGCGGTTGGGGAGCTGGCCTTGCAGTGCCACAGTTAACGGGTTAACTCCCTCTCTCCCTCCCTCTATTGAACCCTCTCTTAAAATCTTCCCCCTCTCTCTGTTTCTCAAAACCTCTTACTCCTCCTCTCTCTCTCCAACCATCCCTCCCTCTCTGCTGAACCCACCCTCTATTGAACCCTCTCTCTCGAATCTTCCCTCTTTCCCTCCCTCTCTCTCTTCTCTCTCTCTCTTACACAGCTATTTTGTCCTGAACAAAAGAACTGGCTTTCTGATTATCAAGGAGAATGCCCCAACGGGAGGCTACGAGTTCAAGGTGCGCGTGTCAGATGGGGTGTGGCCAGACGTGGTTTCCAAGGTGACTGTGCGCATCAAAGAACTGCAAGAGGAGGCCATCTACAGCTCTGCCTCACTCCGCATGGCAGGTATTAAAACTGAAAAGTGTGTGTGTGTGTGTGTGTGTGTATGCATGTTCATTGGTCAGAAACCCTGGTAACTTGCAGTGTTCACACATTAAGCATTATCATACATTTTACCACACCTTTCTGTCTGTCTTCCTGTCTGTCATCCATGCTACATCATCATCCATTTACTACAGTAAATACAACAGTCCTGTTGTATCTGCCATATCCATATTTAAATCTGTCTATCTAAGTGTCTATCATCTACGCATCATGTATGTACAGTGTATGTTTGTCTACCTTTAGTGTATCATGTGTTTTTGTCTATCCGTTCTCAAATGTTTGATAATGTTTGAGATGGCAGTTTTGTGCCTTTTGTGGACAAAGCCATGCTATTTCATCATATAAAAACAATGTAATTGTTCTATAAGATATATATTATATACTATAGATGTATGTAAAATGCAACAACGTTTTGGAATGCTGGTTTTGCCGATGTGCGATTTATGACAGTGATTGAAGTATGCTTCTGTTTTTAATCTTAACGTTATTGTCATTTTTGTTGACTTTGTAACTTTTTTGTTTTATGACAGGGCTCCCTTGTAAAAGAGAATTTGATCTCAATGGGATTTTCCTGGTAAAATAAACGGATAAATACAATAAATAAGCAAAATAAATAAGAGTGACTCTTTATCAAGACCATGGCTCCTGACATAAAAATTGATTACCAGGAATCATTTCACTCCAGTGCGTTATAAATTCACTATTTATTCCAGGCAATCAGCTCACTATAGATGGCTTATATCACCGGGAAATGGGTCTGCTAAACCCAAAATTCAGCTGAAGTCACCCTGCTCCATTTTTCTGGCCCAGTTCGATTAGCGCTAGCCACATTATAGCTCTGCTGCTCTGGTGCACAGCAAGAGCTCGAAGTCAGGAACCATGGCTCAATAGTGAGTAATTATAAACATTGGTGTAGCTTTGTTATTTATCATTTTAAACATCTATCACTGTATTACGGAAAGAAATCCTAACACTGGCATGTTTTCCCCATCAGGAAATGGCGTCCTATTTCCTGGCAGTCATCTAATATCACTTTTTACTATTGGGGAATTAAATGGAGAGAGCAGAGGGTAATATGATGGCCATCAAGCATTTTCCAGAGTTTCAGCAGTTTGGGGTTTCAAGGTCCACTTTGCCGATGAGTTATTCCTTAATCGAGTAGCTGCTAAAGGTACCAATGACATTACCTTATTTTTTAACAAAATAACTGCAGGGCTCCTCTACTATACCGTCCCCCCTGTTACAACTCCATCCCCGCCCACTGCCAGAAATTTCTCATGTACGAACATCGTCCCATAGGAAATCAGTGTGTTTCTACCCCTCTATACTGCCCCCTGCTGTCTGCCACCCAGCAGCTCTCAAACGTACACATTTAACGATTTAAAACCTTCTGATACCGCCAGCAAAAAAAAAAGAATTATAAATATGGAAAGACGGTGATGCACACGCCTCCTAACGCCTGCAGTAAATAAACCTGCATTGTTGCATCTAAACTACACCAAACTTCTATACCGGAGAGCTAAGCGGCTTGACTTTGATGGCGCTGATCAAAAGCAGCGGTGTCTCCACAACGAATTGTGATTTGGAGAAAAGCCCCGTTTCTGTGGTTCACTGATATTCATCAAAGAAATGTCCCACTTACCTGTAAAGTTTTGAAGGAAAAGACTTAGGAATACGAGGAGCACTTTAACAGACTGCCAGTTAAGCTGTGTCGGCCCATTTGTTTAAAAAAAAAAGTTGGCAAGACTATTACGGTATATTGATATTTTATAAAGATATAATGCACTGCAGTTTTATGAAATAATAAAGTTTTATTTTAACTTGTGCACCATCATTATTTACACATGCAAGTTTTTTATGTCCTTCTTTTATGGCCATACCCGCGCTTATCCCCAGCTGTAGCCTTGGCTTTATAATTGGCGGTATAACACGGGTGCGCTGTAGCGCGCAGTTCTGCTGTGTCGTCCCTTCAGGTGGCTAAAAACCCACAGTGCTTATATCCACACCTCAGTACCATAAGCCCAGGGCTCCCAAGAGTGGGGCCTGCAGACCACCGCTGTGTGGGCGGGTCTCTATTCCAGCTGAAATAACCGCTTCTAACCTCTAACGAGCTCTTTGCACAAAGAGTTTCAAAGTCACTGGAAATGAGCCAAACCTGGATTCTGAGTGAATTGAAATGGTGGAGGCATGTAAATGCGTGTTCTCAATTACCTTAGTTAATGACAGGGATTGGCTGGCACAAAGACCAGCGGACAAAGCGGTCCGCAGGCCTGAGATTAGACGGCCCTGCCCAATGCTTTACCCATTGTGCGCGTGGCCATCAGAGCCCTTTCAAAGTAGTGCCGCCGAGTCCGACTCGTAAAGATAGGACAAAAAAAACGACGTGCTTACGGTGTTATTGTCAGTCTTCTTGACATTTGAAATCTCATTTTGATGACAAATCTTAAAGACAGAAAGGACACATAAGTCTATGAGTTGTGCTGCGCGGAGATTTAAGAGGGGCTTGTCTTTTTTTTTCTTTCTCTCACAAGCGGGGAAGATTGATTGTGATGCTGAGAAAGCCGCGAGCTTGTGGAGCGAGCGAACAAAGTCGTTAACACCCGAGAGCAGGGTTACCTTCGCCTGAAAGCTTTGCCGCTGTGGGGAGGGGGGGAGGGCAATTACAAAATAAACACAAAAGTTTTGACCGAGCGCAAACACCCGGCCGACTCTATGCTTTAAAAAAATAATAATAATTGTGATCTTGGATATTAGGTGTCGGGGAGTTGGGGGTTGGGGGGATTTAGAGAAGGGGGGGGGGAGGCTCTTGTGTTGAGATAATCAAGTAAGAGCGGCAACATCAATTTGCATTCCCTCAAGCCACGGTTATGGGATCAATAAAAATAAATTGAAAAATGATTCGTCGGGGGCCGAGATTTAACACTGTAGCATTGGCGTCGACACCCCCGGCTCTATCTCAAAGCCCTGTCAGCTCCGAGACTCATTACCTACCCATCCTTCTTTTTTCCTTCTCTTACTCCCCTCGCTCCTCTGACCGCTGTTAACCTCTGTTTGCGCGGTCTGGCTCCCTCAGCTCAGCGTCTTTTTAACACGCGTGTCCGTTCCTTCAGCCGGCCCGCTCCGCGAGTTCTGCTTAGCGTGGGCGCCGCCTCGCGGTCCACTCGGCGTGGAGACGTCCAATCATTAAAGGGACTGAAATAAACCCGCCGGAGCTGCCGTCGGTCGACACATCGCCTGTCCCGTTTGAACGTTCGTTGTTAAACATGACAGGGCAGATTTTTCTCTTTCCTTTTGATACAGCGCTAACCTAGCATCCCTGCTTCCTCATAACTGACACTAAATGGATCCAATCTCTGTTAACAAATGGAAAGTGAATAAATGCTAGCACACGGGATGTTGATCAGACGGCCTTAATCATACCGTCGAAAATCATTAACGGGAGATGATTGCCGCTGCCTGACTCTCCGTACATTCTCAGAAGAAAGGGGTTCCAAAATTTCTCCATAGAGGAACCTTGTCTCGTACAAGGGTTCTTTGTCAGGCAAAATAGTTCAATCTAGGATTTTTCACACTTTTCACACCTACAAAAGACGGTTCCAAAAAATAACTACAATGGGTTCCCCTATGGAGACAAACTAAAGAACCCTTTTTTTTCCCTGAGAGCATAACCGTGGGAATGAGGTTTAGGTGGGAACCTGCCGCTTCCAGCTCGGGGGAATTGAGTGCCGGGGAGGGACGTAGACATTAAAGACCAGCGTCTGTTCGCTTCTCCCCCAGGAATTACGACTGATTCTAATGGCTCATTGGATGGAATTGAGGCAATTAAAAGTGTCTCTGGCTCTCACCAAAGTCATTCAGCATATAAAGTTTTTTTTTTTTTTTGCCTTAGAACTGTCATTGACAGCAATACCACGCTGCCAACTCCAATCGAAGCAGGCAGGGGACTTCTCGAGCTGTCTTCTCCAGACCTGAATTTAACAGTATTACACAGTATTATATAACGCCACTACTACGACCTTGACCGTGAAAAGGGGAGTTGCCGTGGAAATTAATTGCTCCTCCATGTAAAGAGAAAGTTTCCCGTGTCTTTGCTCACTGAGACGGTCTCAGGGTCTTGTCTGTTTGAACCCGAAAGGGATGACAGCTCTACACTGGTGTGAACTCATTTCAAAGAAATATAATGACGCATATTTTTCAAAGGTTTGCCTTTTGCTCCTTCCGATACCAATCGCATACGCTTCGGGCTTCTCTCTGCAAAATTGTTTACGAGTTTTCTTTGACTCCTTGCTCCTGCTTTGAGATAAGTGTGTCTGTGACAGATGTGATAAATGTGAAGGGAACGTGTGGTGGCTCACCGAGGGGGCGGGGTTCTGTCTGTCCAGACGTCACAGCCGTGGAGTTCCTCACGCGCCAGGGCGGCGGGCGGAGCCGGTATGAGCTGCTCCGGGACTTCCTGTCCGAAATGCTGGTGGTCAGCCCCAGTGACATCAACATATTCGGCCTGCTGGACGTGCGGGAGAGGACGCTGGATGTACGCTTCTCCGTCAAGGGCGCCCCCTTTATGAGACCTGAGAAACTGCACGGCTACCTGGCGGCGCACAAACAGAAGGTACCTCCCGAATCCACCCGCCATCCCGTTTCCATAGCAACACAATGGCCAGTCCAGTGCCCCCCCCCCCACCTCCCCCCTTTAAAACACAGTGGGTGCGTCCCAATAGGCGAAAAATGCAACCTTTCTTCTTACACTACCACTTCTCTACTCCGTGCCCCAGAAACAGATTTTTTAAAATCTAATGTTGCTGATTACATCTTAATTATGTATTAATGGTTACATATTAATTAATGTCTCAACGCAAACGTCAGGTACATTGTATACTGAACATGCAAATAATTGCACTCAAAATGAAAAGCAGTTTTTCATACTTCCGGGTAGTAGAGGAGTGGTAGTGGGGGAGTGGAGGTGGGGAGGTGGGGAGTGGAGAATATTGGGACCCGCCTCTGATGCCCAAATCTAACCCTTCAGGCCAGTAATACTGCTCCTTTTTGTTCTTCCCCACCAATCAGGGGCTGATATAGACCTGGGACCACCAGGTGAGTGGGATCTGTGTCCAATCAGTGACATTAATCAATCAATTCCCTAATTGGTAGGAAATAAAACCAGAGGACCAGATTGGACTATCTAGGCTACAACACAACTTGATGTAATGAATTATCCCTCTAAATTTGCATACACTATCTTGACACTAAGTCAGCCTGGTTACACTGAGTCTGGCAAATAAATGAATGTAATGTAATATGATTCTGGCATGGTGTCAACAGCAGCACCCACGTAGGGGCGGAGAGTGAATACTAACTCAAAGGGGCGTGACTGCAAGGGGCCATTTCAATATTAGGAGACCAGGCTAATTCCGAGTGTCTAGGTTACAACAGGGTCCGGGGAGACCGCAGAGAGGCTGTGTCCATGGAAACCAAAGACAATGCGCAGCAACTGAGCTGTGTATGACTGTAAGGCCATCGCTGTCCCTGGGCCTGAAAGCCTCTCCATTCCTTACTGAAATAGAACATTTTTGCAATACGTTGAAGTTAAATATTATCATCAAGATATTGTAACCGCTTTACAATATTTGGACAAATATGCACTTTAGGATATGGCAACGCATTTTCATAATTACATTACTGTGAAATATATTTATTATTATATTTTACAAAATGTTCATATATTTAGAGTTTAAGCAGCAGATTCAATTTCCATAAAAAAGGCCTCACTGTACCCTATAATATAATATAAGATAGTATAATGTAATATAATATAATATTATATAATACAGTGAGATAGTCATTACTCACATCCATCAATTAATACAAATTAAGTGTTAAATTTAAGTTATTTTATCGTATTCAGAACTTTAAAAATGTTGTACACTGATTATGGTTTGTACAATAAGGGAGCTCCGTAGTAACAGATTACCTTCATCCTTCTCTTCCTCCTTTTCCTTGACCCATTGTGCATTCATTTTGGTACTGAGTTATTATTTTTGAGTTTTTCCGCCTGTGAGGTGGCATTTATTGTTATCGTCCTGCGGTAGTGGAAAGAGGCTGGGGAAAGTGGCGGTTTCTTGTCTGTTCCTCTGGATGCTGCGCGCGGCCGCCCGCCAGAGCAGACATAGGCAGGGAGGCGTGGAACGTGGAGAGGATTCGGATGAAGGCGAAGGCCGGGGACATTAATGTTTGGAATTCTAATGCCTTTAAATATCAGACAAAGTGCTCCCTCTCGCTCGCTCTCCCTCTCTCGCTCTCATTCTCTCCCTCGCTCTATCTCTCTTTCTCTATCTCTCTCTCTCTCTCTCAGGTGAGACATTCCCTGGCTGCTCTTGTTTTGAATTTAAGCTCAGTTTTAAGGGATGAAAAGGGAAAGTGTAGAGGCGTGTTTGTGTGCATGTGTGTGTGTATGTGTGCACGTGTGCACGTGTGTGTGTGTGTGTGTGTGTGTGTGTGTGTGTTTGTGTGTGAGAGAGAGGAGAGAATGTACTTGAATGTTGAAAGTAAATGATACACAGGGAAGTAGACTCTGCCTCTCACTTTGTGTGACTGCAGGGCATTATGCTGAGGTGTATGGAACTGATCTTTTAACCCTTAGATGGCACAACTTAATCTCGTAATATCATTTATATGCAGGAAGATACACTGCTAAATAACTCTCAAAAATCTACACCCCCCCCAACCCACCTCCCCAAATATATGCATCCAGCCATCAATTATCTATTATCCACCCATCAATTATCTATTATCCACCCATCAATTATCTATTATCCACCCATCAATTATCTATTATCCACCCATCAATTATCTATTATCCACCCATCAGTTATCTATTATCCACCCATCAATTATCTATTATCCACCCATCAATGATCTATTATCCACCCATCAGTTATCTATTATCCACCCATCAATTATCTATTATCCACCCATCAATTATCTATTATCCACCCATCAGTTATCTATTATCCACCCATCAATTATCTATTATCCACCCATCAATTATCTATTATCCACCCATCAGTTATCTATTATCCACCCATCAATTATCTATTATCCACCCATCAATTATCTATTATCCACCCATCAGTTATCTATTATCCACCCATCAGTTATCTATTATCCACCCATCAATTATCTATTATCCACCCATCAATTATCTATTATCCACCCATCAGTTATCTATTATCCACCCATCAATTATCTATTATCCACCCATCAATTATCTATTATCCACCCATCAGTTATCTATTATCCACCCATCAATTATCTATTATCCACCCATCAATGATCTATTATCCACCCATCAATGATCTATTATCCAGCCATCAATTATCTATTATCCACCCATCAATGATCTATTATCCACCCATCAATGATCTATTATCCAGCCATCAATTATCCATTATCCACCCATCAATTATCTATTATCCACCTATCAATTATCTATTATCCACCCATCAATTATCTATTATCCACCCATCAGTTATCTATTATCCACCCATCAATTATCCATTATCCACCCATCGATTATCTATTATCCACCCATCAATTATCTATTATCCACCCATCAATGATCTATTATCCACCCATCAATGATCTATTATCCACCCATCAATGATCTATTATCCACCCATCAATTATCCATTATCCACCCATCAATGATCTATTATCCACCCATCAATTATCTATTATCCACCCATCAATGATCTATTATCCACCCATCAATGATCTATTATCCACCCATCAATTATCTATTATCCACCCATCAGTTATCTATTATCCACCCATCAATTATCTATTATCCACCCATCAATGATCTATTATCCACCCATCAATGATCTATTATCCACCCATCAATGATCTATTATCCAGCCATCAATTATCCATTATCCACCCATCAATTATCTATTATCCACCTATCAATTATCTATTATCCACCCATCAATGATCTATTATGCACCCATCAATTATCTATTATCCACCCATCAATTATCTATTATCCACCCATCAATGATCTATTATCCACCCATCAATGATCTATTATCCAGCCATCAATGATCTATTATCCACCCATCAATTATCTATTATCCACCTATCAATTATCTATTATCCACCCATCAATGATCTATTATCCACCCATCAGTTATCTATTATCCACCCATCAATTATCCATTATCCACCCATCAATTATCTATTATCCACCCATCAATGATCTATTATCCACCCATCAATGATCTATTATCCACCCATCAGTTATCTATTATCCCCAGAAGTGTAATTGAGAAATATGAAGCAATTCTTCACCACCCATCAATTATCTATTATCCACCCATCAGTTATATATTATCCACCCATCAATTATTTATTATCCACCCATCAATTATCTATTATCTACCCATCAGTTCTATATTATCCACCCATAAATTATATATTATCCACCCATAAATTATATATTATCCATCCATCAATTATCTATTATCCACCCATCAATTATCTATTATCCACCCATCAATTATTTATTATCCACCCATCAATGATCTATTATCCACCCATCAATTATCCATTATCCACCCATGAATGGTCTATTATCCACCCATCAGTTATCTATTATCCACCCATCAATTATCCATTATCCACGCATGAATGATCTATTATCCACCCATCAGTTATCTATTATCCACCCATCAATAATCTATTATCCACCCATCAATTATCTATTATCCACCCATCAATGATCCATTATCCACCCATCAATTATCTATTATCCACCATCAATTATCTATTATCCACCCATCAATTATCTATTATCCACCATCAATTATCTATTATCCACCCATCAATTATCTATTATCCACCCATCAATTATCCATTATCCATCCATCAATTATCCATTATCCACCCATCAATTATCTATTATCCACCCATCAATTATCCATTATCCATCCATCAATTATCCATTATCCACCCATCAATTATCTATTATCCAACCATCAATTATCTATTATCCATCCATCAATTATCCATTATCCACCCATCAATTATCTATTATCCAACCATCAATTATCTAGTATCCACCCATCGATTATCTATTATCCACCCATCGATTATCTATTATCCACCCATCGATTATCCATTATCCACCCATCAATTATCCTTTATCCACCCATCAATTATCCTTTATCCACCCATCAATTATCTATTATCTACCCATTAATTATCTATTATCCGTGGCCGCTGCGGTGGTACAGCGGTAAAAGGCGCTGACTTTCAGTCAGCGCAGTTGTACTCCGAGGATCGGGGTTCGCGCCCCGGTCCTGCCATTTTCCGAGCATGGCCAGCGCCCTGTGGGAGCAGCAATTGGCGGCTGCTTCCGGGTGGGGGGAGGGCTCGGATGAGAATCGCTACGCAAAATAAGGCCCCGGGCGAGTTGGAATCACGGTCAGGAGCTTGGGGAGTCGCGCCCTGTAGAGGACGTGGCGGCCTCTTTCCTACTACCGGCTGACGGGGTTGTATAGCGGTGGTTCTCTAGCGGTTGCTACACGGGGGGAATTGAAGTAGAATAGGGGTTCAATTGGCTACTAAATTGGGAGAAAATGGGGAAAAAATCAGAAACAAATTTAAAAAAAAAAAAAAAAAAAATCTATTATCCACCCATTAATTATCTAGTATCCACCCATCAATTATCTATTATCCACCCATTAATGATCTATTATGCACCCATCAATTATCTATTATCCACCCATCAATGATCTATTATCCACCCATCAATTATCTATTATCCACCCATCGATTATCCATTATCCACCCATCGATTATCCATTATCCACCCATCAATTATCCTTTATCCACCCATCAATTATCCATTATCCACCCATCAATTATCTATTATCCACCCATCAATTATCCATTATCCACCCATCAATTATCCATTATCCACCCATCAATTATCTATTATCCACCCATCAATTATCCATTATCCACCCATCAATTATCTATTATCCACCCATCAATTATCTATTATCCACCCATCAATTATCCTTTATCCACCCATCAATTATCTATTATCCACCCATCAATTATCCATATCCACACACCATCATCTATTATCATCCACCCATCGATTTATCTCACCACCCATCAATTATCTATTATTATCCCATCATTTCCAATCTATTATTATGCACATTATTATCTATTTTCCACCACATTATCAATTATATCATTAATTTAATTATCTATTATCCCCATCAATTATCTATTATCTCTTATCTATTCTTCCAGATTATTTAAATCTATTTCACTTTCCCATCAGTGAATTCCTCTCAACTCTGACAGCAAACTTCTCCAGTCTGTCAGGAGTTTGCACAATGCTTAGCAATTAGTGGGTGCAAAAGAAAGTTTTATTTTTTTTGGGCAGTAAGCAGTCCAGGGAAGTCAAAGCTGGGAGATTTGGCCAGATCGGACCATGGTTGTTTTCACTCACAACAGACAGTGAATCTGTCTCACGCACGCATGCTTTCAAAAAATTTTGTTCACCCAGCTTTGCCACAAAGTGGAAAGTACCCACATGGGGCCCCCTCGACTGGGTTGGAGGCTCTTACTTTTCAACTGTATGCAGGCTGCTGTTTTGTTTTGGAGCCTCTTTTTTTTGTTTAAAAGCCCTTGTCTTTTTTTTTTCTTTTTTATCTTTTACGGCGTTTAAAGAAAACAGGGGGGAGTCAGAAATTTCGTTTTTAAAAGTTGAACAGCAGATGGATCAAAAGTATCACTTCCCACAAGCTTTTAGGGCTTCTGTCCTCTTCTTTTCTTTGTGATCTTTTTTTAATTTTTTTGTACCACAGTGTTAAAAAAAAAACCAAAAAAATTGGGAAGGTGTGCCGGAACCCCTTGGGGCCCTGTGTGTCTTTGGTTGGGGCTTGGCCCCCTGGGCTGTGGGGCTTGTTGGGGTGATCTGTGGGTCTGTGGCCCCTCTGTGTGATTGGGGCCCCTGTGTGATTGGTGGGCCGGTGTGTGTGTGGCCCCTGGGTGTGATTGGGCCCCTGTGTGTGATTGGGGCTGGGTGGTGGTGGTGGCCCCCCCCTGTGTGTGATTGGGGTGATTGGGTTGGTGTGGCTGTGGGTGATTGGTGTCTGGTGGGCCCTGTGGTGTTGGGGTGCCCCTGTGGATTGGGGGGCCCTGATGGATGTGGCCCCTGTGTGATTGTGATCCCCTGTGTGATTTGTGGTTGTGTGTTGATGTAGGGATGGTGTTTTGGGTGTGATGGCCCCTGATTGTTTTGGGGGTCCCTGGTGAGATTGGCCTCTTGTGGTGAATTGTGGCCTGTGCGTGATTGGGTCCCCTGCGGGATTAGGGTTTTCTTGCTCTGCCCAGCTCACCTTTAGCTCTTCATTGAGCTAATTGGTTATTAATGTAATTTGGGGGGGCTAATGTGTGGGGACCTCTAATCTGTGCCTTAGTTTCCCTGACTGGAGAGTTTGTCTTTGTGCCCGATGACTCTCCAGATCTTTCCATTACATCTAACGCAGTTAGTAAAACACACTCCGTTTAAAAAGAGGGAAAAGAGAGCCCCTCCCGGGGGGAATGTGCTCCTTACGAGTCTTTTTTCTCTCTTTTAAATCCCCCTCTTTAGGAGGAGGAGGAGTGAGCGTTCCCTGTCGGTCTGCTGGGGTTTATATCCCCGGCCTGTGGGCATGTGGGTGGATGCGGTAGCGACCTCCGGACTGCGGGTTACATAAAACCACAAAGGCGTTGGAATGACCGTGAAACCGCACCGCCGTACTGCCGTCCCCGCCTCTGTCAGCAAAAAACGGGGAGAGAGACAGATGTTTCAGGACCGGAGTGAGGTTTTTTTTCCCCACTACCCATTAACCGCTTGGTTAATATTGATGAGCGAGCCGTTCCCCGGGCGGCAGCCTGTTATTGAAGACGGTGCATAATTGGCATTTGTGTCTTTAAACAGATGTCGGAGGTGGTTGCGGGGGAAGGGAAGGGGGGGTGTTGTTGTTGGCTTGTCTCATCTTTTCAGTGTGTAACCTCACAGTAGAGAATACCGGTGACCTTTTCATGGAGCGATTTGCATATTAAGGTGACACGGGGAAAGCGGACACGTTGGCACAGATCAGCGGGTTGGGTTGGGGCGGGGTTTGGCGTTGTGGAGCTCTGCCCCACCACCTCCATGCCCAAAATAACAACTGAGCAGCAGCTGTACCTCGTTCTGTTGGGACCCCTCATCCCTCTAGACAGGACAGACGCTGTCCCACATGCGTCTGGTGAGCCCCCCCGGCCCAGCAGCCAATCATAGGAGCGGCCCTAGCCCAGCAGCCAATCAGAGGAGTGGAGCAGACAGAACTCCAGGCCTCAGGGCTCCGGATTTTAAACAGCCTGTTTGGAAACAAACCCTCAGTGTTTTCAAACATACACCCCTCTCTATAGCATGCACACACACACACACACACAAACACACGATGCCCTCTCTTCCTTTAAAAATGACCTCCCTTTCAAGTGCAGCCAAAAGTCCCCGTTACGGCAAAAGAAACATTCCTCTTCTGCAAAGTGTCTCTGTAGCCAAGAGTACGCTAACAGAAGAGCTTTCAGTGACAGCTCCAGCAGCAGGTTAAGATGTGTAGCAGTCCTCTAGCGCTGAAGTGTACAGATCAGTTTTGCAGTGTTTGAGGCAGTGCTGCAAAAGGCCATTAATCATATCCCTGAATTTGTGCAGGAGCTTTTAGGAGAATGCTTGTTGACTGTTTTTTTTTTGCTCTGTGTAAAGTATTTGAAGAACTGTGTGACATGAAGAAACGCATGTCGAGCAGTACGTATGCACACACTCAGACATGCACTCATCCACTTATTCTCTCAATCACTTGCACGCTTACTCACTTGCTTACCCACTTACCTATATACTTACACATCTACTCATTCTCTCACTCACTCACTCAACCCACTCACTCACTCACTCACCAACCCACTCACTCACTCACACACTCACTCACCCACTCACCCACTAACCAACTCACTCACTCACTCACTCACTTACTCATGTACACACTGACTCACTCACTCACTCACTCACTTACTCATGTACACACTCACTCACTGACTCACTCACTTATGTACACACTCACTCACTCACTCACTTACTCATGTACACACTGACTCACTCACTCACTTACTCATGTACACACTCACTCACTCACTTCTGTACTGATAGTCACCGCCAGTCAGTTTTTATCTGTTCGGTGACAGTAGTTGCAGCCAGTCTGTTTGGGTCTGTTCGGTGACAGTAGTCGCAGCCAGTCTGTTTGGGTCTGTTCGGTGACAGTAGTTGCAGCCAGTCTGTTTGGGTCTGTTCGGTGACAGTAGTCGCAGCCAGTCTGTTTGGGTCTGTTCGGTGACAGTAGTCGCAGCCAGTCTGTTTGGGTCTGTTCGGTGACAGTAGTCGCAGCCAGTCTGTTTGGGTCTGTTCGGTTACAGTAGTCGCAGCCAGTCTGTTTGGGTCTGTTCGGTGACAGTAGTCGCAGCCAGTCTGTTTGGGTCTGTTCAGTTTTTTGAACAGTGTTTCAATGTTAATCGTATTTACAAGGATTGCCTTTTCATGGAAACTTCAATCATATCAACCCAGATGAAAACTCGGTCTAATTTGCAGTCTGCTGTGCTGGTGCTGTGGCTCTCTTGTGCCACATACATCTAAATGAATGGGTCTCTTTGTGTGTGCGCGTGTGTGCGTGTGTCTGTGTGTGCATGCACGTGTGTGTATGTGTGGTTGACGGTTATCTGTCTGTTTGTGCATGTGTGCGTGCCTTATTATCTCTGCACTGCTCTATTTCTCTCTGAAGGTATTTACCATTCCTCTGTCCTGTTGTTATTACACATAAGATGGAGGGAGACATTTTATTTCATGCTGATCTCACCTGTTCATGATGTCCCTGTGTGCTCCTCTCTGGAGTACTGCTGCTCAATGCCTTTCTTTAGTCTTTTCCTTAAATTAATTTTCACTTTCTCTCTCATACAGTCAGAACGCCCCTCCCTTCTCAATTCTATCCCTCTCAAGCATTCAGCCATACTTTATAGTTATGACAGGAGTCATATTTACGTTCATTAACATGTAGAACAATACTTCCTAACGTTCTTCGGAAGAAAAGAATAGAAGCAGGATAGTAATAATGGTATTTGTCTCTCTTTCCTTTTTTCTCTCTGCCATCTTCTGTGCATCCATCATTCTCTCACTTCCTCTTTCCCACTCTATTTGTTGCTCTCTCTCCTTCTCTCTCTCTCTTTATTCTCTTTCACTTTTACATTCTCTCCCTCCATCTTTCTGTCTCTCTTTTTTACATTCTATCCTTCCTCTCCCCATATCTACTTTTTTTTCTCTTTCACATTCCCCCTCTCTTTTGCTCTCTGCTTCCTGATTCTCTCTCCTCTACCCTTTTTTCATGTCTCTCTCTCTCGCTCCGTCTCTCCCTTCAGCTGGAGTCTTTCCTCCAGGTGAATGTCAGTCAGGTGCACGTGGACGAGTGCACCGTGGCGGACTGCGGGGGCAGCGGGGGCTGCTCCAATCAGCTGACCGTCGGAGGCGCGCCCACCGTGGTGGATTCTGGGAGCATGTCCCTGGTGTCGGTGACTGTGACCACCACGGCCGTGTGTGGTTGCCCCGGACGGGACCACCTGCACCGAACCTGTTCCTCTTACCCCCAAAGCCCCTGCCACAATGGAGGGGTCTGCATAGACAGCAAGGGCGGATACAGGTGAGTCTACATCACCTGAGCAGGGTTACGGACAGGTGTCTCACCTGGATCAGCTCAGGCGTGCTATATTACAACCAGCTGTCAGGTAAAATAGATTACAATGAGGTGTCCCAACAGGTAAAATAGATTACAATGAGGTGTCCCAACAGGTGAGCTAGATTACAATGAGGTGTCCCAACAGGTAAAATAGATTACAATGAGGTGTCCCAACAGGTAAAATAGATTACAATGAGGTGTCCCAACAGGTAAAATAGATTACAATGACGTGTCCCAACAGGTAAAATAGATTACAATGAGGTGTCCCAACAGGTAAAATAGATTACAATGAGGTGTCCCAACAGGTAAAATAGATTACAATGAGGTGTCCCAACAGGTAAAATAGATTACAATGAGGTGTCCCAACAGGTGAGATAGATTACAATGAGGTGTCCCAACAGGTGAAATAGATGTCCCAACAGGTACAATAGATTACAATGAGGTGTCCCAACAGGTAAAATAGATTACAATGACGTGTCCCAACAGGTAAAATAGATTACAATTACGTGTCCCAACAGGTAAAATAGATTACAATGAGGTGTCCCAACAGGTAAAATAGATTACAATGACGTGTCCCAACAGGTGAAATTGACTCAGAGTCGGCCCTAAGGTTTTTGGTGGCCGCTCCTGAATAATTTTGTCAATTCAACAAAAAAAAGTATATGTCAATAAATGATTCATGGAGTTAGAATGTAAAGCTGCAAGTCATTGTTTGAACCTGGGCAGTGATGATAAACAGAACGGCCCAGGTGAACGAGAGAGGGTGAGAGAGGGAGGAGAGAAGCTCAAAGGGTTAAATGAACTAAGTTAGTTGCTCCACTGGTTTTTTTATGTATGGGTAACTATAGCCAAAGTGTGGTAGTCTCGATTTGGGTCATAACCGTTATGAATGCTTAGTGAGTTTGTGTTTTGGGACAGTACCACAAACATAGCGCGTGGGGTGGGGGTTTACCAGATTAACATTCCTACTGTATAGTCTTGGGCGTAGCGGGAACCTCCCCCTGCTATTTGCTGGTCTCATGTTGAAGTGAATGAAAGCGTAGATTAGCACACGGAGCTGAGCGGGAATGATGAAATGCGCTGAAACACGTTGGTTTTGGGTTTAGATGGGCAAACAGAGCCGCGGGCGCTAAAGAGGCAGACAATGTGCAGAGCGAAAGATCCAGTCAAACAAGCATTTGATTGTATAGTCGGCTCACCTGAGAGACCTCACAAATGAAAGAGACGTCCTCTTTCCAAGCCTATATATATATGTTTTATTTATTTATTTTAATTTTTTATTAAAAAAAAAATCTTTTGGCACCAGAGAATCAAAATAAGGCAGTGAAAAACCGTCTCTCGCAGCAACAGAAATCACCGTGGCCATGACCGAATATGATCCCTGTTCCGTGCCTCCTGTCCCCTGTCCACTCAGAACCCCTGTCTACTATGCACCCTGTCCCCTCACTTTGCAAGCAGTGTGTGAAAGAAATCCTGCAAAACTCTTTCCAAACTAGTGAGCAAGTAGTTCATAATATTTATTTATTTATTTTTTTTATTGAGAATTTCATTGAGTTTACATATGACGATTGTTACAAAGTGTAGATTATGAATTAAGAATTAACAAAAATAAAAAGAGTGTAGTTTGTAATATGTCCCGCTCTTGTACTGCAAGTTGTCGTTATTACTTTGTTTACTTCCCGAAATTGTCGGGTGAGTGCACAGTATGAGTGTGCTCCTGAATCCCTTCAACAAAACCCCAGAAATAAGGTTTTCATCCTGGGATTTTAAGTGCCCCCATTTGTGAGAAAAAGTCTCCTACTCAAAAGCTTTTTGACAAAGTTGACTCAAATATGCGCCCTCAAAGGGGTGAAGGAATCATATATTCGGTCACGGCCATGTTTTCTGTAGCTAGCGGATGTGATTCTCAGACCTGTATTTACCGTGCCACTTCCTGGTTTGTCTCGTAATTGGAAGGTGTTTAGGAAGCCCACTCCTTTCACTTTTGCGAGCCATGTGATATCTCGCGAATCTGGCTCGCCGTAATTCGATTCCCCGGCCACAGTCTTGTTAGCGAAAATAACACAATGGTCTCGCTGTCTGATAACAGGTAAGTAGCTCCAGAGAGCAATGGGTCCAGCACCGCGTGTTTCACCCTCTGACGTAGATAGACTCTTTGTAAGTGTTTGTAATTGACTCTGTCGGTAGCGAGCGCAGCCTGTGTAGGTAAATGCTTCAGGGGTGCTAGGAGAGCTCAAGGCAAAAGGCCGCAGGTGATATAAAGAATCTGCCAGTAAAAGTGAAGCCAATTTTAATGAATCTCTCTCTATACATATATAGCCTATACAGGCAGAGGAAATTCATTCATATCATGTGTATAAGATGGATTTGCTGTTGCTGTATTGGAAGCATGTCAGTCCTTATTTTAAAATAGCAATACATGTTAATAAAACATTTTGTTACATTATATATTGCGTGATGAAAGCGTATATATTGCGTGATGAAAAATTTAAATGAAGATGTGCTGTGAGTTCTCAAACCAGTTACTCGAGTGAGTGGTTAAAACTGATACTCTCTCTCTCTCTCTCTCTCTCTCTCTCTCTCTCTCTCACACACACACACACACACACACAACTCTCTCTCTTTCTCACACACACACACACACACACACACACACACATACACACACACACACACACACACACACACACACACAGCCTTCCAGTGCAGCCGGGTGTGACTGCAGAATAGAAGCTCCTGGCGCTGGCTGTAGGTGGGCTGTCTGTGATTGGCTCTCCTGTTAGAGCAGAACACGGAGCCAGAACATGGCCGTGCCTCTGTAGTTTCTCATCTCATATTCTCTGAAAGGGATGCATCTGTGCACAACAATCTGCCACTGCTGTGTTGGGGATTGCTTTTAAGGCGTGCGTATGGTTTTGTTCCTGAAAATAAAATATGCAAAAACTCCAACCTTTCCATCTTCTCCGCGCATATGCCTCGGCAGAGAGTGAAACTCACTTTGATGGCCCCGTGTCTGAAAAAAAAAAAAAACTTAAGTCAAATTGTTTTCACTTTAATTAAATCCGGAAAGTAAACCCAGGATTAGTCGTTTGCTGGACAGACCTACTCATGTAATGTGCCAGACAATTGCTCCGTACAAAAATAAAATGCTTAGAGTATCCAAGCTAATCCCTACTGTTACTTTCAGGGCACAATGTGTATCTTTGTGGATTAAATTGAATTTACCCACCATCCAATTTACCTACCTGAATCAGACACACATTAAATATTCACTGAGCTACAAACGGGGCTGGCTTCTTTCTCTAAATGGACTCTTCCTACACTAACCTGAGAGTGGCGTGTTATTACCAAGCTGTTGGGTTTATCTGAAATTGCTGTAGAACGCCCCCTCAATTAACCATTAGCAGGACTGTACTGTAATATCAAACATAAAGGCACTTCCGAGCTTCAAGACGAAGAGTTTCTCTTCTTTCATGATACCCATCTCTGAAGTAGACTGCGGGCCTCCAGTTTTTACCAGATGCGAAGTTAGCAAGGACGAAGGCTTTTTGTGTGCTAGGACATTTACAATGACATCATTCCAAGGCGAATGCTGCTTTGTCTGAAAAGATAAAGCGGTACCATTTATAAAGCAGTGCACGATGAAGTGAAGATACCTATCAGTATGTACCTGGTGCTGTCTGGACACAAGCACAACTATAGAGGGGTGTATTTATTTTATCGGCGTAGTCCGCGATATGCAAAACCGTAAAGCCCAGAGGTTGCACGTAAACATATTGGAAAGATTGCTGTGGAGGACTGTTCTTTGGGTGGTGTGCTCGTAGAGGTGGGGTTGGAGTCATTTGGGTTGATATTCCCGTTGCAGCACACGTGTGTTTATTAGAAGGATTTCACCAGGACTGCATGCAGAGTTGCAGACACAGTAATTGTTTCATGAGGATCAATATTTCAGCAAAAAAATAAATTATTTGCCAGCTTCCTTACCCCCCCAAAAAAAAAAAAACGAATAAAAAAAACACATTAGAGACAAAAAGAGAGAAAATTTGAACTCACGGTGTCATCTTTGAGATTATGTTTCTCTCCTCTGATGGAATAAATTAGTGTGGTTATTGTGTGGTTGTTTCTTTATTTATCATTTGCTGTGACTCGGGAGAAATCTCTTGCACAGACAGTCATTAAAGCAGAGGGGGGGGGGGTTGTGGTGGGGGGGAGAGATGCATTTTGCCCTTTGGATCTTAGAGAAGCCTCAGTGATTCATTTTCATGCTCTGTATCTTGATTGCGATGCACGGTACACCAGCTTTGCTTGCTGCGGGTTCTATTTTGAGCAGGATGTGGTGTGTGTGTGTGCATGAGAGTGGGATTGTGTGTGTGTGTGTGTGTGTGTGTGTGTGTGTGTGTGTGAGAGCATGTGTGTGTGTGAGGACATGTATGTATGCATGCATGGTCATCCGTGCGTGCGTGCGTGCGTGTGTGTGTGTCTGTTTGTTTGTGTGTGAGTGAGAGAGCATGCGTATGTGTCCGTTTGTGTGTGTGTGTGTGTGTGTGTGTGTGTGTGTGAGGGCCTGTATGCATGCATGGTCAACCCTGCTTTTGTGTGTGTGTGTGTGTGTGTGTGTGTGTGTGTGTGTGTGTGTGTGTGTGTGTGTGTGAGGGCCTGTATGCATGCATGGTCGTCCATGCTTCTGTGTGTGTGTGTGTGTGTGTGTGTGTGTGCACACATAAATAAAGGAAATCCACTTACTGTGCTTGCTCATATGTATTGGACTGTGTTCAGACCTACATAGTATCTCACCTAAAAGGGAGAAACTCATTCTGCACTGCTGGCTTGAGTATGTTAGCCTCGGATCAGGGTAATAAAGCCTTGTTTTAGCTGGACTTCATTTGGGGAAACTTAATCACGCACTACAGGGATGCCTCCTGTCCTTTGACATTGTCAAGACTCTGATACAAGACTCAGCTCACTGCAAACAGACTGTCGATCCAACAGCTAGGATGCGTATCGGTTTTTCGAGGATAAACAGAGCCGTGCGTGAAAACGAGAGAAGCCAAACCGGAGACTAGAGGATAGGGAGCCGGGGAGCAGTGTTTGTAAACAGAACGCTTTAACTTTTTATTGCTCTGCCCTTTTTGGGCTTCTGTGCGGGAACGGCGACAGTCAAAATTCCCCAAAGACCACCTCCCCTCCCCTCTCCTTCCCCGTGTTTGCTTTTCCGATTGGACCGTCGTCTTTCATCGCCGGCGCTCCATCTCGTGCGGACGACTTCCTGTTTTGTCCATCTCGTGCGGCTGCGATCACGGTTTGCGGTTATTAGAGGGAGCCGTCAGTGCGTGAGGCCGGCCGTGCCATCACCCCCCCTCCCACAGCCCCGCTCATCCTGTTTGTCTCATTTACCTGTCTGAGTTGGGCCCCTCCTCTACTGCCAATGGTAGGGGAGAGAGAGAGAAAGAGAAGGAGAGAGATAGGGATAGAGGGGGAGAGACTGAATAAGGGGGAGAGGTTGAGAAAGAGAGAGGTAGAGAGAGAAGGTGAGAGGTGGGAGAGAGAGACAGGGATTGAGGGAGGGAGAAAGGCTGAGAGAGAGAGAGAGAGAGAGAGAGAGCTAAGGGGGGTTGGACAGAGAAGAAGTGTGGGATATGAATAAAATGGGTACTACTAGGGAAGCGAAGGAGGGATTGAAGAGTAGAGAGCAGCGATAGCAGAGATGGAGAGAAGGAGCAAAAAGAGGGGGAGGTAGAGAGGGCAGGAGAGAGGGGGAGAAGGAGATGGAGGGAGAGAAAGAAAGGGAGAACGGGAGGGAGCGAGACAAAGAGATGGTGAAAGTTGAGAGAATAAGTAAGAAAAAGAAAATACATGAGAGGGTAAGATTATCAACATTATAACCGCGGAAATTACAGCCCGTTCTGAAAAAAGTAGATGTGTTGCCAATGACGATGAATTAGCGAGGTCATGTGTGGAGTTGGTCAGGTGAATGCCTGTGACGCTAGCGTGTGCACTGTTCAGTGAGGAGGGAGAACTACATGTGAGAAAAAGAGATAGTGTGATGGAAGGAGGAGGTGGAGAGGGATGGAGGGGGGAGGGGAGAGGGAGGGAGGGAGGGAGGGAGGGGTGTGTATGTACGAGTGGGTTTAGCGAGTGCGTTTTTGCTCAAGTCTGTGTATGAAGCTGAAATGTGTCTAAATGTCACACAGATCTGTGAGGGAAACAGACTGCTTGCTGCTGTTTGTGCTGTTGAGTGGGTTTTTACAAATTAGGAAGTGAGGAGGTGATTTTATCTTAAGCAGTTTACAGAAGGCACATTGAGCATGGCTAGATAACCATCGCGAGAGAGCTAGAGGTATGTAAAGCCACAGTTAGTCAGGGCCATGGTGCCACAAGACCAGTTTTCAGACTTACACACAATACATTTTTACATATAATCCATTGATACAGCTGGATATTTTTACTGAAGCATTTCAGGTTAAACACCTTGCTCAAAGGTACAGTGCCAGCGCACCATCTGAGAATCGAACCTGCGACCTTTCAGTGACACCCCACACAGCCGTACTGTCGAATCGGTCCGCGGGGCTGTGCGTAAAAACTCCCAGAGCGAGAATGTCGCGCGGAGTCCATAATCTCCGTAATGGCTGCAGCAGCTGGCGAACCGAAAAGTAGCGGCTGCTGCCGGCCAGTGCACAGCTGTCTGCGCTCTCTTCAGAACCAGACAGTAACGGGACCGGCATCAGAGTGTAACTGAGCCTCATACTAACGTGTGTGATAAATGTGGGAGAGCATTATGGGAAAGTGTGTCTTCAGACATGAGCAGGGTTATATCAGTGACATGATCCTGACCGTACAGGAAACTGTGCTCTGTGGGAGAGCATTATGGGAAACTGTGTCTTCAGACATGAGCAGGGTTATATCAGTGACATGATCCTGACTGTACAGGAAACGTGTTCTTTTTTGATCCAGTGATAGAATCTAAACGGTAAATGATGTGCAAGGCTGTGGTAACAATTCAGTTTCTGTTATGAAGTGCAACCTGCTTGTTTGTGTGTGTATGTGATGGCAGTTTAATCGTGCTATCGGTTTTATCAGCGTATCTGGAAACGAATCGAATGCAGATGATTGGTGGCTGAAGATGAGGGGGGCGTGCCCGTGTGGGATATAGATCTCGGCGCCGGGAACGGCGGCAGCTGGATGGCTTCTGAGCGGGAGAGCCTGTTCCCCAGTGGCGGAAAATATTGTCAGGGATATGGGGGGGGGGGTTGATTCCATGGCCCGGTGGTTATAGCAGACGTACGGTTGCCAGCGTGAGCGCATAGCGGCTTATTTCTCTGCACAGTGGCTACCGCACATGCTACTGGGAGTGCCGCGTCCCTGAGGGCCGGGAATGGACGAAACGTGAGCAGGGTTTTTATAATCTCCTCTCTGATTGGAGAACACATAGAGGCCAGTGTGTGGTGCAGGCGTAGGTGGGCTTGGGCCTGTCACCGGAAGGTTGGAGGCAGGCAGGCTGCTGATTGAGGTGCGCGGCCCGGAACCACTGTAGACTTGGGCGGCATGTCGACGGGAATTAAATGAAAGTCTATAAGTCACCCAACACACGGGTGTCTGCCAAGGCGATAAATGATATTTTAAGGGGCTTGCAGCAGGAGGTGGACGACGTGTTGCGGCGGAAATGGGGTCGTTACGGAAATCTGACCCAGCGGGAATGAGAAATTGGTTGCAACTGTCACGCCTGTGTTTGTGTGTGTGTGTGTGTGTGTGTTGTGCGGTTGGGTTTGTATCATCTCCCGACGCAAAGGGTGGCGATAGCGAGCGTTAACTGAGGGCATTACCCGGCGCCATTGTTTCTCTCTTTTAAAAAAAAATCTACCACAGATGCCAGTGCCCTCCTCAGTTCGAGGGCCCCGAGTGCCAGCAGACCAAGCACAGTTTCCACGGCGATGGTTACGCCTGGTTCCCCCCGGCACGGCTGTGCTTCGAGAGCCGCGTCTCGTTGGAGTTCATCACCGAGGTGTCTGACGGCCTGCTGCTCTACAGCGGACCCTTGGCCCAGCTGCAGCCCTGGGACCCCGAGGACTTCATGGCTATAGGTACAGTTCAGAAAGAAACCTCCGGGGGGCGACGTTATGAACACAAAAAGACGGGAGGGGCTCTTGGGACACACTCCGGCCGTGAGGAATTTATGTTTTTTTTGTTTTTTTTAATCTAAGCGGAGAGAACGGTACGCTCACCATCCCCAGATGGCTTGCCCTTTCAAAGGAGCAACCAAAAAACTTCCTGAGTATCTCCACCCCACCCTCCCCAGGCCCCACCTCTCCCCCCACATTCGTTTGAGAGCTGCCATTTGGCGGACACCGCTTACGCCGCTATCTTTTTCCTTCATCAGTGTTGTGTGCTTTCATCGTTAGATCTCAAAGGGTCAATACCGTATTTGCTAACATAAAAGACACTTTATTTTCCTCAGAAAGGGCACTTGAAATAACCCTTTGTCCCATGATGTGATATTTATAACTGATCACGGGGATGGTTTGTAAGTCCATAGCCGTGTTCCGCCAAACACATTTTATTTTTATTTATTGCCTTTAGAATTTTAGCACATATTGTCTTTACACTCTGAGGTTAAAACAGGTCAAAACTAAATTGAGTTTAGTATTTCTCCTGATGTCAGAACGACACATGCTGACTTGTTGTTCAAGCCAGTATGTTTATTTTAGATATTATGTATGCAAAGGAATATTTAATTTTATGTGATGCTGATTCTTTTATTTATTAACGGCAAGTGCATATGCAACCACAAATTATGGAATGCTGATAGCTTGCTGATATTTTGTTGATATATTTCTCAATTTATTATTCATGTTTACCACATGCTGGTACTTAAATGTATATTATTATTTTTCATAGTTTCTGCTCTGTTGCATTTGTTTCTGCTGTAATAAGAGAAATTATAGGCATTTTTTTTCAGTGTAATTAGGAGTGATTCAATGTTCTCCAGGATGGTCTGGGACTGCTGAACACAACATACAAAAAAAACAAAGCCCACTCCTGTCTCTAGTCTTCTCCTGACTAAACTTTGGCCAATAGGGTGCAGGCTTTTTTCTGCCCCCCCCCCCCCCCCCCCGTGCCATGGCACGTTCTGACTGTGCTTTATCCTCCATATCCTCCTAAATGTCTCAAACAGGCTGACTGATATACAGCTGATTGGCCCCACACCGCCATTAAACAAGAGCTAATGCAGTAAGACATAGTAAATACTGGCTATGTCTGGCGCCTCCTCCAGGCCCGGCTGTGTTATTGCAGTGCAGATGTGGCAATGGGGCGGGGAAGTGGGGTGCCCCAGAGGATGCTTCTGTTCTGCTGTGAGGGAAAGGAAATGTTGGTGTTGAAGAGGTGAGAAAGTCAAAAAATAAAACGGAGAGCATGAGAGAGAGAGAGAGAGAGAGAGAGATGGAGGGATGCAAGTGAGAACTCTAGGTACAAAGAAAAAGTGGAATGGAGGGAGTGAGAGGAGATAAGAGGATGAAGGACAGAGATGTGATGAGATTGTGTCTTTGTTTTCTGTGAAGGGTGGGAGGGAGAGGTTTTATGTATTCATGCCCTAAGTGTGCTTGCAGACCTGCATAACTCATGTCTGGCTAATAAAAATTGAAAGACACTGGAAAGGAGGGAGGTGAGAGAGAGAGAGAGAGAGAGAGAGAGATATGGAGATATGGAGAGGTAAGGGGAGGGAGGAGAAAGAGAGGGAAAGAGAGATTTATAAAATGGAGAGAGAGAGCAGAAAGCGATGGATAAGAGCCTAAGAAGTACAATGGAGGAGAGAGAGGGAGAGACAGAGAGATTCCGGTGAGAAAGAGAGGGATTAGAGATGGAGAGACACTGCAAGAGCAAGAGCAAGAGAAGGAAGAGAGGAGAGAGCAGAAAACACACAGAGATAAAGAAATGGTACGAAAGTAGCCAAAGAAAGGATGAAGGAGACCGATAAAAAGCGAACAATCAAATCCACCGCCGAGGTGCGTGCGTCCTCTCGGGTAACCCGGCTTTAGGAAATTTTCTCGTATCAGCTGGTTCACCCAGGGCCCAGGGGATTGGTTGAAAGCAGAGCGGCAGCAAAAGGCTCGGGCTAGTACAAGGTGAGCGCCGCAGAGCTGATTTGTCCCCGGCTGTACTGTTGGAAAGGTGCACAATTTGATTTGTTTGGACAGCTTGCGCTCCATTGTGTTATCTGCTTTGAATGCTAGGCGGTGGAGGTAATTCCAGGCAGCGAAAGAGAGAGAGAGAGAGAGAGAGAGAGAGAGAGCGATAGGGAGAGAGTGGAGCCGCATTCTGGGGCAAAGATATACCTGCATAGGTGGCTCTCATATGCTAGTCTGTAGCATTAGCCTCACATGTAGAATTAGAGTTTATTTTCTGGTGTCACTCCCATGAGCTGATCCCCACAGTGTGTTGCTGTCTGCGTAATTTTTGCGAGTCTACATTTTTCGCTCCTTGTTAGCAGCCTTTTTCCACACTTCTTTTTCTGCTCTTTCAGATGGAAGTGAGTTTCTCTTCAGATCAAAAATCAGATGATATTGTTGAAACCTTTTTTTCAGAGCAATATTAATGAATTAATGTTTTTTTTCATAATCCCACAATTTAGAAGTCCGGTCAGTCCCGGTTTAAATTCCTCCCTCCGCTATTGAACGTGCAATCCAACATCCTCCATCAGCTATTGAGAGCACAGACCAACATCCTCCATCAGCTATTAAGAGCATAGTCCAACATCCTCCATCAGCTATTGAGAGCACAGACCAATATCCTCTATCAGCTATAGAGAGCACAGACCAACATCCTCTATCAGTTATTGAGAGCACAGACTAACATCCTCTATCAGTTATTGAGAGCACAGTCCAACATCCTCCATCAGCTATAGACAGCACAGACAAACATCCTCCATCAGTTATTGAGAGCACAGACCAACATCCTCCATCAGCTATTGAGGGCATAGTCCAACATTCTCTATCAGCTATTGAGAGCACAGACTAACATCCTCCATCAGTTATTGAGAGCACAGTCCAACACCCTCCATCAGCTATAGACAGCACAGACCAACATCCTCTATCAGTTATTGAGAGCACAGTCCAACACCCTCCATCAGCTATAGACAGCACAGACTAACATCCTCTATCAGTTATTGAGAGCACAGACCAACATCCTCCATCAGCTATTGAGAGCACAGACCAACATCCTCCATCAGCTATTGAGAGCATAGTCCAACATCCTCTATCAGTTATTGAGAGCACAGTCCAACACCCTCCATCAGCTATAGACAGCACAGACCAACATCCTCTATCAGTTATTGAGAGCACAGTCCAACACCCTCCATCAGCTATAGACAGCACAGACCAACATCCTCTATCAGTTATTGAGAGCACAGTCCAACACCCTCCATCAGCTATAGACAGCACAGACCAACATCCTCTATCAGTTATTGAGAGCACAGTCCAACACCCTCCATCAGCTATAGACAGCACAGACCAACATCCTCTATCAGTTATTGAGAGCACAGTCCAACATCCTCCATCAGCTATAGACAGCACAGACTAACATCCTCTATCAGTTATTGAGAGCACAGTCCAACATCCTCCATCCACTATAGAGAGCACAGACTAACATCCACCGATAGCTATGGAGAGCACAGACTAACATCCACCGATAGCTATAGAGAGCACAGACTAACATCCACCGATAGCTATAGAGAGCACAGACTAACATCCACCGATAGCTATGGAGAGCACAGACTAACATCCACCGATAGCTATGGAGAGCACAGACTAATATCCACCGATAGCTATGGAGAGTACAGACTAATATCCACCGATAGCTATAGAAAGCACAGACTAATATCCACCGATAGCTATGGAGAGCACAGACTAGCATCCACCGATAGCTATGGAGAGCACAGACTAATATCCACCGATAGCTATGGAGAGTACAGACTAATATCCACCGATAGCTATAGAAAGCACAGACTAATAACCACCGATAGCTATGGAGAGCACAGACTAATATCCACCGATAGCTATGGAGAGCACAGACTAATATCCACCGATAGCTATGGAGAGCACAGACTAATATCCACCGATAGCTATGGAGAGCACAGACTAATATCCATCGATAGCTATAGAGAGCACAGAGTAACATCCACGATAGCTATGGAGAGCGCAGACTAACATCCACCGATAGCTATGGAGAGCACAGACTAACATCCACCAATAGCTATGGAGAGCACAGACTAACATCCACCGATAGCTATAGAGAGCACAGACTAACATCCACCGATAGCTATGGAGAGCACAGACCTCTGAAATGCACACAGGAAGCCACTGCTGTTTTTCACCCTGCAGTTCACCACTGAGCCGCACATTCTCTGTGGAGATGATGTAAGCAGACTGCAGACCTACAAGCTGAAAACACTGGTGCATGATAAGACACTCATCCAAGCTGACTTGACACCATAACTTTCCTCGGCAACGCAAGAGCCAACTGCACATTGCCTTGAAGGACTGCCGGCCACAGTCTGCCCTGGCACAGTGGACACCGGACTGTTGGGCCTATCCACATGCTCGTGCAACACCTTAACACCCTTCACCGCGACTCTCACAGAACCATCAATTTGTCAAAAACCCGTTTCACGGTCAAAATCTGTGTGCCTTTATCAATGTGTCCGGCGTGGCTTTAAAGTTAGCGGGTTTTACAAATGCGTGCATGGGGAGGTGGGCCGCCCGTACCTCCTTCCTGCACATTTAGCTTTTGTGATCTGGAAAGTGGCGTTCAAGCTAAAAGCAACGAGACGGGGAGACAGATCCCTAGTACTTCCCTTTGTTTACTCTCCATATTTCAGATGGATTTTTATTCAGCCCATATTTTCTGCTCCGTCCTTTTGCCCGGAGCCATTGAAATAAGCACTTTTTCATATTTTAGGAAAAATGCTTTTGCCGTTACCCCTTCTGAGACCAGCGCATTCATCTCCGGCGACGTCAAAAAAAATAAAAAAAGGAGGCAGATAAATAAGGAATGAGATCGGGAAATTTTGGCACATCTGCAGGCGTGGATTAAGAGCAGGAGCTTGTAGACTCGGAAAGCCTCCACACACATCATTCCTGCTCTTGTCCAAATGCATTAGAGCAAGTGATACATGGTGCCTGTCTCCCGACCCACCATGCTGTGACTGACAGGGGCTCTGCCTGCATCTCTCTCTCTGTCTCCCTCACTCTCTCTCCCTTTCGCTGCCTCTCTCTCCCTCCCGCTCACTCTCTCTCTCTCCCTCACTCTCTTTCTTTCTCTGCCTCTCTCTCCCTCCCGCTCACTCTCTTTCTCTCCCTCACTCTCTCTCTCTTTCTCTGTCTCTCTCTTCCTCCCGCTCACTCTCTCTCTCTTCTCTCTACCTCCCTCTCACTCTCTCTCATTGTATTTCCTAGGCTGTTATCCATCACTTCTTGCTCTTTCTCTCCATTTTTTACCATTCTTGCCCCCCCCCCCCCTCTCTATCTCTCTGTCTCACTGTGGAATGCACGCTTCTCCTGATGCAAAACATCCAGATTAATCTGTGGCAGGCGGCTCCGGTTGTGTGCTCAAACAGCAGCCTGGATTCAGCTCTTGGTCCTCCCTTTTTGTGCCGGTTCCCTTCTTCATCCCTCCTTCATCCCTCCTTCTTTTGTATTCTTCTCTCTCTTTTCCCCCCGGGGTGGAGGCAGCAGGTATCAGACAGGTGTTGTAATCCTATGCAATTTTGCAGATGGTGCAAAGTTTCGTGCACTGGGAGCGTTTGCTGTTTTGATGATTTTTAATTTGTCAGTCGTCAGAGGAAAGAGCAATCAGGAGTCAATTAATGCCTTCTTTATTTATACGCGCGCATGTGTGTGTGTGTGTGTGTGTGTGTGTGTGTTAGAGTGCGGGTACTGAGAATGAATACAGCGGGTCCTCGGCTTCTGTGATTTTGTATCAATGTGAAATTCTCTTGTGGGTATATAAGGAGTTTCTTTTCTGATGAGAAAACTCTTCTTGCAGGAGTTTATGCAGACGTGAAGAAGTTGCGCGTCTCTGAACAGAGATGACCTCTCTCTCTCTCTCTCTCTCTCTTTCTATCTGTAGAACTGATTGACGGTACGCCCACCCTGAAGATTAACCATGGCTCCGGCACGCTGGTTCTGCAGTTGCCGAGCAACGTGCGCATGGCAGACAGACGGTGGCACAGGCTGGATGTTAGGAGTGACAGTAAGGTAGGTCTGTGGGAAGGGGCGTGTCCAGCACCGTCTGAACGCCCCCAGCCCCCGGCCCACACCCCCCACCCTGCTTCAACCCTCACTGCCCCACCCGCTCACATTCCCCAAACTGCACCGACAGCCAGTGTACTCCTCGAGTACTTAACAAAATGTCATTTAAAAAGGTCACGTTACCTCATGTTCTCAAGAACAGATGGAGATGTTTGTAGTCGGGAATCCAGAACTTCCGGAAATAAAATAAACTGGCCCCCATGGGGTATTTACATAATCTACATCGTGACAGGATATCTGACATATCTCAGATCTCTGGTAGGTTCATTCGGGTCATGTGACAGGAAGGGGAGGGGCCCTGGTGACCTGTCGGGACTTTCTGTGCTCTGCAGGAGGTCCGGTTCACTCTGGACCGCTGCACCGCTGCCGTGGTTACGGAGATTGAGGGGGTGGGCAGCTGGCTGACGACCGAGGACCACTCCTCCTGCGAGGTCAAAGGGGTCACGCCCAACATGGACAGGTAAAGAGACCCGCCTTCTCGCCTGCGCTTCATTACATTACATTACATTACAGGCATTTAGCAGACGCTCTTATCATCTGGATATATACTGAAGCAATTCAGGTTAAGTACCTTGCTCAACGGCAGTGTCCTACCTGGGAATCGAACCTGCAACCTTTCGGTTACAAGTCCAGTTCCTTAACCATGATACTACACTGCCGCCCCTTTGCCCCCCTTGCCCCCCTTGCCCCCCCTCTAAAGTGCACACCTCAGCGATGCTCTCAACGCCAGTCGTATTCCCGCCTCTAAATCACGCCCCCTCGCCTCTTTCCCTTAAACTCCACCCCCACGTTTCTTCTCTCAGTAACACCCACACCATTTAACTCCTTTAACTTTACCCTGTGCTTAAAGCAAAGAGAGCATATGCTTGTAGTTGTTATTTTATGGAGAGGTGTATGAAATATGAAATATGATTTCTCTGAATGTCATTTCTCATATTTATTTGTCTGTTCATTTAAGGCAAATTGTTATAAATTATTGCTTTGTTGGTTGGTTGATTATGGGTACTGTATCCTGTAAATGAATGGCAGACTGACAGATGTATTCCATGACCACCTATTTGTATGCCCCCCCCCCCCAAGGCACCTGAACGTGACCCAGGTGTTGCAGCTGGGCGGAGTCAATGAGAACCTTCCCTACATCTACCCTCAGCTGCAGCACAAGCACTTCACTGGCTGCATCCGCAACCTCGTCGTGGACAGCAAGGTAATGATCTCGACCGTCCAACCTGCAGCCGTCCGCGCCGGGATGTTCCAGGTTTTAACACTCTTATAACAGAGTCGCAGGACGCAAAGCGTAGCTTCGGGCCTTTCTAAGGCGCCTGTGGTGTTAGAACCATCAGCGTGTTTACCTCGGTGTTAAAGCTGCTGCTAAACAGTGTGATTATCTAAAAACCACCCCGCTTCAAGTTTCACCACGGGCAGGTATAACCCAGCCATGAATAGAACACTCTGTCAGTGCTAGCATCTCTATGTGCTGTTTTGAATGACCTGTGCTTGGC
Organism: Ilyophis sp. 1 JC-2022; assembly: GCA_022702515.1. NCBI lineage: Eukaryota > Metazoa > Chordata > Actinopteri > Anguilliformes > Synaphobranchidae > Ilyophis > Ilyophis sp. 1 JC-2022. The sequence continues at coordinate 49,093,606 of CM040400.1, read as the reverse complement.
CCAAAAGGCTCCTTGAGATTCTGCAGCTGCATGACACTGCAGGCTAAAAGCGTTCCACACTAAAGCGTTCCCCCTGATCTCCCCACTTGAAACAAATGGCTGTGAGGTGATGTAAAATTCATGCGACCCTATTGTGGAGAGCGGGCTCGGGAGCTGATGATGCAGATATAACGCCACCCACTCAGGCTTAATCGACCTTCCCTGCCACATCGGCTGGGGGTGCGGGGTGGGGGGGTGGGGGTGCGAGGGTATTTTTAGACTTTGTTATTTGGTGATTATTCCTAATCTGCTACTTTCCACCCATCACGTCTCGACCTACCTCTCGGCAGGAGAAGGCTGACTGACACGGGCGCGTCGGTGCATCTCAATGAAGAATTAACCCCCCCCCCCACTTCTCACATGCAACCCACAGTTTGGGGGACTGGTTACCTAACCGGCTCTGCCTCTCAGTAACTATGATCTGCGGAGGTGAACTCCAGGTGTAAAATCCAGGTTCAGAAAGTAAAAGTCCCCCCCCCCCCCAGTATTTTGTTCCAATCACCTGGATTTGCTAAATCAGCTAGCTGAGTTCATGTGTGGTTTTTTACTTTCTGACTTCTGGACTTTCCACCGCTGGTGAAACTCTCTTCTCTGCTGAAGGGTTTTCAGCCACAATGCTGAAAAGGAAAGGCTTGCACTCAACCCAACAGAACAAGAGCGACCTCTTGTTTTAAAAAATGTATGACTTTAATGCTCACACCGTGTTCAGAGGAATAGCACAAGTGGGTTTTTGGCTCTAGGCCATGGTCAGTGTAAAAGATGCACAGCAGTCAAAGGACTTTGAGTTAATAGTTGGCTGTGCACGTGTCAGAAACATTAAATTCAAAAATACATTCAATTGGCCAGTACAAATCGGCAAGTACACTCAAACAATGCAAATAGTGATACAACGTATGAAACCATATCATCCTAACGGGTGATTTCAAAATGGCAGTTCAAAATTGAGGCTGGAGAATAATTGAACGTTCTGAATTACATGTACATGTATAAACGTGATTCAGACAGGATAATTAAGATTTTTTGATCACTATAAACTGTCTGGCCCACTCACTTTCAGCCTCTCCTGTAACAGTTCTGTAGTTCTCTTGCATGTGCTTCAGGACTGTAGTCAGTTCTGTAGTTCTCTTCCGTGTGCTTCAGGACTGTCGTCAGTTCTATTTTTCTCTTTCATGTGCTTCAGGACTGTAGTCAGTTCTGTAGTTCTCTTGCATGTGCTTCAGGACTGTAGTCAGTTCTGTAGTTCTCTTACATGTGCTTCAGGACTGTAGTCAGTTCTGTAGTTCTCTTCCGTGTGCTTCAGGACTGTAGTCAGTTCTGTTTTTCTCTTCCATGTGCTTCAGGACTGTAGGTAATTCTGTTTTTCTCTTTAATGTGCTTCAGGACTGTCGTCAGTTCTATTTTTCTCTTTCATGTGCTTCAGGACTGTAGTCAGTTCTGTAGTTCTCTTTCATGTGCTTCAGGACTGTAGTCAGTTCTGTAGTTCTCTTCCGTGTGCTTCAGGACTGTAGTCAGTTCTGTTTTTCTCTTCCATGTGCTTCAGGACTGTAGGTAATTCTGTTTTTCTCTTTAATGTGCTTCAGGACTGTCGTCAATTCTATTTTTCTCTTTCATGTGCTTCAGGACTGTAGTCAGTTCTGTAGTTCTCTTTCATGTGCTTCAGGACTGTAGTCAGTTCTGTAGTTCTCTTACATGTGCTTCAGGACTGTAGTCAGTTCTGTAGTTCTCTTGCATGTGCTTCAGGACTGTAGTCAGTTCTATTTTTCTCTTTCAAGTGCTTCAGGACTGTAGTCAGTTCTGTAGTTCTCTTTTAGGTGCTTCAGGACTGTAGTCAGTTCTGTAGTTCTCTTACATGTGCTTCAGGACTGTAGTCAGTTCTGTAGTTCTCTTGCATGTGCTTCAGGACTGTAGTCAGTTCTATTTTTCTCTTTCAGGTGCTTCAGGACTGTAGTCAGTTCTGTAGTTCTCTTTTAGGTGCTTCAGGACTGTAGTCAGTTCTGTAGTTCTCTTACATGTGCTTCAGGACTGTAGTCAGTTCTGTAGTTCTCTTTTAGGTGCTTCAGGACTGTAGTCAGTTCTGTAGTTCTCTTTCAGGTGCTTATAAAGAAATACCTACAATACAGCAAACTGGGACCAGAGGGGAGGCGGATAAACTAGTAAAAAATAATAATAATAAGCACGCCAGCTGATGCAATTTAAAAATGTGAATGTGGAAAAAGTGAATATATTCATCAAACTGTTTCGAAAAAGATTTATGACCAAAAATATTTGATTTTGCTGGTTACGGAATTAAATGTTTTTTAAAAAATATATCGTCACCTTCTTAAAATAATCGCCTAAGTCATTTTTTGAGGAACATGAGATTTTTGCTTAAATCAGCTCTTCATGATGCTGGCCACCTCTGGTAAAGTTGCCTAGATCCTTAATTGAAAGGATCATGCTGTTTTACCCCGGTAATGTAATCGCCTAAGTCAAGAGTGCTCTTAGGCTGTTTGTATGTTTGCCTAAGTCACAATAAATTTTGACTTAGGCATTTTTACAAGTTATTAATATGGCGGCTGCTTCAAGATGCACAAAGAAAATCAACATAAATTAAGTCATTTCCATGATTCTGGACTCGTCCCCGAATGGTAAGTGATAATGTTTACTACAATATTTGGCTAGGCTATAAATGTTGTGTAGTTATTTAGTCTTTAATCCTCTTATGTTACATAATTGACAGACAGCGTTATTTGTAAGTCAATAGTCATCTATTGATATACCCTTTTTGTGTGAAATGATTAACAAATATCATATATTCTGTATTTGGTTCAGTTTATTCTGTTTTCTGAAAAACTTGAAAATATGACTTAGGCGATTATTTTAAGAAGGTGACGATATGAAAACTTCCATAATGTGAACATTGGCCAGCAGTAAATCATATAATAACTAATAAGAAATAAACAAATAGGTTTAACTCATCAGTGCCAAAGTAATTAGCCTACATGAAAAATCAATGATTAGGCTGTCACAGTATAGATACACTATACTGTATATATGTACTATTTAGAAACCAGGCACATCATTTTTTTTTGTGAATTTTTTTTATATTTTTTAATTATATAGATATCTATTTAGGTATCTATTTTTTGGGGCAAAGGGCCCAAGTATGTATACAGTATATATGTGTTTGTGCGTGTTTACATACAATATGACTGTATTTGAATGGATTTATTTCTGTAAATCCATCAATAGATATCGTGTCATGGTTATGGTATACTTTTTTTGTTTGCTGGCAGTCTAATTGTGTGTTAATTATATGTATTTACAGTGCTCCCACGCTATACGGCTCCCCATTATTTCACTACCCTCACCTACTGCCAGCAATTCTTCATGTACCAACATCCTCTCATAGGACATAATTGTGTTTCTACCCATTTATATCGCCCCCTGATGCCCACCATTCATCAGCTCTCAAATATATACAAATTAGTGAGTTAAGACCTTGTTATACCACCAACAGAAATAAATAATGCATAATCTTTTGGCTTTACTTTGATGGTCCTGAACAAGAGTAGTGTCTCCCAAAGAATTCTGATTTGGAAAATGTGTGTGGTTCTGTGTTCATCAAAGAAATGTCCCATTTGCAAACAGTTTTCAAAGAATTAAACAATGCTTTATTTTAATTTATTTGAAAAGGCTATTTGCACTCTTCTTCTTTTTAATTTCTGCATTTCCTTCTTTGAGTTTAGAGCAGGTCAGTGTAATTGGTTTATATTATATATTATATAATAATATAATTTCTATTCATATGTGCCACTCTGATACTTAGACTCCCTGTTAGACGGAGGTATAATTCTGGAGCAGTCTTGCCTGGGTTAATAGTGATATCAGGTTTAATTATTCAGAAAGCCATTCTGTTTGCACCTTTTCTTGTTGCCAGGGCCCAGGTCCAACAGCACTGCTCTGCTTTCTACTGTAGTCCATCTCTGTCTTTCTCCCCCCCCCCCCTCCCCCCACCCACCCAATCTCTTTTTTCTCTCAGGTATACGACCTTGGCTCTCCTGCGGACTCAGCAAATAGCTCTCCAGGGTGTGCGATGACGGACGGGAACTGCGTCAATATGGGGTACCCGTCCTGCGGCTCCCGGGGGTGGTGCCACGGCGAGTGGGGTTCCTTCAGCTGCCAGTGCATACCCGGGTACAGTGGGCACCAGTGCGAGCTGGGTATGTACTCCGAAATGGCGTGGGGCAAAGGTCGCCCAAGGTCCAGTCCCATGTAGAGACTGTGGAACTTGGCGTTATGTTGTGGGCATACTGACAGCCTGCTACTATCAATTGTGATGCTGATGACTTGATGACACCATCTCTGCTCTGGCAAAACCTCTGTGTATGCACTTTCCTAAGTCACTCTCTATAAGAGTGTCTCGTAAATGCCTAAATGTAAATGTAGAAGGTAAAAAAAATAAAAGACCTCAAGCAACAGGGACGTACTGAAATCAATTTAACGTGTTTATTATTGCTGCGACAGAATAACTTTTCATCAGTAGACCTCATCTGAAATGCTTGCATAATGTCTGTTCAGCTTAACAATAAGCATAGCACTTGTGAAAGCTGTACATCCTACAAGATGCATGTCTGCATATATTTACAAATGTACGGTAAACTGATTCTTGATAAAGGTCTCTGCACCCACATAGCAAGTCACTTCAATGTGGTTCGAGGCCATCACTTGGCTGCAATCGCTTATCAAACACAATGTGACCGTTTTTGTAAAAATTCTTGTTGAACTTTTGTCCAACGTAATAATTTTTGTGTCCGACTGAATTGAATGAGAATTGAGTCATTCTCCGTCATTTTCTAAGCTGAGTCCGAAGTTTACCTTGCTCCTTGCAACCAACAGAGGTTCCGGAATATTCCTTCGATGGCCGGAGCCACGTCCACTTCCAGCTGGCGTTCCCGCTCTCAGCCCGCAGGACCAGAGTGCAGGTTCTGGTTCGGACCAGGAGGCCCAGCAGCACCATCATCAGCTTGCTGTCCAAGGAACAGAATGAATACCTGCGTTTGGAGGTAAGCTGGCTCTCCCAAACCTTTACTATGACCTCATCCCTTACTCTGATAGCCTTATATTCCTGCTTCAATATTTCACTGTGACCTCATTCCTTACTCTGATAGCCTTCTATTTCTGCTGTGTAGAGGTAGCATTGCAGTAGCCTTAGGAAAATTTAATATACTGAAGATAATATATTTATCAAGGTTTTGCAACACTTCACAATATATTGGAAATATATTAATTATTTCAGATATTGCAATATATTACACTGCTGTGAAATATATTTGTCATTATATATTTTTAAAAGCCTACATATCTACAATATATTGCAATGTATTTTATTTCCGTAAGGATATTTTTCAACAGCAGCGCTGGATGATTGCTTCGGTAGCCTATGCAGGGATCAGCTCAAGACTCAAGATGGAATTCATTTGGGATAGATTCCTCACTGCATAATATGTTTGGATTGAACATTGCTTCTTTTATTTATTTCTCAGTTTTAGGAGAACTGAATTTATTAGTGAGTGAGAGTGGCGGCCTGTGAGAGCCCCTTTATGCCTTAAACAGCAGGTTGTACGAGGCTATTGTGTTGTAGGGGACCTGCCTGGCTGCCTTTCCACATCTTTAGATGGTTTTCTGCAGCTAAAAAAAATCTCCTTTTTGCTTTTTCTGACAGCGAAGACAGTTTTCTCTTCCTTTTTAGAGGCTAGAGTTTTGATTGGGGGTCGCGACTATAGCCGAATAAATCCGCCGCTGTCCTCAAAAAAATTCCCAGCATGCCCTTAAGGTTGAGATGGGTATTTAAATAAGCAAAATAACTGACATTTCTGCCAAACCCTCACACTCTGGACTTTAGAAGAGCGGACAACGCTACCACAATCCCTGCCAATAAGTTATTCAGAGGAGTTATTTCAGAGATCCTCATAGGTCACCCCCCCCCCCCCCCCCCCGAAACGACAACACGCCCTTGTGTAGAAGGGTAGGAGGCCTTTTGATCCCCATTCTGATATCTTTAAATTAAGTCAAGATGGCAGCCAAGACTTTTCTATCTGTTTTTTCCCCTTTTTTCTTTGTGCTAAATAGCAAATATGAGTTTTCCAGAGCTACATCATTTCTGTCAGACAGTGGTATGCTCTCTTGCCACAATATTTATGAATAAAAGGCAGTTGTTATCGCCTTCGCCGCTCACAGGTGAAGTGTGGGGGTGTTTTCCCAGCCTCTCAGAAACGTGCTGCCTTTTGTTCTCGCTTATTGTGCTTGTTTATTTTTTCCCATGATGCTTTTTTTCTCTCTGTTTCTGCACCTTGTGTAGGCAGGAAGTGCTCGCTGAGGTAAACGGTGCCGCACGATTCAAGCGTGCCCACCGCCATGCCTCTTTCCTTATTTATTCATCTGATCACAGTCTGGGGGTTGCCACCCACGATGCATTGGGTGTTTGGACATGTGACTCTCTTTTTTAAAGATTTTTTTCTAACTTTGTTTTTTTCTGTCTGTTGCACTGTGCTACCCACAATGCCTTTATATTTGGACATGTGACTCTCATCAAACCCATGGGAGTCATTGGGTCAGCCCAGGGTGTGAAAGGACAGACAGACAGGAAAAAACAGAAGGACAGACAGAGCAAGAGACAGAGAGATAAATGTAGAGAAAGGGAGATTAAGGAAGAGAGAGGGAGACAGATGGATGTGCTGAAAGAGATGGAGAAAAAGAGAAATGAGAGAGAGAGATGAGACATTCAGAGATAAAGAAGAATTATTTATACTTATTGTGATATTAATGGTTTCTGTATTTCATAATCTATCAATCAAACTGTATTCATATAGCACAATTTGTGCAAAAGGTTCAATTCAAAGTGCAAAAAAATATACATGTATATACTTTGGTGATACAAATACAGTTAAATGCAAAAGTGTTGGGACAGTGACATAATTTTTGTTGTTTTGGCTCTGTACTCAGCACATTGGATTTGAAATTAAACAATGAATATGAGGTTAAAGTGCAGACTGTCAGCTTCAGTTTGAGGGGATTTATATCCATACCGGGGTGATCCATGTAGGAATTACAGCCCTTGTTATACATTACATACATAGTCCCTTTTTAGGGGAGCAAACCCTCTGCATTCAATGACTGCTTGAAGTCTGCGACTCATAGGCAGTAGCAGGTGCGTCACTAGACTTTAGGCACTACTGGGGCACTCCATATCAGCACGGCTGTGCTGGTCCATCGGCTTTGTGTCATACCTATGACGCAACAGCCGGGCTGATATAATCGATATAGAACCTCCCTCTCGTGTGATATTGCTTAAATTAAACATTGATTCATGATTAATTATGAGTTTAATGGTGATTAACACACACACACACACACACACAAAATAGTTATAATTAATACACAACTAAAATATATCACATACCCTCAATGTCATAGATTTTGATATTGTCTACTGTTCTGTAGCTTTTCGACACCTTATGTCTAGGATGACCCAGAACCAGGTACACTTGTTAAATAAAGTGTCAATAAAACATGCATTGCGAGGGGTGAGGTTTTGTACTGAAAAAAACTTTTTTATTTATTACAAAAGGGTAGTACATGTCCTGATTTTAACCACAGTTATCAGTAGTCTTGCCAGCTAACTGTTTTACATTTCCTACACTAGGTAGTTATCTAGTTAGCAATAGCTAGTGTATGCAAATTTCTCTGCCTTTTATTCTCCAATATCACTATTACTTCTATTCAATTCAGACAACACATTGGTACATTCTGACAATTATATGGTGATATAAAAGGGTTTTAGCTAGCTATGTCAGTTTCAAGTTTTAAAGTTGGTAGTCACACCCTACTCACATATGCAAATGCAGAATTACATTATGAGAAAATGTCGTTTGACTGCCTGTTGTTTAGCAAATGTACAGTCAAACATCAGTAATATGTTGATGGGTAGCTACCTGCATTACCTTCCCTCGCTTGATCTCTAACGTTACCTCCTCCAGAAAAAAATCTTTGTATGTCCATATCTGGGAAGGAACAGAATGTTGTGACTGCACTGCTTGTAACCATTTGGACTAATAAATTGCCAATTTATGACTAACGTTAAATATGTTTTGCAGCAGGAATTATCCCTAAACTAGCTAGCTAGTTGTTGTTGCAAACTGCCAATGCCAGTTGCTAACTGACAATTTAGCGAGCTAGCTAGCTAACATTATTTATCTTAACTAACGTTAGCTAGCTTAATTTAGCTGTAGACAATTCAGCTAGATAACGTTATTTGCTTTAACCTCCTAAATCCTCGTTCTTTATAAATTACTATAACTAATAACTAACTAACAATATGTTGGATTTCAACTAACCTGCCTTCTTCTAACGTTGCTCACTCCATTTTTCTCCCATTCATTGTTACAGCTGGATGGTGGTAAGCCTGAATTGAGGGAGGGGTGGTGCGCTGGATTTTATTTTGTATATTAATGCTCAATCTGCCGAGAGCTTATATTTTAATTAATCATTTTACTGGGGCACAGCAAAGCTTTACTGGGGCACGTGCCCCAGTAAATGGGGTCTAGTGATGCCACTGGACAGTAGTGTAGTGGAGGGTATACGCGGGTATACGCAGCATTCCCACTTCTTGTTTGTTGATTTGTGTTGATTGTTGATTTGTTGCTGAGCTCACCAGTGCATTCATGCTTCCTAACAAATAACAGTTGATTTTGATATGTTTTGGCTATGTTTCTGATGGATTTATTCTGATTTATCAGCCTCATGGCCCGCTTTACTGACATTGACACTAATTTGGCCCTCATGTTGAGAGACACCAGCAACAGAATCCAAATGCAAATTTCACACCTAGAATCAACTCTAGACCTTTTGTTAGCTATAGCCATATATATGGAAAGAGAGAGAGAGGGGAACAGAGAGGGAGAAATGGAGAGAGCTAGAGGGAAAACGAACAGATAGAAAGTACATAGAAAGAAAAGGAGGGAGAACAGAACAGCAGATATTGTGCATCTCTTTGCAATTCCATTCCCGTAGAGCAGTGTTTTTCAACCTTTTTTGAGCCAAGGCACATTTTTTACATAAAAAAAATCCTGAGTCACACCACCAACCAAAAGTGTTACTAATTAAGTGAAGTTAATAGGATAAGATAATTTCCCACGGCACACCTGACGATCTCTCACGGCACACTAGTGTGCCGCGGCACAGTGGTTGAAAATCACTGCCGTAGAGAGGCTTCTGGGAAGGCGGGGAGGAGGGAGCAGAGCGATGCCATTGGGAAAGCGACGGGAATGATTTCCCCCCCAACACCACAAAGAGCGTCTACCATTGATCTTCAATTGGGGGGGAAACAATGCACTATGGAGACTGTGTAAGACTGCTTTTACAACAACAACAACAAAAAACTGCCACTAAGTGCCAAATATGATTAATATTTCATTTGCAAGCTTTGAGAAAAACAAACTTGTGAGGAAAAACAACTCTCGTGGCATCTTAGGATATTGGCTAATGCATTAAGATATTTGTTCATTAATTCCCACATGTATTGTAGTAATAATAATAATAATAATAATAATAATAATAATAATAATGATGCCTCACATTTATATAGCACCTTTCTCACACTCAAAGTGCTTTACAATGATGACGGGGAAACTCAACCAACACCAATGTGTAGCACCCACCTGGGTGATGCAACGGCAGCCATTTTTGCACTAGAATGCTCACCACAGACGGGAGAGAACAATTTTCAGCCAATTAAACTGGGGGATGATTAGGTGGCAGATTGAAAGAACCAGGTTGGGAATTTAGCCAGAACACCAGGGAAACCCTTAAGTGTCATGGGATCTTTAATTGCCAAAGTGAGTCAGGACCTTGTTTTAACATCTCATCTGAAAGACTGCATCTTCTACAGCACAGTGTCCCTATCTCTGCACTGGGGCATATTTGACCCGAGTGCCCCCTACTGGCCCACCAACAGCACTTCCAACAGCAACTTTAGTTTTTCAGGATTCAACTGTCACACTGCTGACACCGTGCCGCTAAAGGTAATGGCTCAGGTGATCTCATCAGCAGTTAATATGGAGGGTTCATTAGCATATTCCGCAAGCTCGTGTTAACTTGTCTCCTGCACACATTTAATTGTGTTAATTTGATTTTGCTCCCTGGGTGCTTTGCCTGAGTTTTTCTAATGATAAAAGTCACAGTGTCTTTTTTTGGGAGAGAAGAGAGAAAATGTTGGGTGCATATATAAAATATAATGATACCGCTTGAGAATTTTAAGTTCTGATTTTGACATTTATATCATAAATTATTTATTAAAGACATTACAACCAGCATGCATCCTCCATGGAATAGGTTAAACTTCTACATGTATTTATTTAACGCATTCAGTGCCGCGGGCGACTTTAGTCTACGAACATACGAACGTTCTAAAGTGCAGAGGGTGACTGAAGTCGACCACAGTTTTTTATTTTTGTCTTTACTCTGCTACACTGGTAAAGAATTCTGGATTTGAGTCAGAAAAAAATAAACGATGACCAAATTACAATGATGTTCTTTTACTGTCATTAACCTGGATTTGCTTCTTTTATTTTATTTTCTATATGGTTCTAGATGGAAATATTTTGTGAAACATTGTGAAATGTTTTATTTATTCCATGTTTTAAAAAAACCCTCACGTCTAAACATCTAAACCAACATCGGGGTGTGGGTGTTACGATCTCCGTAGCGGGAGGGGTAAGGACCCAGACGCAGACCACAGGATTAGGCAAAAGAGTTCTTTAATCCGTACAGGGTTCAGACCAGGTGATCAGAGGTAGGTAGGTACACAAGGATCAGGCAGGAGAATGGTAGTTAATCCGTACAGGGGTCAAACCAGGTGATCAGAGGTAGGTAGGTACAACAGGATCAGGCAGGAGAATGGTAGATAAACAAACGAGGTCAAAACCGAACAGGCAGACTGGACAGATAAGGGCAAGGCAAAAGAATAGTAGAGCAAACAGGTGTCGCGGAATAATACTACAGATCTCAGGCTTTAGAAGATAACAGGCACTGGAAAAGGTAATCACAACGATCCGACACAGACTGGAAGTAACACGGGGTTTAAATGCACAAGATACAAATGACACAAAGGGAATCAGGTGTGTGAGAAGGCGGGGTTCCAAACGAGAGACAATGACATACATCTGGGAAACAATTAAACAACCACAGAGACAACTAGGGAAAACGCGGACTGGATTCCAAACCCACACAATGACAGATGACCTGGAGTTTCAGGAAATCGTGCATAGAGTAAGATGACAGGCAGAGTAGATCAGAAGCAGCTGAGAATGATTAGCAAGGACAGAACAGCATGAAAATGTGCGCTCTAATATATTAGTGAGATTAGTAACTATACACACCCCTGCCGTTAGTATGATTAGTAAATCTAAGTGCACAGAGATAGGTGTGAAGCAAGAGGGAACCCGAACACCAATGAGATCACCCGAATGGTACAGAGACGTAAACGGGGAGTGACAGATCAGGTGTAAACAAGTAGACACGGGACAACTAGGCAAAACCGGAAAATAAACAAGTCAGGTGAAAACTAAGAATAAACAATACATACAAAATAAAGGTACAAATGACCAGTAGAACACAGATCCTTACAGTGGGAATAACACGTCCTCATCAATTTGTACCAGCACGTTTCTGCACCAGTTTCCAAGAATATAAAGAAATTGAACACAATCAAGTGCACAATATAACAAACTAGGCTACTGCTATGCTACTGTCTCAGTAACGGGAGAAAATGACTCCCCTAGCTTTCAGTCATTCCACGATCGTCTGGTAAAAGTTTGAATCACGGACAGTAGCCTACCATCAATGAGTTTTATAACATCCCTTTCCCAACTTATATTTAATAATTTTCTGATTGCCACTTCTGTCCAGTTATTTCCCATATCTTCTCCAGTGACCATCATTTTGTTGGTTCCATTTTGAATTATTCCCTCACACCACAGATTTTAGCCTACGTTATTTTTGCCTCAGGATAACTGTTTCTGTTTGAAACGGTTGGTACAAAGTCACACACGTGGACAGCTCATCTATACAAATGACCAGTGATTATGTTTATTTTTGATTTTTACATATCCATAGTTATGCACGAGCTGATTTTTTATCTCCATCAATATTTTTTGACATTGTCTAATAGTGAACTGAACCAGAAGGTGTGCTGTTTAGTGCCATCTATCCTGATTAACAAAAAAATATGTTGGAATAGGTAAAATAATGTGTTTTATTAGAAGTTTGCACATTGACAGGATCAATCAAAAAAAATTGAATGTCGGCAGCCATATTGGCTTGGCACTGCTGAGGCTTCGTGTTCCAGAACACTCTGGCATTTAATGAGTTGCAATGTACACTGTGCAAGTAAGTTAATCCATTCATTAAAACATATATTTTAGGTTGTACCCCTTGCTCATACAAAGGTTTAAGTAGGCAGGGAACAGTAGCAATCAGAAAAAAAAACTGCTTTGAGAAAAATCCAGCACCATAGACTGTGTTTGTACCCTCAAATTCTGAATTCTGATACCAGCGATTCGGCCCAAATTCTTGTTTTCAAAACAAAGTGGTTCACGACTTGAACCAATCAAAGAGATAGGCTGGTTCACCCTGTGTGTTACAGTATAGCTAGATGCAAAATAATGTTGCGTGTTTCCTGGGACTAGAGCCAGTAACTAGAGCTATATAATTCAGTTCCCAATCATGAATTGTCAATTATAGTGTTTGAGTAAAACTGGCTGGCTGAAAGATTAGCTCTTTTGTTATCTCCTTATCAGTTATGAAAATCGTAAAAAGGTCTATTGTAAAAATGTCCAGCAGAGTGTTGAATTTAGGCTAGGTATATTGGGGTAGGTCTGGGATAGAGGGTAGCCTTGTTCAACAATTTACATGTATAAAAAATATTTTGACCACGGTCTCGGTTCGAATGAAAGCCATGTCAGTGCTGACTGTGGCTGGCAGCCTTGTAGGGACTGTGTACAATTGGATTCTCATTGTGCAAGGGATATAAGAGAGGTGGGGATAGCCGTGTTCATTGCTCTAGTGACCCCTGTTGGCCGTCCGGTCGCCCGTGGCTTGCTCTCTGTGTACATGTATGATTGGGTCTCCTCCTGCCCAACTCGTGTGCAGCGTGCGGCTGCGGTGAGTAAAGAAGCCGCTGGCTGCCTCCGCATGTTTCAGAGGAGAACCGCGAGTCGTCGCCACTCTCCCGAGTCAGCAGTAGGGGTGTATACGAGCACCCTTGTACATAGTTAGTTAATTGGGCATTCCAAATTCAGGTGGAATTGGAGATGCCAAATTTAAGAACAAAGAAAAAAAGAGAAAGTCATACAAGAAGATTCTGTAATATGGGGGATTTAAAGTTGAAAATTTCAGTTTCCATTTGAGGGGTTTTGAAAGGCTTGAAACTGTACTGTCAGCAGATGGAAGCGTGTAACTCCACCCTCCTGAGGTGTCTGCTTTTCTGTATCCAGCAGTTTCATCCATAACTCGGGGTCCTTGAGCACTAATAAAGCAGGTCTGCGCTGTGAACGTTTGGGCTGTCAGCTTTCCTCCTCCCGGCTGGGCTTCATGAGCCAAATCGGAGCTACTCATTGTCTTTATTTACTGTAGTCCCAGAATTGAGAGAGGGAGAGGGACAGAGAGAGAAAAGAGACAGTGACGGAGAGAGAGGCAGAGAGAGAAAGACAGTGAGGGAGAGGGACAGAAAGAGAGAGACAGAGCGAGAGAGAGAAAGAGAGGGAGGGAGAGAGAGAGAAACAGTGAGTGAGAGAGAGAGAGAAAGAGAGAGAGAGTGTTCATTTAGTGAGCTGCAGGAGGGAGTGAGGGAGGCCTGATGTCTCGATGACCGGGCAGAGGGAGAGAGAGAGAGAGAGACAGTGAGGGAGAGGGACAGGGACAGAGCGAAAGAGAGAGGGAGAGAGAGAGAGCGTGACAGTGAGGGAGAGGGACAGAGATGGACAGAGAGAGGGAGAGAGAGAGAGAGAGAGAGACAGTGAGGGAGAGGGACAGGGACAGAGCGAAAGAGAGAGGGAGAGAGAGAGAGAGAGAGAGCGTGACAGTGAGGGAGAGGGACAGAGAGAGAGAGACAGAGCGAGAGAGAGAAAGAGAGAGAGGGAGAGAGAGAGAAACAGTGAGTGAGAGAGAGAGAGAAAGAGAGAGAGTGTGTTCATTTAGTGAGCTGCAGGAGGGAGTGAGGGAGGCCTGATGTCTCGATGACCGGGCAGAGGGAGAGAGAGAGAGAGACAGTGAGGGAGAGGGACAGGGACAGAGCGAAAGAGAGAGGGAGAGAGAGAGAGCATGACAGTGAGGGAGAGGGACAGAGATGGACAGAGAGAGGGAGAGAGAGAGAGAGAGAGAGAGAGACAGTGAGGGAGAGGGACAGAGAGAGGGAGAGAGGGAGAGAGACAGTGAGGGAGAGGGACAGGGACAGAGCGAAAGAGAGAGGGAGAGAGAGAGAGCGTGACAGTGAGGGAGAGGGACAGAGAGAGGGAGTGAGAGAGAGACAGTGAGGGAGAGGGACAGAGAGAGGGAGAGAGGGAGAGAGGGAGAGAGCGAGAGCGTGACAGTGAGGGAGAGGGACAGAGAGAGGGAGAGAGACAGAGAGAGGGAGAGAGGAGAGAGAGAGAGCGTGACAGTGAGGGAGAGGGACAGAGAGAGGGAGTGAGAGAGAGAGAGAGACAGTGAGGGAGAGGGACAGAGAGGGACAGAGAGGGACAGAGAGGGAGAGTGAGAGGGACAGAGAGAGAGAGAGAGGGAGAGAGAGAGAGACAGTGAGGGAGAGGGACAGAGAGAGGGAGAGAGGGAGAGAGAGAGAGCGTGACAGTGAGGGAGAGGGACAGAGAGAGGGAGAGAGGGAGAGAGAGAGAGCGTGACAGCGTGACAGTGAGGGAGGGACAGAGAGAGGGAGAGAGGGAGACGAAGTTGAAGGGAGACCCTGAATAAATTAAAGCCCTGTTGAATCACCCTGCCGCCAACGTCGCCAGTTAGACGGGATGCATGTATAATTCTATCTGAGCGGCGGCCGGGCCCCAACACATTTACCCAGGGGCCCCCCTGGCCAATCTGATTGCAGGCCCCCAGTCAGATCTCCAGACATGACGCCCCTCCCCCCACCTTTCAGTTTCTCACTCACTCTCTCTATTTTTTTATTTCTCTAGTTTTCTATCTTTCTATCTCTCTATTTCTCTATCTCTCTATTTTTCTATTTCTCTATGTTTCTCTCTCTCTCTATTTCTCTCTCTCTGGGAAACTTGGTGCAGCTGCTGATGGGGACCTGGACACTTGCAGAAGAGTTAGCCGGGACTCTGGCAGTTCACTCCATTAGAGGGTGTGAGCAGTGGCTAAAAAGCTGTCTCTCCCTCCTTGTGTACGGGAGGCGATGGGGGAAGCTTTGGACAAGGGGTGCAGAGTGGCTTTGGACTTAGTGGGGGCGGGGCCCTGCTTTTGGGTGGGACCTGCAGTTCAGGCCTTTCAGGGTCCATTCCTGAGAGAGGGACCCCTGCAGCCAGTGCAATGTCAGGGAGCAGAAAAAGGAAATGTTATATTGCTATATTATATGCATTTAGCATGTGAGAGTGATGAATGCTGCTTCCCTGGGGTCTCAGCCCTGGTCCAGGTGGGCAGAGAGGTTCACCGGTGCTGGCCCCTGCATGGAGAACATGTTAAATCTTAGCCCCCACTGCCGAGAAGGTTAGGAGACCTGCAGTGGTGAATTATCCACAGGATCATTTTAACCGGACGGTATCTGAACCGAGTTGATCTTAGCATCAGTCCAAACTGTGTATTCTGTGGGAAAGGAGACTGACCCAGACTCCTTTCCCTCTTGCAGTTTTTAGAAAAAATTGTTGAACCACTTGGGGCCGTTGTTCACAAGAAAAAGTTCATGCTAGGTCTCAAGTACAAAAAGCATGAAAGCAAAAAGTTGAGCTGGTGAAGTTTGTGCTAGGCCAGGCAAAATCTGACCTCATGGACCACAAGAAAGCACCAGGTTAATAGAACAGGCCCAGTGGATGTTGTGATGAGGCTACGGTTCCTGATCATTTCCGGGATACCGCTGGAGTTCACCTTTTATGCACTGATGAGGGATTTGGTGTTTAAAGCATTGCTTGTGCTCAGTGAATGAAAGACAGTCTTTCATGTTTGAAGTAGTGACTGGATGTTTTTTTGTATCTTCTTCTGGGAAGCTGTTTTTGGAGGTTTGTTTTTTTCTTTTCTGGATCAGTTATTTTGGTTGTTTGACTGCAAAAGATAATATATGTAGTCAGTGTGAGTTCAACATGTATCCCTGAACTGGTAATAAAACAGGGATTTAAAGGTCAAAGTCTCTCTATCTCTCTGTCATTCCCTCTCTCCCTTTCTTTTTTTTGGGGGGTGGGGGTGGTACTGGAGTGTTTTTTTGTTTTTTTTGTCGCTTTGGGTTGTGTTTTGTGATTTTTGTTTTGTTCTCTCTTGGATTTATTTTATAGGTAATAAGAATAAGTCTCCTTTATGTGTTCAATGAAAGGGGATCAAAGGTCTCTTTCTCTCTCTCAATTCAATTTTCTATTTCAATGTGCTTTATTGGCATGACATGCACTGTGTTGCCAAAACAAATATGACTAAGAACAACAACAACGAACAAATAGAAGTCAACTCTACAGCCTGTTAACAAATATACACACATTAAACATGCATCTCTCTCTCTCTCTCTCTCTCTCTCTCTCTCTCTCTCTCTCTCTCTCTCTCTCTCTCTCTCTCTCTCTCTCTCTCTCTCTCTCTCTCTCTCTCTCTCTCTCTCTCTCTCTCTCTCTCTCTCTCTCTCAGATGTTACAGGGCCTTCTGGCTGTCTTCTACAACCTGGGTGACGGGGACTACAGCCTAACCCTGCCCTCCCACCGCCTGGACGACGGGGAGTGGCACGAGGTGTGCCTAGATCGCCATGACAACGAGGTCACCCTGAGGGTGAACGGCGGGGGCGGGCGTAGGGAGGTCACGGCCGCACCCGGGCGGAGCCGGGAGATTGTAATCGATCCGACGGTGGTCATACTGGGAAACTCCCTCCCCTCCAGCCACAACAAGAGCTTCCAAGGTACAACCCCACCCCCCTCTCCAAAGCATTGATCTTGGGAAAGGATGTGTGTGAAAGAGAGAGTGAGAGACAGAGAAAGAGAGAGAGAGAGAAGCATGTATTTGCATGCATTTGCTATGTGTTTATTTGTTTATATTTCATGACATATTGGTCTGTAGTTTATGTGCATTGTAATGTGTTTTTGTAATGCTCTGGCAACACATATTGCAATGTGTAATGCCAATAACACATTTTTAAATTTAATTGAAATTGAGAGAGATGGAAAGAGTGAGCGAGAAAGAGAGACAGAGGGTGGGAGGGAGAGATAGAAAGAGAGGGAGAGAAAAAAAAAGAGAGAGACAGAGACAGATAGAAAGGGCGCCTGAGGGATTATCAGGAAAATTGACCGCTAAAATGAAATGCTCAGTTCTCAATACAAACCCCTCTTTAATGTCATAGCTCAGTATTGTGACGCGTTATGAATTATTGAAGGGAATTATTAATTAATAGGTCCCGCAAATGCGCGGCTGTTGTGGATAAGATGTATTATGGCCCTGGGGAAGATTGGCATACGATGTGGAAAACAAATAAAGAGGATATAACTGTGCGTTCCTCCAGTGTGAATCTGAGACGGGTCACATGAGCGTCTCTCCCTCATCTGTAAAAGAGAGCATGAGGGACAAATCTCTCCATGTAAGACAAGGACGGCTGGATAGCCTTGCCTGAGGCTAGCGCGCACATTCTGTGTGTTTATTAAATACTCTCTTTATTAAATAGTATTTACTCATTTATTAAATTCTGTGTGTGTGCGTGTGTGGGTGTGGTTGTGCGTGTGTGTGTATGTGTGTGTGTGCGTGCGTGTGTTTGTGTGTGTGTGTGGGTGTGGTTGTGCATGGGTATGTATGTGTGTGTATGTGTGTGTGTGTGTCTGTTTATGTTTGTGTGTGTGTGAGCATCTGTGTGTGTGTCTGTTTATGTTTGTGTGCGTGTGTGTGTATGTGTATGTGTGTGTGCATGTGCGTGTGTGTGAGTACACATTAGCCTGTAAACATGCCTGCAGGTGTTGACAGCTTCCCCTCCCCCTCAGGCTGCATGCAGGACCTGCGGCTCAACGGCCGCTACGTGGCGCTGGACAGCCAGACCAGAGAGGGCGCCACCCTGGTGAGCAGCCAGGGCGTGTCTGTGGGCTGCTCCTCCGACTCCTGCAGGAGGAACCGCTGCAGCCCCCCCTTCACTTGTGTGGACCTGTGGAGGGTTCACGAATGCAGGTGAGCTTCCCCGAGGCCCTTCACCTGTGTGGACCTGTGGAGTGTTCAGGAATGCAGGTGAGCTTCCCTGAGGCCCTTCACCTGTGTGGACCTGTGGAGGGTTCACGAATGCAGGTGAGCTTCCCAGAGGCCCTTCACCTGTGTGGACCTGTAGAGTGTTCACGAATGCAGGTGAGCTTCCCTGAGGCCCTTCACCTGTGTGGACCTGTGGAGGGTTCACGAATGCAGGTGAGCTTCCCTGAGGCCCTTCACCTGTGTGGACCTGTGGAGGGTTCACGAATGCAGGTGAGCTTCCCTGAGGCCCTTCACCTGTGTGGACCTGTGGAGGGTTCACAAATGCAGGTGAGCTTCCCTGAGGCCCTTCTTCTGCTGGATGGTGGATGCGGTGGACTCCGGCTCCCATCACACGCACTCACTCACTCCCGGGGTGCGTCCCAATATTCTTCACTCCTCACCGCCTTTCCTCTTCCACTCGTCTCCTCCACTTGTCTCCTACCCGGACGTATGCAAAACAGCCTGTACGTTTCAAGTATTTTCAAGCGTTTGCAAGTACAGTATACTTTACAATGTCCCTGACATCGCAGTTTGCGTCGAGATACGAATTAATATATAACCATTAACAATGTAATTAATATGTAATCAGCAACATTAGATTAAAACACAAAGATCGGTTTCTGCGGCACGGACGAGAGGAGGTGATTGTGCAGAAAAGGAGGATGCATTGCACCCCAGACAAAAGCTCTCTCTTCGCTTGTGACGGCCTTTTAACCGGCTCTAAAATGAGCAGCTAAAAGCAGCCCCCCCCCCCCTCACGCACACACACTGTGAGTCATCGTCTCTCATCGCCCCGGCCTTGGAAAGAGCAGTCTGCTGATTACTGTGTCAGGTGAGGAGTTCTGTGCCTGTGAGATACACAAAGGTATCGCGTTTCCCCTCTCCCTTCCGCCGAAATTCACTGCAGCCATGGTGCCAGCCTTATTAAAATAAAACGCCTGGCGCTAACTGCTCGTTTAGCATTGCTTAAAAGGGCATTTTCTAAAAATGTCTACTTTATAGCAGTACTGAAAAGCAGAATCACTGCTAAATTCGCAAAACCCTAAGTGGAGTACGGTAGGTGAAGACCGGGTGGCGTAGTCTGACTCTCAAGCTATCTCAGCTCTCTGTAGTCGAGTGATTCCCCCCACCCTAGGTCTGATTAATGTGTATAAAATACACAAGCAGGGCTGTGTATTGTCTGCTCTTCTTTTCGAAAAACAAAACAATACATCACACCTACAGCCAGTCAATGAGTCCTTTCCTCATTCAGAACATTCTGGGCAATGTCGGGAGTTACATTTTACATTACTTTAGAGGCGTTTAGCCGACTGTCTTACAGGCATTTAGCAGACAATCTTATTATTTTTTAAATTCCCTTTGGTTAAATCTTCCATTTTTTATTATTATTGTTTTTCTAAGATACAGTGCACATTAAGGCAAGTTAAACATTACAGCCTAATGGGCAATCTAAGCAGCTGGTGTTTCAATGAGCGAAATGCCCTCTGCTTCTGTCCCCCGTACCCTCCCAGTGAGGTAAAAATCCCAGTCTTTTTCTGTTTAGATTAAAGAAACGACCCTCTCCACTGACTCCGCCTCCTTTTCTCACGCAGGTGCCCGCCGGGTCACATGGTACAGGAGAACGGCACGGGCCGTTTCTGCGCGCACACGCCCTGCGCCGGCCGGCCGTGCCACCGGGGCACCTGCGCGTCGCAGTCGCCCTCAAACTTCACCTGCCACTGCCCCCAGGGCTACCGAGGCCGGCGCTGTGAGGTCACCCTGGCCATCTACCGCGACGACGTGGGCCTCAGCTTCAGCTCCCTGTTCGCCATCTGCATCTGCTTCCTCGCCCTCCTAGGTATCTATGGCAACAGCGTTCTGTGCTACCCCCCCCTCCTTCTCCCTTTTTTTTCTCTTTCATCGCCTCTGCTTGTTGCTCCCGCTCCCACACCCCTTGTCTGAGTGGCGCTTGCTCTGGTTACTATTATTTTGGTTACTTGGACTTATTCTTATTTTATTCTTATTATTCTTCAAAAATACCAGGCATTAGTGGCATTGTGGTGTCTGCAGTAGCCCAGCTATCGTGCTAAAGGCTGTACAGTTGTTGCTCTCTTATTTTTGGGATTTTTTGGAAGAGTTGTGGGTAAAGGTTCCGCAATAGAGCAGCAGTCCAGTGCGATCGTACATTTAGCGGCCTTAATGCCGGAAAAACTGGAACAGCCTTGAACTACGCGACCCAAAACCTCGGACCCAAAACCTCCAAGGAATGCTATTCCTTGATAATGCAGGGACTGTTGGCTGTGCGGTTTGCAATGCATGATGGGAAGTGTTTAAAGCGTGTCCTCTCTGAGCGGGGGAGGAAAGGACAAATACAGAGCCACGCTGAGATGAAGAGAGCTGAAACAGAAGCTTTTTTTCTGACTTCAATCGGCCGTTCCACCTCAACAATCTCAAACAAGCCGAAAGTACAAGTGGTTCTCCGTAAATAAATTCCACCTTCGTATATTTATTTATCGCTCTCTAATTACAACCTTGTTTATTGAGAGTGACCAGTGGCTTTTTAAGTGCTAATTAACCAATTTGTAGGCGCACTGCGTGCCGAGGCCCACGTAAAGCAGGATCAATCGGCCAGGGTCGCAGGTGGAATTTCAATTAGTCATACCTCCTTCCGTCCTGGATGGAAAAAAAGAAAAATGGCTGAAGGTTGTATTTTTTGTTGGCCTTTTTAAAAATGTTTTATATATTAGTTTTTGTACAAGGAGGGAAAACAAGTACAATTTTGAAGCTAGTTTTTCGTCAGCCTTCAAAAGTGGGCCTTGGTTTTTGAAGTTTTCTTTTTTTTTCTTCTTTTTTTTTTACCAGCTAATGGGTTTATCGCACTCACCTCTGCCTCCGGCCAAAAGCCTCGACGCTGTGGCACGTCCCATTTTTCTCGGGGTTATGTGGGGCTACCGTTCCCCACACTCCACCCAGGATGAAACGAGAAGGTGAAGAAGTAGATCTTTTTTGGAATTATTAAAGACCTGTTGCTGGGCCCTTCACCCCAGTCTCAGTATCACAGGTGGGAGGAATGACTAATTTAGTCACGTTCTGCCTGAAGACACCGCGGAACTCTGGAGAAGGAAAGGGTACGGAACTCTGCGGAGGGATGCTGCATATACCTCCCGATTCCGACAGTTATTCCTCTCCTCCGACAGTCACCTTATTCCTCAGAGGTGAGCTCATCATGCAGAGCTTCTCAATGTGCATTCTCTGAATGCCCCACGGCATTATGGGAGACAGCTCTGGTTTTTGCTCAGGGGGGGGAGGGGCTGCGCAAGAGGCTCGGCGATGGAGTCCTTAAATAAAGTTGCTTAGTTTCATACTGTGGATGAACATACCGCCACCAGTTTTGTGCGTCTGTGTGCGTGTGTGTGTGTGTGTGTGTGTGTGGGGCAGAGCCTTTATTGAATCCTTTAAATGGAAGCATATCACAATCCCTCTTACCCCAAATGCACAGCACAGAGATGATTTAAACGAATGCCGTAAGAACCCTCTTTCTGTGTGTGCACAGTCCTGTCGAGGTATGCAATCTAATCACTCCAAATAGAAGCTAGATAAATGGCAGTTGGGCGATAGAGTCAACATTCACAAATTACCCACACCCTGGTACGAGCGCATTTCCAATATAGCTCCTATGTCAGTGGGGAGGGCCTGGGCTGCTTTAATATAGTCGTGACTGAGGGCTCGCTATATGGTGCACATTGAATACAGTTGATTTAGCCGTCATAAGCCTTCCTCCAGAGAAAGCTGGTCCTGGTGGTGGGGGGGAGGAATTGGGTTATTATGACGTGAAATTGGGGGTGACGGGGGCAGCCGTTCTCATAGCTGGTTTCCCCCGCGCAGAACGGCGGGAGTGTATGTTCGCTGCCAGAACGCCCATGGCAAACATCAGAGCAATGAGATGTGGCGCTCAGTGGCACACACAGAGAGAGGCTCAGGCGCGGCGCGTTATTGTGTTTGGGCCGACGGTATAGGGGTTTCATTAAGTTGGGGCTCCAGCTTCCAGTCCCCAGAGATTTCATTGGTATTTATTGTTGGACAATTCCGGTTTCCTTTTTAACAAGCCGCCGGCTGTGTGCGCTAGCAGTCGAACCCATGTCTCTTTAGCTCTCCCTGATAATTTCACACTTCAGCCCTCCTCAGCAGACTCTGCCGGTAAGTGCTGTCAATAAATATTTAGATTTTTGCAAAGGCCTACGAAACACAATCGTTAATTCTAAGCCTGTGAGAATTAAAATGTAATATAATACCTTCTTGCCAGTAATTAGGAGACACGCGTGCCTGCGATTTTTATTAGAGCTCAATAATACCAGAATGAGCGATAATATCTTTCATTCATTTTTTTTCTTCTTCATCTCCATTTTCTTCCTTATTGTAATTCTGTAATTGATCTGTTTTTGTTTCTGCTTTTTTCCAATTTAGTTAATTTTTTTGTGTGATTTAACGCACAGATGCACATACACAAGCACACAGACAAACACATACCCATGCACACATGCACACAAAAAAAACAATGGACAAAGACAAACACACACAGTCACACAGACACACACACACACACATATTATTGGCACCCCTGGTAAAGATGAGTAAAAAGGGTTATAAAAAATTCACCTTTTGGTGAATTAGCTTAATCTCATACTGAAAAAATGAGAAAAATCCAACCTTTAATTGAAGTAAATCTTCTCTATTCTGAGAAAAAAAAATCTCTCATCAAGAAATAATTATTTTTAACAAAACCATGTGTGCCACAATTATTGGCACCCCTAGAGATTCTTATGAACAAAATGTAACTGAAGCATTTTTTCTATACATCTATATTTTACTTTTTAAAGGTGATCAGAGTGTTTAGAATTTTTTAAGCAGTAATCCATGACTACTGGGGTATAAATATGAGGTGACAGAGGCCATATTCCCTTATTTTTCCTTATATCAACATGGGAAAGATAAGAGAACGAATCAAATGAGGGAAAAGTGTGTTGAGCTTTATAAGTCAGTGAATGGCTATAAAAAAATTGCTACTCACCTGAAAATGCCCATATCTTTTTGTTAGGGCAATACTTAAAAAGTTCAAAGCAACTGGAACTGTTACAAACTTGCCTGGAAGAGGACCCAAGTTTATTTTGCCCCCACGCACAGTGAAGAGGATGGTAAGAGAGGCAAAAAATCCCCAAGGATCACTGTTGGAGAATTACAGAGGAAAGTAGCATCTTGGGGTCATCAAGTCTCCAAAACTACCATTATACATAATCTCCATGCCAACAAATTATTTGAAAGGCATACCAGAAAAAATCCTTTCCTGTCATTTCACCACAAACGTAAAAACGCTACTGGAACTGACTGGAACCGTGTTCTATGGTCAGATGAAACTAAAATTTTGCTTTTCAGCAACCAACACTCAAGGTGGGTTTGGCGTAAAAAGAAGGATGGCTATACCGAAAATAACCATGTTGTAGTTTTCATTGCGGACTGGGCGGGCGGGGGATTGTTATATAAAATTTTTTAAAAACACACACACCTTGCCAATATCGCTGTCCTCTCTTGGGCCCTACCCCCTGAAAACCTTCTCATTTCCCCCTCCCTCTTATGTGCTGTGGGGACCGTGTGTGTGCTGTGGGGACCGTGTGTGTGCTGTGGGGACCGTGTGTGTGCTGTGGGGACCGGTGCTTTAGAAAGAGAACGGTCTTATGTGCGGGGTCCCGTGTGTGTGCTGTGGGGACCGTGTGTGTGCTGTGGGGACCGGTGCTTTAGAAAGAGAACGGTCTTATGTGCGGGGTCCCGTGTGTGTGCTGTGGGGACCGTGTGTGTGCTGTGGGGACCGGTGCTTTAGAAAGAGAACGGTGGAAGTTGCAGCCGAATTTGTCATTGTTAAATCTGACAACAGAAGTTCTCCGAAATTAGGGTGCTTTGCCTTTTGATCCTGGCAACCAATGCAGAATACAGAGTAGCTGCTGTAGAATGGAGAGCGCACAGACTCGGCGTCTGTTTGTTTTTCTAATCGTATCGCTCAGCGTGGCCTACTTTTTAATCCACAGTGTTATAGCAGTCAAATGAAATTGACTCGCTCTCGTAACGTCAGTCAAAGGCCTTGATCAGAAAAGGGACTGCTGAACAGGCTTGGACCCTGAGCCACAACTTCTGTTGCTGAGGATTATAGATCTGCTACTTCACACAGGGAGAAAGTGTGGATTGATGTGTCTGGGGGGAAAAAAACAACCTCATCTGGAAGGCTGGTATAATTTGCTTCCAAATGGGTCATGTTTCAGAGTGCGGGGAAGGGGGAGAGGGAGGGAGCAACCTCCCCCCCGCGTCTGCGGTCCATCGCTGACTAGCCCGTGTCCTCGCCGCTCGGGTTCAACGTGGGCGGGACGGTTCCCGGTGCCTTGTCATGTTTCCACACTCCTCTTCCTTAAATCCTGTTTGCTCCACCCTTGGCTGAATAAGTCCTCAGGGCCTTTTAATGGACTGCAGAGTTAATCCTCCCTCCTCGATCCGGGACGCAGGGCTTGAAAGGCACCAGAATGTCAGTCTCAGAATAGATTTACACCGTGACATCAGTCTCCATACAAATGAACGTAGGGACCGGGGCTTTGATGCCCATATAATTGTTCTCTGGCTCAATAATAGTTTAAAGAGGAGGGACTGCTGTTTTGATATATTTTCCACGGTGACTTCAGTCTCTGGGCAGGTTTAATTGGTGACTTCAGTCTCAATACTGGTTTAAGTGACGTTGTTACTCTCCATACAGGTTTAAGTGCCAACTTCAATATCAATCCTGCTTTAAGTGGAGACTTAAGTCTTCACGCAGTTTTGCATTGACAGCAATCTCAATACAAATTTACAGAGGCAGTGAAAATGATTTACTTTTCATGATTCACATACACAGTGCAAGATTGCTGAATCAATTTTTTTGTTATTTATTATTTTTTATTTAACCAGGTAGCTTCTCTATTGCACTGCATGAATTTCTTCAACATGTTATGATATACTTTATGAGTGCAGTCACAGCTACCTGTGAACTGGCCACAAATGTGTGGTGTTTCTGTTTGTTTGAGGCTTTTTCTGCATCCTCTGGTAGCATTAGACAGAAAATAAAGCGCCTTTTGAAGGGCCGCTGAGCCTGCATGTTGTGATGCAGTACTGTACAAAAAGCAGAAGCCCTGGGGCCCCAGCGAGACTCCCCCAGTAAACATCATTATGGATTGATGCGCTCAAGCTGAGTTTGAGAACCCCCCCCCCCCAAAAAAAAACTTCTCCGCTCTTCAACTCTCCCTGCAGGAGGCAGGCCTGATTTATTAAGCGAGAATCTCGACTCCGGATCTAATACGGATCTAATCTTTTGGTCCCTCCACTTGTGGGTGAGGAAAACACAGCGGGCTTGGGGCAATGGTGGAGATGGTGTTGTGTGGGGTGGAGATGGTGTGGTGATGGTGTTGTGTGGGGTGGAGATGGTGTGGTGATGGTGTTGTGTGGGGTGGAGATGGTGTGGGGTGGAAATGGTGATGGTGTTGTGCATTGTGGTGTGGTGCAGTGTGGGGTAGAGATGGTGTTGTGTGGTGTAGAGATGGTGTGGTGCAGTGCAGTGTGGGGTGGAGATGGTGTTGTGTGGGGTGGAGATGGTGTGCTGTGGGGTGGAAATGGTGATGGTGTTGTGCATTGTGGGGTAGAGATGGTGTTGTGTGGGGTGGAGATGGTGTGGTGTGCTGATGGTGATGGTGTTGTGCGTTGTGGTGCAGTGTGGGGTGGTGTGGTGTATTGTGGTGTGGTGTGGTGCGTTGTGGTGTGGTGCAGTTGGTGAAGGCATTGGTTCCCCAAACTGTGAGGCCAGACCAAGCCTCTAGGTTGAGATTTCAGAGCTGTAGTAACTGGTAGAATTCTGCCCCTAATGGCTGTATGCAGTATGACAGTATGACTTCTCTATAACTTTGCAGTTTTTGATGCCAAAATAAAAATAGTTTTACTCACATTCTGACAGTAAATCAGCATTAATAGGTTTCTTTAGATAGCAGTCAAATTATTTCCCTTTTTTTTTTTTTTTTTTTAGTATTTTTCAATTGTCCAGAACCAGAATAGATTTTTTTCATCTAGACTACTGTCTGCCTAGCTGACGTTTCTCAGCACCGTTCTGTATGGCTCCTCTCCCACAGGGACGTGGGTGTAAGTGTGCAAGAACGTCTGAGCTTAAGATAAACAAAATGCCTGTATCAGGAAGGTCTAAGCGATGTTATGGTTTTTATGGGGAGGCCTGACAAATATTTTGACTCGATGAAATTCCAAGAGACACAGGAGTAGGCTACACAAATGTTTTATATGTCTAACAGTAGTGTCTGATAAATATTAAATGATCTATATATGATGCCAATATTATTTATGCTGATGCTGATGACTATAGCAATTAATAACCTAATCATTTTTGACAGTTTTATTGATGTTAGTAGAGTGTATGATGTATTGTAGCAAATTTTGTTGCATGATTTTTTTTTGCTCGCTAGCTAACTATGAGTTAACATCAGCTAGTTAGCTTTTAGCTAACATTAGCTGACAACCTTACTATGGCGTCTATGGCAAATGAGCTGTGTGGTGAATGAATCCTTTAATATATCAAACTTAGCTATTTAGATGCAAAACATTACTATTTATTCAGATTGATGTTAAATGGAAATACATAGTTTGAGTCATTATGTATTTTAAATCTGTTTCTTGTGACAAATGATTCACAGTGCTTGACATACCCTTAATTTGCCTAAATTAATTTAGCTACATTTATACTTTAGCATTTCAGAAACTCAAAGGAGAGTAAAATAGTACTTGCCCTAAGATAAGGTGGAAGATTATTGAGTTACACAAACTGATTTCTGAGTTTTAAGTCCTCATATTTATGGCAAATTGCTGGAAATTGCGAGAAATTTAAAGCCCCCCCACACACTCACACACACTTTATTAATTTATGTTTTTCTTGTGCCTCCTTTAAGTGTCTGTCTGGGATGCCTCAGTTAATCACTGCTTCTGCTGCTGCACACACACACATGCAGCTGTTTAAATTTTGCAGCTGTGTAAATTTAAAATATGTATAAATGTAAGCTAATAACATTCACTGATAAAAAGACGCGATAGTAAACTGTTGTAAATGTGCATATTTAAGAAACATACTTAACGGATTTGTAGACTGCAGCCCTGGCCGCGTGTGAACCCGCACAGATTTTAGCCTATTGCTCTGTGAAGCTGTCTCCCGCAGTGTCGTTGAAATGCATTGTGGGTCTTCCCTTCATCTGGAGAGCCTCGCAGAGCTGACCGCTGAGGTCAGACGGTCAATAAAATGCATGGCGCCTCACCGCGGAAACAGCGCAACGAGGCGGGAGGGCTCGTCTGAAATCTAAACGGGAAGTTTTGTACACCTCGCACGCCGGGCCAAACGGGTCGTCTCGGTTCAAAACATTTGAAAGGGGAACGCGAAACCTTCCTGCGCCGCTCTCAAGCGGAGGACACACTTCGCCCTACATTAACAAAACGGAGCGCGTTCTTTCATCCTGGGCGTCGGCAGCCCGCTTCGGCGGGGCAAACGAGGCGAGATAAACGCCTGCAAGAGCCGGCGGTGGATGTGCGTTTAGGCAGGGACAGTGGATGTCAGAGAGAGAGACGATAGAGCCCAGAATATATTGATTTTTGCGCATTTCTGACAGGGGCGCTCCAGTTGCCTGGTGTGGAAATGCTGACAGAGATTGATGTAATAATTTGAGTCTGGGGCTGACCTAGTCATTACGGGTTGGAGGGGGGAGCACAGAGGGGCCTCCCTACGGGCGACATTGTGTTCCCGCCAACCGCTGCGCTTTCTCCTACACATTTTTCACGGCAGGTGAACGCTCTCCAGGCCCAGTAATTAGACTGACAGCACCACCCCTCCCTCCACCACCACCACCACTGAACTCTAGGAGAATTCAGAGGGAGAGAGATTGGGAAGAAGGGAGGGAGGGAGAGAGAGAGGGGTGGGAGAGAGGTAATTTTGGGAAAGAATATACTTTAAATGTCACTGGGGTCTCAGGGTGCAAAGTTCATGGGATGTTCCGAGAACACAATGGAGACATGATTGAGTGGATGTCTCCCCAAACACGCTACAGGCTCCTATTGCTGTGGGAAACTTTAATATGAGGCGGCTATGCTGTGGGAACATGGCCTTTTAGCTGGAGGACTTTGAGTTGCCTTGGAGCAAAATGCAGGAAAATACAGTTAAAGCCACTGAATACAGGTGCCCTGCTGTCTGTGCAAAGGGTGTTTAACTCTTCCTCTTCTTCACCTGCTTGTCTAATACATCCTCTCCAACCGTCCCTTTTTGGCGCCCTCTAGTGCTGCTCTTGGGTATCTTCTTGTGGACGCGCTGGAGGAGCTACAAGGGGCTGAAGGAGGGCGTTTACCACGTGTCGGCACACCACGATGGGTGGGAGGACATCCGCGAAAACGTGCTCAACTACGACGAGGAAGGCGGAGGGGAAGAGGACCAGGTGAGGCCACGCCTACACTTTTTATTTATTTTAAAATTTTTAATTTTATGCCTAACATGGGGGTTTGTATATACAGTGCCCTCCACTATTATTGGCACCCCTGGTAAAGATGAGTAAAAAGGGTTATAGAAAATTCACCGTTTGGTGAATTAGCTTAATCTAACCCTGAAAAAATGAAAAAAATCCAACCTTTAATTGAAGTAAATTTATTCAGAGAACAAAAAATCCCTCATTATGAAATAATTATTTTTAACAAAACCACGTGTGTCACAATTATTAACACCTCTGCATTTATATATAGAATAAAGTAATATTTTTTAAATATTTGGTCGCATATCATTTGCATGCCATGACTTCCTGATGTCTGTGACCCAACAACATCAAAAGACTTTTGATATCTTATTTTCTGGTACACTTACAAGCGATATTATAATGACTATAATGCATTTGAATGGATCTCTATGGGAATTGGGGGGTGGGACTAGATTTAGCTGTAAATTACACTGGAACAGTATGGAACACATGGTTGGTAAATTGGCTGTAAGTCATCAAGGGTCTGAGGCATCAAACAAGCCTCAAACAAACAACACTCGCTCCACGCGAGAACTACCCTGCCAATCCAAGAGAGCTGGGACATCCACATGGTGTCAACAGCTACTTCTTCTTGCGTCCCAGACCGCAACTAAGCTCGCACAAAGCGACGTTGGAGAATGGACCTTTCATATGTGGCATGCAGTGTTAGGACCGTGCCTACACTCTTAAGGCAAGACTATGGTAGAAATGGGGCTACTACTAACTTGCATTAGTACTTTAGTGATGTTGCATGTACTCTTACCAGTATACCTATCATGTGAATAGACGTATGTTCTTTTACATTGCAAATCCCTCGGCATAAGACTGCTAAATTATGTAAATTATATGTAGGATTTTGTAACCATTGTACATTGGTGAAGCCTTAAGTTAAGTGCTTCTTGTCACCATCTAGTGGTGAGTTAAAGGAATTGTCGCGACTTTGTCGGGAGCTGTGATAGTTTATCATGAAGCGAAGGAGGGAGCGAGTGATGGATGCTGCAGTTTCTGGGGCTGATTAGTCACAGCCAGGGGAGTAATCTGTGGTGAAGCTCCCTCCACACCGCCACTCAATGCCCGCGACGTCCTCAGAGACCAGAGATAATCACCTTCAAAAGAGGCTTCTGTCTCTGCCGATCGGCGGTAACGCTATCGCGTTTTGGAGGGACGTGTCTTTCACAGCGCTCTCCTGTTTCAGAACCCGACAAGTCACTTTAGCTGGGTCTCGTCTATCTATCACATTCCGTTTTCCCACCGTTCGATTTTCAAGAAATCCTTGATTTGTTTAAAGGAAGGCAAATGAAAACTTTTCATTATGAACAAGAGCCTCTTAGGCCTCGGGCGCTCACAGTTTAAATGGAATGAAAACGCTCTTTCTACGTCTACTTTCTCTTTCTATTTTTATCCTTGTCTCTGTTTTTTTCTTCTGTCCTCTCTCTACCCCATTCTCTCTTTCCATGACTTACTCCTCTTTCCCATCCATTTATCCTCACTTTCTCTCTCTCTCTCTCTCTCTCTCTCTCTCTCTCTGTTTCTCCCTGTAGAATGCCTATGATATGGCAGAGCTGCAGAAATCTCTTCAGCCCAGCCCGGCCCAGTCCGTACAGTACAGCCACACACGGGGGGTCCATCATCACCCCCACGCGCAGCAGGACACTGCCAAATCCAACGCCTCCACCTCGTCCTCCTCCACGGCCGCCACGACCGCCGCCCCCACCAGCGCCAGCACCAGCGCCACCATCTCTACCTCCACACTGCGCCGGGACGTGCCGCCCACGGGACCCACTCCCCAGGGTCCTCTCCTGCCCATGCATCTCTCCCGAAAGAGCCTGTCCTTTTCCAGCCAAGACCTGGCCCGCTACCTGTGCGAGATCATCCGGGACGCCGAGCAGCACCTGGACGCGGCGCCCTTCGACTCGCTGCAGGTGTTCTCCACCGAGGGCGGGGGCTCTCCTGCCGGCTCGCTCAGCTCCTTCAGTTCCGCCGGCCTGGACGACGACAAGGCTCCGGAGTCGCTGCGCGACTGGGGGCCCCGCTTCGAGAAACTCAAGGCCCTGTACGAGAGGGCCGAGGGCAGCGACCTCTGACTTAGCTCGCTGTGAACCCCAGCGGGAGGGACCCCAATAACAGAGACCTGAGGGGGTACAGGGCGCAGGAAGCAACAGGAAGCTACAGGAAGGCTAATTCTGCGTGTGTTCATATGTCTGCACTGGGTTTCCCCTCCCGCTTTAAAAATGTCTGTTTTCCACTTTTATTTTATTTGTTTTCTCGAAGAGAGGACCCATAAAGCAAAGTGGGACCAGTAACTACGGCACTTAATAGACTGGGCGCTGCCGTTTTTGCGGACGACAATGACTTTGGTGGAAAGTGTTTTGCCTGTAAATCAAATGTTCAGAGCTTGGTGCAATTTAAGAAAAAAAAAACAAAACAAAAAAAACAAAAAAAAAAACAATCACGGATAATTCCTCAGTTGTAAAAATTAATTCTTCAAACGTATCCTGCAGTTCACCCCTTTAAAATAGATCCTGGGGCTACGAAGACTACGGCGGGGAAGGAACATAAAAAACGGGACATAATGACTTTTCAAAGCTTGGTGCCAGTGCTGTTTTGAAAGTGCAGGACTGAGATTAAAAAGATAAATAAATAAATAAATAAATAAAAGGAGGCCAGAGGAAAAGCAGTACAGCGGGAATGCCACGACTTCTTTCCCAACAATCCATATATCTAACGGGCTTGATCCCGCCCGATGACGGGTAATACGGATCAGCCAGTCGACGGCCTGCGCTGTATTCAGAGGTTAACGTAAGATCAATGCAAATTAACCTCAGCCAAGATGGAGGCAGACAGAGGTACTGATGCTCCTGTCTGAGATGAGAGTGTAGAATCGACCTGGGAAAAGCACGAGAGTGAGAAGGAGTGCCGGAAAAAAGCATTCTGCTGGCGGGAGGGGCGGGGTCACTTTAGTCTACGGCAAGTTTACAAAAACGCAAATATAAATCAATGCACTTTTTAAACAAAATAAGAGATATATACAATATGTAGTGTTAACCAGCTTGTGTAGGTACCGACGTAGCTGAGTACATATACCTACACGAGCTGGCTAAGAGTTATATATAAAACATATAAAAAATGAAACAGGCCCTTTTGGATATTTATGGTAAGGTATGTGAAGACTAGGGAGATTAATATACCGTAAGGTTACACAAAGCAAAGGGATCGTTTATAAGAGGTGATTTGTGGCACAGCGACGTGTGGCACACGCGTGTGACCTCCCTGCAGGGTTGGGTGTTTTATATCTCGCTGAACGGCGGCTCGTTTGTGCAGCATGCATTTTAAGGACGCACTAAAACCTCCCTTTTGGTTTTTCATTCGCTTTTTCCTTTTTAAATTTTGAACGGGAATATACGTTGAGCGTGACAGCGCAAGTGGAAAGGGATAGGAGTGTGTTAAAAGCTGTCAGGGCGATAATCCTAACGCGAGTTGATGGCTGGCTGTCATACCGTGAACTGAAGGCAGCAGGCGTCTCGCGGCAGCTCAAAGTATGCGATTTGAAAAACGGATTTCAAATGTGCCGATTTTAAAAGGTAGCAATGCGAGTTGAAATAAGGTTCCAAGGTGAAAATTAGGACGGCTTCTGTGACGGGACGATTTTTTACAAAAAGGAAATCTTGGGAGGGAGCGGGCGTGAGGTTATAGTTTCTAGATTCTTCTCAGAAAAAATAGCTTATGAGAGTGTTATTGGGGGGCCGGGGGCATATGGCCATCACCTCAAAAGCTATTATAAATGTGTATATTTTCTATGTTTTGTTCACTTTGAATTTTTATTTATTTAGCCAGTGTATACCTCCAGTGGCAAACTTAACCCCTGATCATTTTTATTCTAATTTACAGTGAATATATACAGATTGTGATTTATTTTGTAAATATAAAAAAATGGGGAAAAATACAACTTTGGGCTGCATTAAAAAAAAAACTTATTAAACTTACTAATGGGGGCACCCCAGTATAAATCATCTCTGGCTTCTGATGTGATGTGAATTTTATTGTTATTATAATTTTATTTAATATTTCTCATTAGTTTATATTTACAGCATTTGAAACATTTTTTTAAATAAATGAATATCTTTGATAATGTCATTGGTATGTGGTTGTGAATTACTTTGTCTTATGGTATAACACCAGTGTGTGCTAAGTCTGACTGGTTGTTTGACAGAAGTGAGGAATGGTTTGGGTTGTGGGGTTGGGGGTGTGGGGTGTAATAGTAATGGGACATGACCTTAAACTGAAAGATATTTTGGCAGAGTGAATCAGACGCACTGACAGCAAACAGTTCAATAAATAGATTTTTTAAAATGTATTCTACGTGGCTTCCTTTGCCAATAATATCTTTGCACAGCTGCAGAGATGATAAAGTTACATTTTTACATTTGCGATGTATAAAAAAAGCTTATGCAAATGAGTCCAATTGAAATTCTGATTCAAAATGAAAATTAAAGTTGAGATTTCTTTTAATTGAGAGAAAGAAAAAAAAAACTGTCCTAACCCCTCAGGCACGGTATTCACTTTTCTGAAGATTCACACCAATCTCAGAGGTGTTGGAATTTATTTCCTCCGGATGAGTGTTGGGTGCGATATTTTCTGAATGTTCACTTTAAATTCTCAGTTTGCATATAGTGGTAAAGATTATCTAATGATTAAAGGAGAACTACATTTTTCCGAGCTAATTCTACCACGCTGATTGATATCGATAATAATTTCGTCAAATCGTTCTTTGTGGCGCTTTGGTCACCCCGAGAACTGTTCCGCTCTGCTTTGCAATGCAGTCTTATGTGGCCATGCAAACGAGCTTTGAAATGCCTTCTAAATGTGATTTCCACCAAATACAAGTTTGATTAGCATATACAAATGCATTTAATAGATATCTTTAAGCAGTTGTTGTTCGAAACTTTAATAATAATGTTCATATTTGATACTTTTTTGTACTGTAGAAACATCTTTTTAATTGCACTGCTGAAGACTGTATTCATGTGCACAGTGATATAGAGTTGCTCACTACAGGAGCTTTCTTTGGCAGGTGTTAAAAATAAAAAATAAGTTAACTAATAAGTGCAGCTAGGTGAGTCAAACTGACAGGCATAGCTTACGCTAACAGAGTTGAGATGACCCACCGGATTGGAGCTAGCTAGCTAGACTAGTCTAGGGTAGAGTCTCAGCTTCATTACCTCAGCAATTGGTATTTCTCCAACCATAGATACAGCTGTGTAGTTCAGTCCAAAGTGTCTCGGTGTATGTGTTTACCTGTACAGAAAGCTGAAGAAAAGAGTCCACAAGTGAGGGCCAAGAACTCTGAAGGATCTGGAGAGATTCTGTATGGAGGAATGGTCTCAAAACCCTTTGTGTTCTCCAACCTCATCAAACATTGCAGGAGAAGACTCAGCGCTGTTGTCTTGGCAAAGGGAGGGTGTACAAAGTACTAAATAAAGGGATGCCAATATTTGTGACACACATCTTTTTCTAAATAAAAAAAAAATATTTTGCATTAAAGATTTGATCTGCTGATCAATGGTATCACAATTTAAAATTATATAATTATTATTATTTTTTAATTCTGAGCATAAAAGACATTTGATAACCAATAAAGTTAATTTAATCCTGCACGTTTTTCCTCATATTAATTGAGCCAATTATTCTGGTGGGCACGTTATCTTGTTATGTTGCACAATATGTAGTCCCACCTCAACAGAGCAACCTTCAGTGGAGTTATCCTCCACTGAATTCTACAGATTTGCACTGAAATGGTGGCCTCATCCAGACTGTCAAACCAGCCATTTAATGGGGGAGAAAGGAAAGGTTAAGTGGTTTATTCGTTTGGGCTAGCTCAGTCTACCTTAAAATGTTTCTGAACCATGCAGGCTAAGAGAAAAATTTGTGGGTCAATCTAGTGTTACGTTATCGCGCATCCATTGAGACGGCACAAAAAACCCCTAAACTATCAACCTTTGATATTTTTACAGTTAGAGGTTTGCAGCCCGCTTGAGTTCCCAGAGGTCTGCTTAGTTACTTCTGCTGTCCGTGTGGCCGCCGCCTCGACAAAGCCCTCTACAGTCCATAGTTAATGCTATGGTGGCAAATATATCTTGTTGAATTTACAGTCTAGCAGGTTTAAAATAGTTAATATATTTGTTAGAATTCCAGCTGAAAATCTGTAGGCTATTACATGTTATCTGGTAATCACATTCCTTATTTTGTACCACCGATATTTAATGATGTTTTTCTGAAGCCGTGGAACATCCCTCAGGAGGCACGGTGGTGTTGCCTCTCAGCAAGACGTGTGCCTTTCTGTGTGCAGTTTGCATGTTCCATGTCCGTGTTTTCCTCGGGCACTCCGGTTTCCTCCCGCAGTCCAAAGACATGCAGGTTAGGCTAATTGGAAACTCTAAATTGACCGTGGGTATGAGTGTGTGAGTAAATGGTGTGTGTGTGTGGTATTTCTGCCTTTTGCCCAATACATGCTGGTATAGGCTCCAGTCCCCACAACCCCCCTTTCCATCCCACCTTGCGACCCTTACCTGGAATAAGTAGTTTAGCTAATGGATGGATAGAACATCCCTATGTTAGAATAGAATAAAATAACTTTTATTTTCCTGTAAAGGAACTTGTTTTTAGTTGTAGACAGCAGCAACTAAAAAGACAGACAGTGGGGCAGACCCACAACAAACAAACAAACAAACAAACACAAACAATCAAACTAATTAAGTGCAAACATAAAAAGCAACAACAGCTCCTCATCTGCCTCTGCTGTCTTGAGCTGTCCAGTGTCACCAAGCAGTCCAACAACCACAGGGACAAAGCTGCCCAGAGTCGAACAGAACAATGCGGATCTCCCGGATAACAGCTGCTCCAATCCAAGTCCCGCCGACACTCACAAACTCCGCCTCCGTGATTCTCCTCCATGCACACACACTCGCACAGTCTCCGTCCAGTCGAATCCACTCCACCTCCGCGACTCTCCTCCATGCATGCACACTCGCACAGTCTCCGTCCAGTCGAATCCACTCCACCTCCGCGACTCTCCTCCATGCATGCACACTCGCACAGTCTCCGTCCAGTCGAATCAGTCTCCGTCCAGTCGAATCCACTCCACCTCCGCGACTCTCCTCCATGCATGCACACTCGCACAGTCTCCGTCCAGTCGAATCCACTCCACCTCCGCGACTCTCCTCCATGCATGCACACTCGCACAGTCTCTGTCCAGTCGACTCCACTCAGCTTTCCCAGTTGTCGCCTCACTCCTTCCTCGTCCTCCTCTCCCTCGTTTCCCGGATGGCCTTTCGAGGATTGCCCACAGTCCCCGATCAGTCCCTATACTCAAACTCTGGTTAAAAATAAAAACCCTGCCACCACAGTAATTTGCATGTTTCAAAAAAAAAAAAAAAGTTTTCCTGTAACTGAAATTATATAGAATATAGTTAGCAATTATTATGCTTATGTATGAGGGGCCGTTTAGGCCATAATACATTTTGGATCTCTCATATATTCTCTCTCACACATATATTCTCACTTTCACATACATATATTTTCACTCTCACATACATACAGGTGCAGCTCAAAAAATTAGAATATCGTGAAAAAGTTCAATATTTTTTCACTCATTTCAGAAAGTGAAACTCATATATTATATAGATTCATTACACATAGAGTGAAATATTTCAAGCCTTTATTTCTTGTAATTTTGATGATTATAGCTTACAGCTAATGAAACCCAAAATTCAGTGTCTCAGAAAATTAGAATATTTTGCTTTAACATATTTTTAAAGTATCATATTTAATATTTGGTCGCATATCATTTGCATGCTGTTACTTCCTGAAGTCTGTGACCAATCAAGATCAAAAGACTCTCGATATCTTATTTTCAGGTACTGTTACAAGCGATACTATAACCTCTCTGCATTTGAACTGATCTCTATGGGAATTTGGGGGTGAGACTAGATTCAACTTTTTCACGATATTCTAATTTTTTGAGCTGCACCTGTATATTCTTTCACACTTGCGTTCCAAAAATTGGAATCACCCAGAAATGTTTGTATTTTTGAAAGAAATGTATACTTTTATTCACCAAGGGAGCATTAAATTGATCCAAAAATACAGTCAAGACATTGATAATGTTACAAACTACTATTTCTATATTTCTATTTCATTCTATTTCTACTTTAGCAATTGTAGCCATTTTACATGTTGTCCCCCCATTTTAGGGCAACAAAAGTAATTAACATAAACTTTAATAAAGTCATCATATTTCATATTTGGTTGCATATCTTTTGCATGTCATGACTTTCTGATGTCTGTGACCCAACACCACAAAAGACTCTTGATATCTTATTTTCAGGTACTCTTACAAGCGATACTCTCTGCATTTGAATGGATCTCTATGGGCATTGGGGGGTGGGACTAGATTAAGCTGTAAATGACATGGGAATAGTATGGAACACATGGTTGGCTACATTTCTGTTAGTCATCACGGGTCTGAGGCGGAGGTCGTGCTAAGATTTTTGAACTGCCAGCCAGAATGTCCAGAATGATTAGTTTGTCGGGCATATGGTAAAAAAAACGGCCATATCTATTTTCAATGCATGAACGACAGGCGGGTGCATTTAATGATGTAGCCTAACAACATCTGTTACAGCATAGTATTATATTTTGGACTGATAACTAATTGAAAATAAAACAATAATATAAAAAATTTAATATAACAGCTTTGCCTTGCACAAGCAGATGAATTACATTAAAATCGCTCATTTGTTGTGCATGACTGCCTGCGTAATGTTTTCTCAACAAAAGAAGCTGTCTTGATTTTGCATCATTAGTTTAGCCTATTAGAACACATTTTCTTCAGAATAACGTGCAATAACCTCATTTTGAATAACGATTTTAACATTTATTTAGGCTACTCCAAGGCAAATGTAATATAAATATATGCTAATTCTGAATTTGATGCCTGCAACACGTTCCAAAAAAGTTATTAGATAATTATTAGATAACTTTATTTAAGTTTATGTTCATTTGTTCAGTTACTTTTCGTCCCCTAAAATTGGGGGGCAATGTATAAAAAGGGCTACAATTGTTAAACGATTCACCCGATATGGATGTAAAAACCCTCAAATTAAAGCTGAAAGTCTGCACTCTAAACTCATATTCACTATTCCATTTCAAATCCAATGTTTTGGAGTACAGAGCCAAAACACAAAAGATTGTGTCACTGCCCGAATACTATCCATCCCCACTGTATATACAGTCAAGCCGGAAAGTCTGAACACCCCTTTCACCTTCTCCACATTTTATTACATAACAGACATATTCTACAATAGATTGAGTTCATTTTTTATCTCAAAATTCTACACAAAATAGCCCATAATGACAAAGTGAAAAAAAAAATTTAGAAATTTTTGCAAATGTATTAAAAATTGAAAACTTTAATCTTTAATTTACATAAGTATTCATACCCTTTGCTTTAACATATTTTTAAAGTATCATATTTAATATTTGGTCGCATATCCTTTGCATGCTGTTACTTCCTGAAGTCTGTGACCCATCAACATCAAAAGACTCTCGATATCTTATTTCCACCAGGTACTGTTACAAGCGATACTATATCTTTCTGCATACTATAAGCCATTTTGAACCGGTATGCTCACCACCCATCAGCTGAGGTGGAGAGGGAGAGAACAATATTTTGCCAATTAAACTGGAGGACAAATAGGTAGCAGATGGAAAGAGCTAGGTTGAGAATTTAGCCAGGACACAGGGGAAACCCCTACTCTTTGCAATAAGTGATCTTTAATGACCACAGTCAGGACCTTGGTTTAACGTTTCATCCAAAAGACAGCATCTCCTACAGCGCAGCATCCGGATCACTACACCAGGGCATATTTGACCAGAGGGAGAATAGCCCTGTAGTGGCCCACCAACACCACTTCCAGTTTTCCCAGGAGGTCTTCTATCCAAATACTAACCAAGCCCACACCTGCTTAGCTTCAGCTATTCAGCAGGAGCAGATTGCATGGTCATATGGCTGCTGATAAAAAGTCTCTGCATTTTATAATATACTGTACAAACTGCACTGTGGGTAATCAGAATTATTTAATGAGAATGTATATGTATGTTAGCTAACCATATGAACATAATGGACACAAAAAAGACAAGGAGGCAAAATATAAACCAACAGCCTGATATATGTAAGCTACTTTGTGAAAACTTTAATTTCATTTAATGGGGGATTTTGAAAGATACATTTGCAGGGTTGCCAGATTTAAAAAACAATTCTTAAAAAATTTCCCCACACAGGGAGATTTTGGGGATTTTTTTCTGCTCAAATGGGGGGATTTTATGATCTTGCGTCCCTGGGGGTATTTTTTCCAGGTAGGCCAAGTTTGCCTTCCAAATCTACCCAGATTTAAGCATCTGGCAACCCTGAAAAAAAATGACACAGATTCTGATTATGTATTTTATGGATGTAGCAAGAAGGCCAATTTCACTGTGTACCTGGTTGACTCCTTTTTAGGGTAGAATGTGTAACCAAAAGTAGACAGACATATTTTTGGTGAATTCTTAATTCCCTACTTAGCTTATTTATTTAAACCTAATTTATTTAAACCATTTTAGAATAAAATAAATCTCAAATAAAGGAGCAAACCAGGTGTACAGTGGAATTTGCCTTGTTACTACATACATAAAATACCATACTGTTACATTCATGGTTTACGATAATACATGAAGTGCATTGTGGGTAATCAGAATGGATTAATTGGAACATATACATTAGGTACCCAGAAATAACATAACCCCTGTTTGCTGATTCGTTTGAACTTGTTTTTGACTCTTTAGTTACTTATTTAGTTAATTATCTGTTTTTAAACAGACATATGTACAGCCTTTACATGCCATGCTGATATATATATATATATATATATATATGAAGTCATAACACACAAGACAAGAGGTCACTCCCCCTTCCAGAAAAGTTGACTTCAAATCTCTCAAGGCAAATACACTGGCTTTCTTGGCAAAACAAACAAACATACATTACATGACAGGCTTTTAGCAGACACCCTTGCACAACTAGATATTTACTGAAACATTTCAGGTTAAGCACTTTGCTCAAGGGTATAACGGCAGTCTTCAACCTAGGAATCAAACCTGCAATCTTTAGGTCACAAGCCGTTACACAAGTTGCCTCACCATCACCCTATAGCAATCCAGTGGATTTGTTTTGTAATTATGGAAGCAAAAACACATGAAAATAATACAATTTTTAAATATATCTATTATTTTTTCATGCTACAAAAATAAGGTGTTGGCATGGATGGTATATCACGAATATGTAGATATCACAAAATACATTATGTTTTTTCCTCTTTTAAAAATACAAACTAATATCCATACCTGGAAATATTCAAATAGATTTAATTTTTTTAAATGTCTTAACATCATAACTATGGCACGTGGCATGGCAGTAAAGGGTGTTTTCTGCATAGATAACAGCAGAGGTGTAAAGTCCAGGTTCAGAAAGTAAAAGTATTTTAAAAGTATCCTTCCCAGTATTTTGTTCCAATCACTTGGATTTGCTCATCAGCACAATGTTTCCGCCAGGAGGCAGAACTAATTAGTGAAATCAGCTGGTTGAGTTCATGGGTGGAAGAAACACATGGCAGGACTTTTACTTTCTGAACCCTGGACCTTCCATCTCTGGATGAGATGGGAGACCTAACTGTGGACAAGTATCTTCAGTGGCAAACCTTCAGGCTTCAATGGCCTTCTGGGATTGGGTGGACAAGAAAAAATTCTATAAAAGTCTGGCCAGGGATATTCAGTACTATTTTATTGGTTTGATAAGTATCTATTAAACTACTTTTATACAATTCATATATTTAAGCATTTTTAATGTACATGAAAAAAAAGTCCTTTTTTACACAAGTTAGAACATATAATATGTTTTACAATAAAATACACTGAAAGTACACCAGGAGCCTGTGGTTGAAAAAGCCTTCTGGTGTGGAAGCCTGGTTGTGGATCAGAGCTGGGGCGGGTGGTTCGTTCCACAGCTTCAGGTCACTCCGCAGCCTCTGGTTTTCCCACGTTGTGGACCCAATCCATTTCTGCTCTTGCAGAGTGATACCTTGCCTCGTTTTTGAGGGCAACCAAAGTTGATCGCTTCCAAAGGCCAAGAGATGGGATAAAGCTGTAGGATCACCTGCAGGAGCAGGATGTGCGGAGGATGTGCAAAGGATGTGTGCAGGATGTGCGGATTTGCGGAGGATGTGTGCAGAATGTGCGGTGGGTGTGTGGATGCTGTGTGCAGGATGTGCGGAGAATGTGTGCAGGATGTGCTACAGTGGGGACAGAGGGAGCAGGTCATGTAGCTGGTCCAGCTTCAGGGGCTGACGCAGAGGTTACACTGCTGGTGGGCTGAGCCAATAAAATAGAAAAAATATCCATTACAATCAATACAAACTACCTGTTACGACCCCGGATATGGACTGGACTCAAACGCACGACTCAGACAAAGGAAGTTCAAGAATCAGATATTTATTGCTTGACCAGGGAGAATTCCTGCAGTAGGGAAGAAGACAGGTAGTTATTGTTCCAGGCCGGAGCTGGACTTTAGACCCAGACAGCAACGGTTCCAAGCCGGAACTGGACTTTGACAGGCAGGCAGACAGACGGAGTGGGAGCGCTAGGCATCCAATAAATTATGCTTCGACCAAGACTCCTGAAGCATAGGGAGAACATATAACACAGACAGTTCGGTTACTAGAGAATC
This sequence comes from Ilyophis sp. 1 JC-2022, assembly GCA_022702515.1. Taxonomy (NCBI): domain Eukaryota; kingdom Metazoa; phylum Chordata; class Actinopteri; order Anguilliformes; family Synaphobranchidae; genus Ilyophis; species Ilyophis sp. 1 JC-2022. The sequence goes on along the minus strand of CM040400.1, from coordinate 49,051,735 downwards.
AGGGTGAAACAGATGGAAAACACGGTTTAACAACAGGATGGGAGTGAGATCATCACACTACCGCCACATATAAATTATGTCCATCAGTCAGCTATGTTAACATTACCTTCACAGAGTGGAATCCACAGACACAGTTCTGTGGTCCCCCAAACATTATGTATTAGCACACCAAACATCTGCACTGTCATGTAATGATAAAGTGATGTTTGCTTTTCAAAATCACATCATCAGTTTCACACAGGCCATGACCTTATGAGATTTGTGTATAGAGGCCATCTGAGATAAACAAAGAAACAGTGTAATACAGACTCAAATTTTTGTCAATGTATGTGAAAGTAAGAATACAGGTGCAGCTCAAAAAATTTGAATATCGTGACATAGAGTGAAATATTATGGCTTACAGCTAATGAAAACCCAAATTCAGTGTCTCAGAAAATTATAATATTGTGAAAAAGGTCAATATTGGAAACTCATGGTGTCACACTCTAATCAGCTAATTAACTCAAAACACCTGCAAATGTTTCCTGAGCCTTTAAATGGTCTCTCAGTCTGGTTCAATAGGCTACACAATCATGGGGAAGACTGCTGACTTGACAGATGTCCAGAAGACAGTCATTGACACCCTCCACAAGGAGGGTAAGCCACAAAAGGTCATTGCTAAAGAAGCTGGTTGTTCACAGAGTGCTGTATCCAAGCATATTCATAGAAAGTTGAGTGGAAGGAAAAAGTGTGGTAGGAAAAGGTGCACAAACAACAGGGATAACCGCAGCCGTGAGAGGATTGTCAAGCAAAATCCATTCAAGAATTTGGGGGAGCTTCACAAGGAGTGGACTGAGGCTGGAGTCAGTGCATCAAGAGCCACCACGCACAGACGAATCCAGGACATGGGCTACAAATGTCGCATTCCTCGTGTCAAGCCACTCCTGAACCAGAGACAACGTCAGAAGCGTCTTACCTGGGCTAAGGAGAAAAATAACTGGACTGTTGCTCAGTGGTCCAAAGTCCTCTTTTCAGATGAAAGTAAATTTTGCATTTAATTTATAAATCAAGGTCCCAGAGTCTGGAGGAAGAGTGGAGAGGCACAGAATTCACGTTGCTTGAAGTCCAGTGTTAAGTTTCCACAGTCAGTGATGATTTGGGGTGCCATGTCATCTGCTGGTGTTGGTCCACTGTGTTTTCTGAAGTCCACAGTCAACGCAGCCATCTACAAGGAAATTTTTAGAGCACTTCATGCTTCCTTCTGCTGACAAGCTTAATGGAGATGCTGATTTCATTTTCCAGCAGGACTTGGCACCTGCCCACACTGCCAAAAGTACCAAAAGCTGGTTCAATGACCATGGTATTACTGTGCTTAATTGGCCAGCAAACTCGCCTGACCTGAACCCCATGGAGAATCTATGGGGTATTGTCAAGAGGAAGATGAGAGACACCAGACCCAACAATGCAGACGACCTGAAGGCCGCTATCAAAGCAACCTGGGCTTCCATTACACCTCAGCAGTGCCACAGGCTGATCGCCTCCATGCCACGCCGCATTGATGCAGTAATTCATGCAAAAGGAGCCCCAACCAAGTATTGAGTGCATAGAAATGAACATACTTTTCCGAAGGCTGACATTTATGTTTAAAATAACCTTTTTTATTGATCTTATGTAATATTCTAATTTTCTGAGACACTGAATTTGGGTTTTCATTAGCTGTAAGCCATAATCATCAAAATTACAAGAAATAGAGGCTTGAAATATTTCACTCTATGTGTAATGAATCTATATAATATATGAGTTTCACTTTCTGACATGAGTGACAAAAAATATTGAACCTTTTCACGATATTCTAATTTTTTGAGCTGCACCTGTATACGTATGTGAGAGTGACAATATATTTATGTGAAAGTGAGAACATATGTACTGTATGTAAGAGAGAACATATGTATGTGAGAGAGAATATATGTATGTGAGGTCCAAAATGAATTATGGCCTAAACGACCTCTCATACTTATTATGGTCTATAGTTATTCATTTATTATGTTTATAATCTTGTGTTAGCAGCTATTTGTATCTTATTGAACTTATGAACATTAGCTTTCTGATTTAAATGGCTAGATTTAAGTCAGCACTTATGAACATTAGCTTTCTGATTTAAATGGCTAGATTTAAGTCAGCCAAGGCATTGCAACTTTGGGGCTTGTGGGGAGCGCCTCTATTGCCACTTAGGAGCCCCCCTAATTTCTGTACAACTTTAGGTAGGCTTGTGATTCATGCAAGATATCAAAAGTCAGCAATGTTATTTACATTACGTTACATTTGACATTACTCAGCAAATCCAAAGCCACTTACGTGGTCTATTTACTCTCTTCATACAATTGGTTGTTCACAGAAGAAATGTCCTTGCCGAAGGCTACAAAGAGTTCATGGCACCAGGCACTTGAATCTGCTCCCATTAAGTTACAAGCTCAGGTACAAACACTGGGCAACGGTTTCACCTTAGAGTCATTATATTCAAATTTCCTTTTACCGTTCTTGGCGATTATTTGTTCAAACCTTGTGGAGAACATAATGTCATACGACATTTAATTACAATTCCACAGTGAGTGCACATAAACTTAGTTAACTTTTTTTTTTAGCAATAGTTTTTTCCTGAACGTTGCACGAAATGCAGCACGCAGAGGTTGTCATTTACAGTGCTGTGATGTTAAAAGCCTCCTTCGGTGCCAATTAGGGCCAGCTGTGTGGCAACATTATGTGGAATGAATTGTTTTCTGAGAGACAGATTTGGCCCTCCTTGCGGCAGTCACGTTTCGTTTTTGCTTAATGCAAAAACGAATTATTTTCGCGAGCTAATCATAGCTAGCGCCGCCGCCGTGCTCTGAATAGTCGCAAATCTCATTTCGCGTCAAGGCTCGTTACGTGTGAACTTGCAAACAGGAAACTGTCAGGGTGCTGGATAAGGCACTTGTTTTAAAAGTTTAAATTTGCGTTTCCATTTTGTGACACGAAACCGAACGCCTCGCACCATGGAATTTAGGGGCGGCCGTTTCTGTAAATTTACAGCTGTATTTGATTGAGTGTAAAATTTAGGCTGTGTGGATGAGCGTCTTCTTAATGCCTAAAAGTGTATGTAATGTAAAAATGTTTGAATCTGAATGAAGTAACCAACTGAAATTGAGTGGGGAAATCTAATAATTAGCTAATAATTATACAAAATTATACCAAAGTAAAAAAAAAATCAAACCTCTTTCATCACCAAAGCCTCCTTTCATGTTCTTTTAAGAAGCTTTTGCACGTGAAAATATTATTTATTCTTGACAAAAACTGACTGAAAAAGATAAAATATTCCCAGACCCACCTTTGACAGGTTTTGTACTTGTGATGTTTTTGAAATGTAGTGCAACAGAACAGAAGAGGCTTGTTTTTGCCTTGCATGTGCTGCCATTTCTAGCCTGATTTACCATTCAACACTTATTCAGTCTGAGCGAGCATGGAAAATGTATTTAAGAAAAGGTCAAGCAGAACCAAGCTTAAAAAAAATCAGTTTTATTAAGAAAACAAGAAAGATAGAAGGAAAACAACAAGCCCATTGAACATATCTATCACTCAGGGACAGCACTTACTTCTGTTCAGGACATCAAACCACTGATAAATTAAAATGGAACTCGAAAACACCACCATTACTCAGTCCATAAGATCAAACTAGTGCAATTTATCCACTGTCATATCAAGCAGGTAACAGCGATGCATTTTGTAAATGGAAAATCAAACTTAAACTGGACAAAAAAAAACAACTCATAAAATATAAAGGCACCCCGGAATGTTCTATGAGAAAATAAAACCAGGGCAGGATGTTTGGTTGGACTTTTTGTTGTTTTTTTGTTTGTTTACAGAAAGCATGTTGAAAATATGAGTTTGGATTTTCATTAAGAAAAGCAAGTAGCACAAGCGCCAGTACACTACCCTGGGCACATTCCTTCTCAAATCCCTGTTTAAGCTGACAACCATCCTGTTTAAGCTAACACCACCATCCTGTTTAAGCTAACAACCATCCTGTTTAAGCTAAGAATCATCCTGTTCAAGCTAACAATCATCCTGTTTAAGCTAACAACCATCCTGTTTAAGCTAACAATCATCCTGTTTCAGCAAACAATCATCCTGTTTAAGCTAACAACCATCCTGTTTAAGCTAACCACCATCCTGTTTAAGCTAACCACCATCCTGTTTAAGCTAACAACCATCCTGTTTCAGCTAGCAATCAACCTGTTTAAGCTAACAACCATCCTATTTACGCTAGCAACCAACCTGTTTAAGAGCAATTTAGGAAAACACTTGAAACACATTCAAATAATTACAGATGAAAGGACATACCATGTCCATACAAGTGGGGTTTACACTGTTTTACACTGTTGACAACGAGGGTCTTTTTGAACAAAAGAACATAACAAAATTGTAAACTTTATTCAATCCACATCATAACTACTCACTGTACATGCCAACTATCAGAAAATACCACCTGGTAAAACCACAACTTTAAAAGGCACTTACTTTCAAGTTGCTTGTTTAAAAGATTCAACTGAACATACAGTAGATAGAAGCTACGTCAAATTAATTAAAATAACACGCTGGTTTAGATATTTCACATTATCCTGTTCTCTCAGTGCCAATCATACAAAACAAAACGAGTCACTACCTGGTAGACGTTCTACTTCACAAATTTAAGAACTTGTCAGATTTAGTCATTCTACTGCAAATAAATTGTTCAATTTGTTTGATGGGTTAGGATTTTAAAAGTGAAAATCAATGAAGCTACAGCAACTACTCATGTAGCCTAGCCTACCTGAGCAGCCTAGATCATTAGATACCGTCAAACAGGAGGCTGCAGTATGTCAGGGTTTTAGAAAAAACGAGAGGGATTATGACATTCATTTGTACCACCGGAAAGAGGCTGAAAACAGAAATGGTTCTGGCGAATACGGACCGTGAAGCGGATGAATCATTCACAAGGTTAATAACATGGCCACGATAATTTAGATGGAATCATTAATACATACATTTTAGAAGACCCGTAATTGTCACCCTTTCCAGGGAGGATCGGGCATTTAATTAGCAACGGCATTCGCAGTAACACAATGGTCATCTTTCACGATAAGAGCGAATGACACCAAAAAAAAATCATTCCTTTACCCTTCAGGGGAAAAACAAAATCACATCCCTCAGAACATGAGAACTTAGACGCAACAGGCGTTTCTACATTACAAACAACTGGCAACCCAACGTACAGACCTTCATTTATCTGTAGTCTACAGTACAAAAAGGGGGCGTGGCTTATTATTGAGTGTAAAAGACGTATGGCACAAGCAGACGTGGTGAAATGGCACGTTTGGAAGATGCATGACAAAGCTCTGGGCTGCAGTGGCTTGCTGAGATGCAATCCCACAAAGCTTTGCTGTCTGAACACTGGAGTTCTCTCTCTCTTTCTCTCGCTCTCTCTCTCTCTTAAAAACCAATCTGAAAATGGATGGAAATGTAAACATCATCATGCTGCTTCCCCCGATGCTGTGGGACCCGACTGCCTTCACCAATCGGCAGGAAACAAAACCTTCCCCGAGTCTGACACCCTTGTACTGGACGACCGCTGGGCTGATTTCTGTCAGGTCCGGGATAGGGTGGGGTATTGAGAAAAGGGTGGAGGAGCATTTGTGGGTCTCTGTGAGGGTGGAGGGTGATGGCCTCGGGGTTTGGGGAGGGGGGGTGTGGCGGCGCTACATGTCCGGCTCGCTCGCCCTACCGCCGGTCCTCGCCGCTCGCTTCTTCCCCTTCTTCAGCTTGTACACGTGAAATGTCTTGTTCCTGAAGACGCGCGCGAAGAGGCTGGGGAACGGCGGCACATCCTTTTTTATCTCCTCGCAGAAGCGGGGGTGAGGGGCGGGGATAAGGTCCGGGTCGTTCTCCCCCGGGCCGTCCATGATCTGAGCGACACAGTTGGAAAAAAGCAGCAGTGCATTACATTAACAACAACATTACAGGAAAAACCCCTCCCATTGGGCAAGACTGGCAGTTACCACGGAAACCCAGCAGCCTGGCTTTTCCAATAGGATCGACAGCCCTCTAAAGAGCAATGAAGACTCCCGGGAGGGAGTTTCAGTTCCACTCTTTCAACAACAGCGCCTCCTCTGGCCCATCTGTTGCGTGCAAATCTGCTTGCGTCGTCTGCGCAGTCACGAACGGTAACTGCGCAGCCCAGCAACGATGGCTGGCTGAGCGCATTTCAGAGCACGAGCGTGCACCCTGACGGAGCACGTTAGTCACGGCGCCTATTTTTACACACGGCGGTTACAAATTGGGGAAGAGAAGTAGAAAAGGTATGGATAAATAAGTGAAACTGTTAGCAGCTGTGGGTGTGTAAATCATGACACTCTCCTTCTTCAAAGCTTCAGTTGGCATCTAGTCACATCAGAGTATGTTTCTTTATCGATTTAAAACCAGAAGCCGTTCCACACTTTAGCGTTCTTGCACTAAATTGCTAAAAATAAGCGAGGCTGGTTTCCTCCCAAGGACACTAAGGAGCCAGAGGGGGAGTCTTCCCTCTGAACCAGGATTAAATCCAGCGTGCCATAGGACAGGACATTCCTGGCACTTATCAAAAGAGCAAGGGTGCGAATGCAGGTGGTCCACTTCCAAAAGGGGCTCTCTCACCCCGGACACCTTTCTTCATCTTCCCACTCAGAGCTGACCTGCTTCTCAGTCCCCTGCCTTCCCTACCTGCCCCACATTGTCACAGGAACATTTTTTAATGTTGAACGCATGGTGTGAGATTGAAAAGGCCCGAAAAGCCTGGCTTGTGAAAGAGGCCTTCCCCGTATTAGAGCAGAGCAGCCTCGGTGGAGACCCTGGAGCAGCCAGAGGTGAGGTGTAATGAACTTCACAACAACAGAAAAATGTCCCGGCGCCTACGCACTACCCGCGGTGCTCCGCTTCCTGTTCGTGAGCGGAGACGTAAAGCTAGAGGTTGAGGTACCTGGCGATGCAAACCCCCACCCCCTCCCCGTCTGTCAGCGGTCAATCAAACTAACGAGCGACGCCCGTTATTCACTGAATCACAAGCTGAGGCAAAAAAATCTGGCTTTTTTAACACCTTTGCCCCTGGAATTAGAGGTTGTCTGGGCCTCGCTGTAATTGGATGCCCTTCTGACCCCCCCCTTCGACCCCCTGCACTTTGAAAAATGCTGGAATGACACAGACTGACAGACAGGCTCCTGTTATTTACAGACAACAAGTACAAACCTCATCCCCTCTCTGTCTCTCATTACGCACACGTAGACCCGAGCGCTCTCCCTCCCTCGCTCTCTCACACACATGGAACATCTCTGCCTCCCACTTGCACACACCAGCGCTAATTCAGAGGGAGACAGAAACGAAGTGACACTCTCGCACGGATATACGAATGCTATTTAACTTGGGCACATACACACCTGCATACCAGCTGCGTCGCGCGTGGCAGAATTCCATCGCACACACATCCATCCCCCATGGATCCTCAACAGATGGACTCTTATTTATAAACTAACACAACAGCCTCAACCCTCTCTCTCTCTCTCATGCGAAAACACATTAGAAAATACACACATCGCGCATTTCAGAGAACACACAGGCGAGTCAGTTCTCTCACTCTTCTCAACACATAAACACATAAAGAAACTGTTACATGCTATGTGCAATGCCTTGGGCAACCACCTTTTCATGTGCAAGCAACCTGGTGCTCTGGATATCTCGTTGTGAAATATGTGAAAGCATTTCTTCTACAGTGCTGTGAAAAAGTTTTTGCCCCCTTCCTGATTTCCTCTATTCTTGCATATTTCTCACACTGGATGTTTTCAGATCTTTAGACAAAATATAATATTGATTTTAGGGAACCTGAGTAAACAAATTACACATTTGTTTTTTACTTATTAAATGTATTTAATGAACAATAAATCCCAACACCCATTTCCCTTGTGTGAAAAAGTAATTGCCCCCTTACAATAACTGCAGCCAATGTATAATAAAGTAATCATTTTTAAATATTTGGTCGCATATATCCTTTGCATGCCATGACTTCCTGATGTCTTTGACCCAACAATATCAAAAGACTCTTGAAATCTTATTTTCTGGTATTTCTACAAGCGATACTATAACCTCTCTGCATTTGAATGGATCTCTATGGGAATTGGGGGGTGGGACTAGATTTAGTTGTAAATTACACTGGAATAGTATGGAACACATGGTTGGCTAAATGGCTCTAAGTCATCAAGGGTCTGATGTATCAAACGAGCCTCAAACCATCACTCTGCTGCCAGATATACTTAGATACTTAGATACTTTATTATTAGTGCCACGCAACAGTGTTGGTGGTAATTTTTATGCAGTAGATATGGATGGTTCACTTTAAGGGTTGTTTCTCCTGACAAATTTTCCTATTGAACTCTATGGAAAAATAAGTCAGGAGAAACAACCCTTAAAGTGAACCATCCATATCTACTGCATATCTGGCAGCAGAGTGATGGTTTGATCTCATTTTTTCAGTGTGAGATTAAGCTAATTCACCAAACTCATCTTTACCAGGGGTGCCAATAATAGTGGCCGGTGCTGTATGTGTGTGTGTGTGCATATATGTGTGTGTGTATACATGTGAGTGTGTGTGTGTATGCATATGTGTGTGTGTATGTGAGAGTGTATATTTGAGTAGAGACACTGACACCTACATGCCCGTTGGCCACGTCCAGCAGGTCTCGCAGACGGCAGCCGCGGCTGTGCCTTCTCTCGTAGCAGATACTGTCCTCCAGGACGACATACTCTGCCCCCGCCGCTCTCAGGATCCTGTGCACCTCCTCAGCGGACTCCCGGGCGTACACCTGATACACCTGCCGGACCAAAGCACAGCACCCGCGTCAGGTGGCATGTTACGCTAACGCCCACAGCAGTCCTGCCTCTGCATGGCAGCTCACAGAACAGGACATCAGCAGCCATCCACAATACAAACTACAGATCCCATCAGCCCCAGCATCTCAGCCACACCCACAGCTGTTAGGCCGGGCAGGAACAAAGGTAACTGCACATCTGGGAAGATACACTCTTGAAATATACATCCATTGTTTCACAATCCTGGTCCTGCCGTTCTGTTGGCTTTTTGTAGTAGCTGAGCCTTTGGTGAATGTGTGTACAGTATCAGCGGCCTTCTTCCAGGGTCACCGATACACAGAAACACACTGCTGTGTAAAACTATCTGACTCAGTATATCCATGCCAGAGCAAAAACAAACTGCTCTTTTCAAACTGGAAATTTGTCACTTAGCAGTAAAAAGAACATCTTGTTCAGAGATCTAAAGGAATAATCTCTCGGATGGAAGCAGAATTATGACTAAGATTTAAGAAAATAGCCTCTTCTGTGTTTGATGAACACTATCCTGAAAGCTAGTAAGTTTGGGATTAGCCATTAAAAAAAAAAAAGATTTAATTTTAGTGGTTGAAGACCTCGTTTTTTTACATAACTACCAAGGCAATTTACATAAAATGTTTTTCCACCAATCAATGCTGATGGAATTAATTATGCACCTTCAAGTCACTTCAGTGGTACTTTCTGGACTAATAAAGTGGAACTCTATGGGCACCAAGGCTCATTTGTATAAGTGTATAGGCTAAGGCTTCATGGTCTAAATGCTAGTGTGAGTCCATTTAGTGTCTTAAAAGTGATGTTGTGAATATTAATTTAGAACAGAAGGAATACCCCCCGCCTCCCCAGCTTTCCTGTTCAGAACTATATTACTTCACATCAAAATAAAATAATTTTCCTGTTCATAGATTTTTGAAAAGATAAGCATAAGTCTTTTTCCCTTCAATTAACACTATGAAGTTAAAAGACAGTGATTGTACAGGTTCTTTAATATCACAGCCATGTTTTCTTTGGTTCTTTATGTATAGACAGTATTCCTATTTAAAATTATGATTTTGATCACACAAGGTCATTAAATAAAGTTGGTGGCCATGAACAAAACTCATAAAAACAGACAGGCACCAGCACAATCTGCATTGCAATTAGGCAGATGCATGTCAAATATACAGAGCTCTTAAAGGGGCAGTTCACCCAGAAATTAAATTACCATACGTTTCTATATATACAGAGTGCTATCTATATATCGAGATTTCACTAGTTTTACAGATATCTGATGCACCTCACCATGATATCCTCTTGACCTGGTTGTGCACGTTTTTTCAAAAACTATTTTCTACTGAAGTGCGCCAACTGTGTATATCCGTGCAAAGCCTCAACCAAAGCCCCCAGTATTCTAGGGCGCACTGTGTTAACATGAGCCCCATAAGACCGGGGTGCTTTTGGTTCAGGCTTTGTGCGGATATACACAGTTGGTGTACTTTGGTAGACAGTATTTTTTTTTAAAGAAACGTGCACAACAAGGTCTGTGGATGTTCGTGAGTAACCATGTCATTAAAGAAAAGTTGCTGTTGATTTTCGAATGTACATTTTTGACGTTTTGAGCGGCAAAAACTTTGGGACACGTTGAGGTCTGCATGCGCGTTAGCCACCCTGTAGGGGTGGTGGTTGTCCCCCATTAAAATTCGACACCCGCAGAAGCCTGCGTTTGATAAGACCGGAGCCTCACTAGTCATTTTCGCACGGAGGACGGCGTGTGAAGGCTGCTGCACACAGAGAGAGAGAGAGGGAGAAAGAGAGAGAAATAGAGAGAGAGCCGGAACGATTTGTACCCGCCTTCCAGTCTCCGAACCTCCTCCACGCACCATGACAGCTCTGTTCGCCAAGGTTACAAAAAGAACACGCCAAAAAAAAAACCTCTCTAATGGAGGCCATTTCCCTCAATATTACAAAAACGCATGCATATAGATTTAGTAATGTCACGATTAGATTAGATAAACCCATACATAAATACTGAAGCAAAAACAGCACATGTACAAACGTATAAAATACTGCAAAGGGAAAAAAACTAGCTCTAAAAACCTCCCGGGGAAGATGGAGGAAATGTTTTGAGAAGAAAGGAAGTAGATAGTTGACTTTTCACTTTGGCAAGCTGCCGTTATTTGGCCTCCTTATTCGGTGGAGAACCTTCTTATTTGATCCCACCCACTACCTTTACTTGACAGAATTATGCTGTGCATTTTGAAATGTAAACAATAAACATATCAGTATTTGAAAGAAAAAAAGCGCAATTAACAAAAAGAGACCTTCACCCTTTATGCGTTTACTTTAAAAATAATGAGCTAATTTATTTATTTAGATATTGGTGAATTTATCTCATTTATGCACATACTCTTATTTATATTTATTAATGATTTATTTCCACATTTAAATGCATTTGTACATTAATTACAGGAAATGCCATGTATATCTGTGAAGACAAGTGATAATTCAGTAAACAAATATTACTTTAGTAAAAAACAACTGGCAGTGATATTGATATCAAATGCAAGCAAAACCATGCTAATTACCTGTCATAATGTACTAATTGGCTAATAAGCCAATATGATTATCAACATTATTCTTGTGCCACAACATGTTTATTTCTCACTTCGGTTGTCCAGTTGTCTGTAATGCAAATAGGCGCAATCTATGCTTCTAAACCCCCCCTTCACATACACACACATTTCAGTACCATATACTGTTGATTATGTTTCTCACACAGTTTATAGAGCAGCAATTAACCTCTCATTCTCAGTGTTTAAATGTGATTTACCTGTCTCTTTCAGGGTATACAGGTGTGATTTACCTGTCTCTTTCAGGGTATACAGGTGTGATTTACCTGTCTCTTTCAGGGTACACAGGTGTGATTTACCCGTCTCTTTCAGGGCATACAGGTGTGATTTACCCGTCTCTTTCAGGGCATACAGGTGTAATTTACCTGTCTCTTTCAGGGCATACAGGTGTGATTTACCTGTCTACTTCAGGGTATATGGATGTGATTTACCAGTCTCTTTCAGGGTACACAGGTTTAATTTACATGTCTCTTTCAGGGTACACAGGTGTGATTTACCTGTCTGGTCCTCTCTCTCAGTGCCTGGTCCTCATAATGTGGGTGATTTGTGAGGGCTCTCCCAGTACACAGTTTGATCCCTGCCAGCAGCTGCATGCTGCCTGCAAACACAGCCTTCTTTGAGGTCTTGGAGCTTAAAAAAAAAGAAGAAGACACAACAGTTTCTCTGTCCTTAAGTATCTTGCCTTAAAGTGCAATTGAAGTGCAATTTAAGAAAAATTTACGTTTTCATCATCTTTAGTCCATAAGGAATCTCCACTGAAATGTTATTAAGCAATAAAACAAGCTCATTTGAAATTACTTCATAGTTTTGCAATGGTCCGAGTCTCATACTGTGTACCATATGTGGAACACTTACATCATATCGTTTTATTAACGGCTCTGTTATGGTTTAATTTCAGTTGCCTGGGTTACATGTCAAAACAGTTCTGAAATGGTTAACTACTGTCACTAGCACGGTTTTATTTTCAAAAATCCATGTACCTGTGCTTACAGCAGGTAGTTAAAAAAAGAATGCCCGGTTGTTAATTTCAGACCAATTCAATTCAGCTCTTAAGTGCAGGTAGAATGCTTGTTTCTGTAATGTCAATAAAATATGAACAAACAGAAGGTGAAATACAGTGGGGATGAAAAACATTCGGGCAGTGATACCATTTTTGTTGTTTTGGCTCTGTACTCCAGAACATTAGATTAAAAATGGAGCAGCTATTTTCCATAGCCTGCACATGCAGAATTAACACTGTTTTACCTGGGACATCATGATCAGAATATAAATAATATCATGAATTAACTAAGTTTGTGTTTCTTTCTTTCAGTGTGCAATTCCAGTGCTTTTTTTCACTGCAAGGGTTATTTATCCTGACTCATTTTCCTATAGAACTCTATGGGGGGAAAAAAGTCAGGAGAAACAACCCGTAAAGGGATCCATCCACATCTACTCCATATCTGGCCGCAGAGTGATGGTTTGGGGCTCGTTTGATACCTTAGACCCTTGATGACGTACAGCCATTTTGCCAGTCATGTGTTCCATACTGTACCAGTGTAATTTACAGCTGAATCTAGTCTCACCCCCCAATTCTCATAGAGATCAGTTCAAATGCAGAGAGGTTATAGTATCGCTTGTAACAGTACCTGAAAATAAAATATCGAGAGTCTTTTGATGTTGATTGGTCACAGACTTCAGGAAGCATGCAAAGGATATGCGACCAAATATTAAATATGATACTTTAAAAATATGTTAAAGCAAAGGGTATGAATACTTATGTAAATGAGAGATTTCAGTTTTCGATTTTTAATACATTTGCAAAAATTTCTAAAAACATGTTTTCACTTTGTCATTATGGGCTATTTTGTGTAGAATTTTGAGACAAAAAATGAACTCAATCTATTGTAGAATATGTCTGTAATGTAATAAAACATGGAGAAGGTGAAAGGGATATTCAGACTTTCCGGCTTGACTGTAAATAAAATTTGTACAGATGCTGCTAGCTAACTAGCTGTAAGACATTTTTCACATGGACATATTGATCAATTTATGTTCATCAAAACTCAAAAAATGTTCACAAAAAAAAAGGATGTTTCTGATGGCAAAATACCTTATATTTGATCTGGTTTGACTGAACCATTGTCTATCATTATCAGAATGTAGCAAAACACTGAAGATTTGGTCAAAAATTACCTACTGAGCTTAATACTAGGGTGACCATGAAGACCGTACTAGACTGGGTTTATATGCCTTTCTGAATTATTATGCAGTGCAAGAACAGTGCACTATACTGAGATAACTATGTAGCTTGACCCCACCCCCCGATCACAAATGCACTCAGTTTGCCTTCTCTGGCTGAGTTTAGGCACAGTAAGAATGTCTCTGCGGTAAACTGCGGTCGATATGGGCACTGAACCTTCGCTAATGTGCTATGCTCTTTCTCCATTTCATTCATTCAAACAACTTTTTTGTGAGAATGGAGAGAGAGACGAAAGACTTGTACCTTTACGCCGCTTTCCAAGAAGGTGCTCAAAGGGCAAAGTAGAAGGGATGACTGTTTGTTTCAAATAAGAAAAAAATGTACAATAAAGCCTCACCGTGTAAAACTATAAATGGCTACATCGATGCAGGACAGTTACCTGAACATGCGCAGCGGGGTTATATTGAGATCTTAAAAACATACTCATTACAGAAGTCAGATTTTTTTTAAATGTAAAAACTTTTTCAGCATTTCAATATTTGAAGCTGAAATGACTTAATTAATTTGCTAGTTAGCACTTTGTCACACAATTGTGGCAAATAATGTTGTAATTGCAGTAAATGCATTATCGCTTTGACAATGCACTCTGTACACAAACGTGAGTAATTAACACACACATGGAGGAGGGGCAGACTGCTAATTACCGCAGTATCACAGGCGCTGGGAAAATGTGTGGTTATGCACATGTAGTGACACGCACCACCCCCTAAATCTTCAATGTTCCCGCCGCAGCCACTAATACCTCAAAACATAAAAATACTATTTTGTGACGTCGAGTAAAATGATTTTATCACAAAATAATATTATTTTCGATAATTAGCTTAACTATTGACATAACATGCATTACTCCAAACTGCTTGCTTGTAATGGACTAATAGACCGAAAGTAATGATTGGTCTATATCCAATCTGAGCCAACAGCCACTGTTAGACGTTTCGTGCCAGGCTACATATAGTGTAGGCTATCCCAGGAGATTGGTTTTGTTCCAGTCAATCTCTTTATCAATAAAGGTTCTTGAGAAAAATGATTTAAATTTCTCTCGCGATTTTCCCCTAAACTTATTTTAACACAATGTAGATGTGGCTAGTTGCCACATATCACATTACAGAAGATGAAATCATTATTTGTTGTGACTTAATAATCGGGATGTGATTATGGGAGATGTATTATTCATTTATTCTGCATAGCTATTTCTGACATAATGTGGCCTAAAGATACTTCAATACGTATTAAAATTGTCCAATTAGGAACAATTAGCAGCTTGTTCTTGTGGAAGTTTAAGTAAAATACTAATTTAAGTTGTATAACCTGTGGGCCTTTTGGCCTAGTTTTGCATTCTGCTGGGAACTGGGAACTGGACGACTGACTGAGAGAATGCTTTGATTGTGAGAATTAAGGGAACTGCTTTGAAACCATAATAAAAATCTTCTCCCACCTGCGTCTGTTTGCATGCCTTGAACCAGGGCCCTGAGACCTTGGGTCATGGGGGTTGAGGATGATAAGGAGATATATGTTCCCAAAACAAATTATGTGTGAAAGGAGGACAGTTTTTTGACAACAATTTTGCAGCAAATATTTTTCAAAAACTATTTGGTTACCGTGACAATAATAAACACATTTGAGCAAGACATATTGCGCAGTCCGTAAGACAGTGACTGTATACTGTATACTGACTGTGCAACACCAAAAACACCTTTGTGTTAATTCCACTCAGTGTTTAATATCCTTAGTGTATGAGTGTTAGTAAGGGTTACAAATGTACTCTATCGGAGTGAAATGATTAAACAATATAGATTTTGCTGTGAAGTGAAAGTACATCCAAAAGTTAAACAGTGGGTTGAAAAATCTGTGCTGTATGAATGGCGTATAATTAAGGGAGTCCATGTCATTTTTTCAGTTCATATAATTTAACATCTATCTCAAGTACTGTGTGACTTTGGAGCCCAAGAAATTCAGATAAGGCGATATTTGAGAGGGATGTTATAGCAGAAAATACTCCACTTTCATTCAAATTTGCAATCTCTGATGCCGACGATGCCTCTCCTTCAAGCAGCGATTACTGCAGCCGCGTCAGCGCTTGGTGCGGAACCCCAGCTAACACCTGCATTCCCCAGATATTAAAGAGCACGCCCAATTATCTTCCCTGCAACTGCATCAGGCCTTCAGGTACAGCATCAGGCCTTCATGTATAGCATCAGGCCTTCAGGTATAGCATCAGGCCTTCAGGTATAGCATCAGGCCTTCATGTATAGCATCAGGCCTTCAGGTATAGCATCAGGCCTTCATGTATAGCATCAGGCCTTCATGTATAGCATCAGGCCTTCAGGTATAGCATCAGGCCTTCAGGTATGGCATCAGGCCTTCAGGTATAGCATCAGGCCTTCAGGTATAGCATCAGGTCATTTGCACGCAGTGTGTAAATTTTTGTCGTCTCGCAAAATGAACCCTCCCTATTATGTTGCAATTTTATGATGCCTTTTATGTTTGGGGTCAAATTGAGCCAGCAGTTTAAACCGACACAAAATGATAGTAATAGAAAAATTGACACTTTGTGTGTCTCCTTCTTGATTCCTCCCAATGGACTAGCCTTCTATCGCTAAATATAAAAAATCCGTGATAAACTTCTCATTTTTAGAGCCGGAGGTAAGCAAAAGTTTGTGATGTTTAAAACCTGGATGGCAAAGTACCCAGAATCACCCACAAAAAAATCTAAGATAAAAAATAAAAAAGGTTATATATTTTCTACAGCTACAGACCCTGGGGTCAAAATGACCCAAAACAACACCTTTATATACAAAGTTGTTACAGGACTTTTGAAAACGGCATTATGTTTACTATTTAATCCCACCAAATTAGGAAAAGTCATACAAGATGGAAAAAAATAAGGTTACCTGGTTTTTAAGAGACGTCAAACACTGAATGGGGTCAAATTGACCCCAAACGTAATAGGTGGGTTAACCTCCCAAAGCTGACCTCCACATTTATCGTATTTCATGTTAGCTAAATACAGGCGTGCCCATTTAGAAAATACCGATAGTTTATTTTCTTGTGCTTTTTCAGGGTTTTGCGTGTATCGACAGAAAAGCTTGTTAATTGTGCCCCAAAACATGGTAAGGTACGTTTAGATCCCATTATATACAACCCACACATCACTGTATTGGGAATTTCGTGCACGTACTGGTTAATAGTCAACCTTGACCTTTTGCTGAGGAATAATATGAAAGAATTATATTTTATCAAACACCTCTGAAATTACATACTTATGGTGATAATCCTCATATCCTTCGTTATCGAGCGCCAAGTTTTATTTTTGTTAAAAATGTTTTTTGTTTGTATTTTGCATTCCCAGCAGCAGACCGAGTAAAAGGGATGAATAAAACAAACACAGCGCAAACATACGCAAGGATTTCATCTCTCTTGCCAAGGATGTGGTGGGGAAAAAAATTAAAAAGCTAAATATATAAATGAATAAAAACAAAAAGGCCTTTGTGTGTTTGCTGGGCGCGTTTTCCAGGCGCTGGTAGAGGACACCAAAGGACATGCAGAATGTGGAACTTACTGCAGTCCTCTGCAGAATGCCTGTTGCATTCTCTCTCTCTCTCTCTCTCTCTCTCTCTCTCTCTCTCTCTCTCTCTCTCTCTCTCTCTCTCTTCATTACACGCAGCATTAGATTGGCTGGCCGGGGTCACCGTGGTTACGCTCTGATCCTTGGCAACCTTAATTGAGTAGTACACAATCCTTCTCTTAGCTGCAGACAGTGTTTCATTAATTTGCAGAGGGAGGGATGAACTAGGCCACGCCAGTCCCCACTGCCCGCTGACAGGACTAACGCACCCCGCCCACACCCACACCCACACACACACACACACACACAGCGTACTGATACTCGGGAATGAGGTGGCGGGCGAGATTACTTTGGATACGAAGAACAAACAAACAGACGGTCTACAGATGGCTGTGTGCTGGGTTGTGGTTCTGAGATGGAGGTGAGACGCGTGCAGCGCTCAATGCAGGGCACAATGTGAGACGCCGCTGAGCCAATAAAGTTACCACCTAACTACTGTATGGCAGCAAATAAATAAATACATATAAATAAATAATATACTTCAGCTATAAACAGGTTATACATATACTATAAAATAATATGCAAACAAATATGCCTGTCCAATGCTTGCCATTTCTGGGAAATACATAGTGTGGCATCAATTTTGTCTGTTTTTAGAATATTAATCTTGTATGTTATTCTGTGCAAGAATGTCCATCAAAGAAGTAATGTTGGTGATTTTAAATTCCTGTTCACACATTTATACATATGGTATCAGTCTATCCACTGCAGTTAGGCCTGTATTGCCAATGA
This sequence comes from Ilyophis sp. 1 JC-2022, assembly GCA_022702515.1. Lineage (NCBI taxonomy): Eukaryota > Metazoa > Chordata > Actinopteri > Anguilliformes > Synaphobranchidae > Ilyophis > Ilyophis sp. 1 JC-2022. Next base: position 49,033,608 of record CM040400.1, on the reverse strand, counting down.
CCTAATGACTATCTATTTGATCGTTCGTATATAGCACAAATTAACAAGCTCATCTCTAAGTGTTTCACGTGGTTAAAACCAAAAAAGAAAAGATAAATATAAAACAAATAAACATATACAGACCACTCAAAATCACATTACACAGGACAACCACTTAAACTTACTTGTCAGAGCCAGGAAATTAAGTGCAATGTCTTATTGTAAAGCACAAAAACATTAAACTTTTCAATCGTGACGCCAATCAATCGTGCAAGCTGGTTGTAAGCGCCGTCTAGGCTAAAAACTCTCGAAACCACAGATACGATTCTCCAGGTATTTGTTGGGCCATTGGACTCCTGTCTCCTAGTACTATCATTGGCTGAGCCATTGGGCTCCTGTGGCCCGACCATTAGCGGCTTCCTGATCCAATCACGCTTCAGCGATGCTTGACAGGGAAATGAGTTTGACCTTTGACCTTGTGTTAGGCACATCGCAGCCTTCCAGATGAAACAGTGATACATGCTGAATATTTATGCTGGAACCCCTGTACGGAGCTAATATCCAATTAAGTTTAGGATTTGTGTGATATGTTATGCAAATGTCACTGCAAGCTGGCCTGTACCCCAGTGACATTATAAAATTGATTAACGTTCTCCAATTAATATTCAGGGGTTGTGGCCTCACACCGTTGCTAGACAAACAGTGATGTGCATCTGCCAGCATCTCTATGTGTGTGTGTGTGTGTGTGTGTGTGTGTGCGCGTGCGCGCATGTGCTTGAGTGTGTGTGCGCATGTGCTTGTTATTAATTAATGTTCTCCAATTAATATTCAGGGGTTGTGGCCTCACACTGTTGCTAGACAAACAGTGATGTGCATCTGCCAGCATTTCTATGTGTATGTGTGCACACTTATGTGCTTGTGTATGTGTGTGTGTGTGTGTGTGTGTGTGTGTGTATATGTACTACCTACCTTTACGGAAGAAGCCCTGCAAAAGTAAGAGCACACAACACAATGCAGGCCACGCTGCAAACCTTATCAGCTACTGTCTTTCTGTATATCTTTTAGCTGTACATATCACAGCAAAATGTACTTCATTATTCAGCACTGCATTTTAAATCACACTTCAGCCTTAATTATTACTACAGGAGAGGACGTAGCCCTAACGTCCTCTCCCTAACCCAGAGGCAGTGATACAGCTGTTTACCTTCCCACAATTGACCCCTGCACTCATGTCCCAAATGAAGAGGACCCACAAAACACCGTACACTAATCCCAGGGTCAGTATACCACTTTGTACGATTTTGGTTGACGTGATGGGAAAGCCAATCGTGGATCACCCTGGTCTTTAACACAGAATATATCAGATCAGAATTAGGGCCAGGTAAACCGATTGTGGATCAGTAAACAGCGGACACAGTGCAAGCCACAAGCCGCGCACAGGTATCAGCAGGCCCGCGTCCGTGCGGGAGCACGCCAGACGCGAGTACCACGGTCACGGGATCCGTCGACCGAGCGGAGCGCAGCCGGCGCGATCGCGTGGTCGCCCGCGGCACCGGAGCCTGCTAACAGCCAGGCTTTTCTAAGAACCGTTAGCAGAGAAGAAATGTTACGCCTCGGCAAAATTAAGTGGCACCGGCAAGGTTTTCAGCAAATCTGTGAAAGGGAGAGGATGTGAAGCTGTCGCCGAAGCAGCAAAGCACAGAGAGAAAGCTCACAAACAAAGCGCCTACGTGGGCGGCCACTGTAAATCACTACCCAACGCGTTCGCTTTTCCCAACTCATTTGCATTCACTATTCAAAAACAGTCGAGAGCGACCAGAACAAGCTTGAGAGCAGGACACCGTGGAAATATTAATCGGCCAACAAAAGCAAGGGTATTAAATAGGTGGCATGTAACGTTAAAATTGATGATGATAAGTCCTACATCTCTGTCAGGCTTTTGACAAAGACACAGGGGCATGCTGGTAATGGAAAAATTCTGATCGAGTCAAAATTCACGCGGACATAAAGCGCTCTCGACGATTTCTCGCGAAGCGCGCGCCCATATTAGGTTAATACAGCACATAAGACACTGGTGGTTTTTTCCCCCATCCATTTCCAGAGGATTTGGTAATCTCTCAAGCCCTCACCCGTCTCCCAAATTGGATTCCGCCATTTCACAGCCTATTTTGCTCTTCCCGTGCAGCCGGGCGCTTTGGAAACGCAAAGCTAATCGGGTAAATTTACGGCGTCTTTAATCACACAAATCCAGTGGTGCTGCCGCATTGTTCCACAGAAGGCTTCTCCTAAGCGCAAGCACCTGGTCCGTTTCCAGATCCCCGGAGCCTTAGTCACGCTCAAAAACGCGAGCTGTCGACGGAATTAAACGCCCAATTCCGTCGCTAAAAAAACAAACGAACAGCCAGCAGATCAAATGCGTTCCACACTGAACGACCGTCCCCCGTTTCCCCGGTTCCGGGATGGACGGAAAACCTACCTAATCCAGGTCATCAGTTCCACCGTGTCCGGGTCGTAGAATTCCCGAAGTTCGGAAACTTCCTCCATGAGTTTGGGCCAGAACTTCGGAAGCAGGAGAGGTGAAACAAAAATCAGTGAAACAAGTGAAAAAGGGCTCTGGGCATGAAAAAGCCATGCACAATGCCACCATCGCACAACACTGGCAGCTTAACAAATCAAGAAGACATGAGTGCGTTCACACTTAATGTGAGGCCCTATTTCTTTCGTGCGCGTGATTAGCGCACTTGCCGCTCGATGCTAAAAGACGGCAATCTGACACGTCCTCTGTTCATTTAAAGAAATTAAATAGATGACTGTTCCTGTGCTACTTAAATAGCTAAGCATGACCAGTTGTGTTCACGTGCAGAGATACCGGTGGATGCCTCACCTTGTAATAAAGGTAAGCCAGAATAACAATCGGAATGGCGTATCTGATCAGCTTTAGCTATAAAAAAAAAAAACAGAATACAGAAAATGAAAAGCATACCATTTTAAATGATCAACCTTTCATTTAAAAGTGTCTTTTGACAACATCACCATCTGGTGGCAACATTCGGTTACATTTTTAATGCGACGCTTAAAAGCAGTGCAGCGAAAAGCAAACCTTTTTTAGAAAAGTAATGTGCTGTACGTTTCAACATCACCTTAGGCATATTGCGGTTATCTACATACTTAAGACTGGCGACATCATGATGTAGACACTGAACATGGAGGATGACTTTACCTTAGTCTGAGAGTAACAGTGGATCACCTTCAGGTAGAGAGCCCACAGTTCCTTACCACATACGCCATAGGCCGCAAAGGCACACATGTGGCCAGTCCAGAGATATTTCATTCTACAGAGAGAGAGAAAGAGAGGGCGGGAGAGAGAGACAGAGGGGGGAGAGAGAGGGACAGAGACAGAAAGAGAAATGGAGAATGGGAGATAGAGAAAAAGAGGGTGTAGACAAAAGAGGGAGGGTAGTTAATGCTGTTTCTACGGAAACCTTTAATCACGTATTCTAAATTTCACCGTTCATATTCTGAATGAGAAACTGAACCTACCTCATGGTGCTTAACGCAAGGAGGCCAAAAAACACCGTGTGCAGCAGATTATAAGCCACGTCTGGCCGAATGGCGATTATTTGTTCCTCTTTTTGTAAGCGAGCACCGCTCGAAGCGCTGAAATGGAAGACAAAAAATATTAGATTCATAACTGTAATGGCGGTAACAGTAACAGTGAATGTGAATAACACGTATGTGTGAATAACACATATGTAATGTGTATGTAACTTCTGTAATACCTAGGAGAAAATGTGCAGACAGATTATTGTGATTTGATGCTGTTTTCAGAGCTGTTTGGAGAGGTTAGACTGCTTTAGCACTGAGGTTGCAGTGAATAGCGCCTCTGGAAGCCGGGGGCCCAGAGGGAAGATTACATTTGATGGCTGGGAAGTCATTTTAGAGCAAAAAACAGCCTCTTTGAGAATGGAAAGATTGTAAGTAATAAGAGTATTATAGCAACTGTAGAGAGTCAGAGAGTGATCAGTGATCAGAGCAGCAGTGGTCAGAGCAGAAGTGTGGAGCAGTGATCAGAGCAGCAGTGGTCAGAGCAGCAGTGTGGAGCAGTGGTCAGAGCAGCAGTGTGTAGCAGTGGTCAGAACAGCAGTGTGGAGCAGTGGTCAGAGCAGCAGTGTGGAGCAGTGGTTAGAGCAGCAGTGTGGAGCAGTGGTAAGTGTAGCAGTGTGGAGCAGTGGTCAGAGCAGCAGTATGGATCAGTGGTCAGAATAGCAGTGTGGAGCAGTGGTCAGAGCAGCAGTGTGGAGCAGTGGTCAGAAAAGCAGTATGGAGCAGTGGTCAGAGTAGCAGTGTGGATCAGTGGTTAGAGCAGCAGTGTGGAGCAATGGTCAGGGAACTCATGGTAAGATGGTTTAGAGTTTCAGGGTCCAGGGCGTACCTCAGGTTTCTTAGCCCGACCATCAGTAGCATCAGCAGGAGCACGCAGAGAGTGCAGAGATAGGGGTACACCAACAGCGAGCCCGCTAACCGCTCAAACGTGTCCAGGGGCAGCAACCCAAATGCCTCCTCACACAGGTACAGGTTTGCATCAAAATCTCTGAGGGAGAGGAGGTCAGAATGTGGTCAAGGTAATGGTCAGGTCGCACAACTGCAGCAACATATCTCCTAGGTACGCCATTCCGGCTCTAAGACAAGAGAAAGCAAATCAACAGGGTCGCAATGTACCAAAGTAAAACAACCTGTTAGGTTGCACACACCCACCTTGTAGAGCCCAAGCCAAACTTCGCCTTGATGAACTTGAAAATATGCTCGTCTGACCTGAGCTGCAGCGCGGTCTGCAAGGGGAACGGAACGTGACGTTAGAAGCGGAACGGCATCGTTTGGTTTACAATGGCGGGCGTCCTGCACAGCAGGAAGTGTTGCAAATGCCAGGGAGGAGAGCAGCGGAGAGATTGAGGGGGGGGGGCTTACCTTGGCTAAAAAGTTGATGGCGAACGTCAGGCTCAGGACGAGCAGAGAGTGGAGCAGCAGCTTAGCGAGTCGCGGCAGGAGCCCTCCCACCTTCACGTCCGTCTGTCAGGATCAAAAACAGCCCAAGTGAACATGGAGCGCAGCAGCGCCCTCTAGTGAATCCCCCGTACACCTACACATCGGTCAATCACCGTTTGTCCTTCGTTGTGACTTACAGTTAAACGCAAGTGGGCATTTTCTCGCTTAACAAACACAGCATGGCGAGATTGCTCGTTTGTGAAGAAAAAGAAAAGAAAAAAACACCTGAATGTGTTTGTAAGTCAAAGGTAAGGATTAATGTTGATTGAAACCGGGCCGCTGTCTCTGATGTTTATTTGCTTATCCGCGGCGGTTTACCGCACGACTCTTTACACATTATCTGTTTACACAGCTGGCTGTTAACACAAGCAGTTCAGGTGAAGTACCTGTTTAGAGAAGTACGACAGCAAAATCAACCCCCCCCACCACCACCTGCCACTGAAATTCCAGTTCCTTTAGCACTACCACACCCACTGAAAAGGCTCTTTTATACTTCACCGCGGGACACTTTCAAAAAGTGTCACTCGACAAAAATGAAGGTGTCGCACGATGTTTGCCATTTATACTTTGGCGAAGGCCTGCTGGGAAGGATCTGTTGTCTCTATGGTAACAAGACGGCAAACTCCTGACCATTTGTTTAAATTCTACAGGTGCGCAACATTGAGTAAAAGCGCTGTGCGACATTTTTTTCAGTTGAAAATACTTCATTTTTGTTGAGCGACACTTGTCGAAAGTGTCAGGGTATGAAATTCACTTTTTCACCCACTGGCCAGAGTGGCTTGTGGAATCTAAAAATCATCAGCCATTTTCAACATTTTACCAGCCACAATCAAACCTTTACCAGCATTTGGCTGGTGGCAGGTGTTCATTTCACACCCTGCCTGTGGCTCTGAGACCAAAGCCCCACGGGCGTGGCTGGCCCGACCTTAGCAGCGAAAACTCCGCCCTTACCTGAAAGTGCCTCACGAAGAGAGCGGCCACGATGAAGCTGAGGACCAGGGAGCCGAGGATCATGGGATTGCAGAACTGCAAGGCCCACACCGTCAGGAGGCTGGTGGCCTGCATCAGGTACAGCGAGGTCACCTGCCGAATGGCCAGGAGAGGAGGAAAGGGTTACGGTCAGGGCCTCTCAGAGAAAAACACACCTGTGTCAACATCTCACCTTTGACTACGCCTAAGAGCCCTCATGGTCCAATCAACAAGCTGGTGAGAGCTCCAACACAAACAGCTTGGATAAAACAAGGACATATCGGAACCAGTAACACAAAAATGTATGTTGCATATGTGTTGTATATGTGTGATTTTATAATGTGTAGTATGAGGACCCACACCTTTTTCAAGCCTGCCTCCTAGCCAAGTCTTCAGGACCGCAATGGAAATAAGTGATGTGACTTTATTGCAATAGCCTGATAGATTAAGTACCATATTCATATTTGTGTATTGTATTTTAATTTATCAAATAAACAAAATCAATCAATCAATTTCACAGCCTTAAGCTGCAAAAATAACATTTCTTCATTTAGTAGCAAAATGATTGACTAATTAAGCGGCACTGCCCCCTGTTGGAAGGTCAAAATACTGCACTTTACCATAGCTGTACCCTAGAAACAAGCGACCCGCACATCATTGATTTAAAATTTTTGTGAGCTGCCAGATGCTTTCCATTGGCTTTGACTCTGTGACACACTGCCCCTGATTAATTATGCACAGGAGAAACCTGATAACAGGTGAGCTTTTACCTGCACAGGTGAGATCAAGTCTAGACAGTCCAGACCAAAGATGATGAGCGCTTGGACCAACAGGATGAACTGATTGAACTGCCACGTCAGGCAAAAACACAAACTGGAGAGAAAGACCAGCCACAGAACCACTTTCTGTAGAGAAAGGAGAGACCAGTAACATAATCACTTTCTGTGGAGATCAGTAACAGAATCACTTTCTGTAGAGGGAGGAGACCAGTAACATAATCACGTTCTGTAGAGAAAGGAGAGACCAGTAACATAATTACTTTCTGTAGAGAAAGGAGAGACCAGTAACATAATCACTTTCTGTAGAGAGGAGAGACCAGTAACATAATCACTTTCTGTGGAGAGGAGACCAGTAACAATCGCTTTCTGTAGAGGAGAGACCAGTAACAAAATCACTTTCTGTAGAGAGAGGTGAGACCAGCAACAATCACTTTCTGTAGAGAGGTGAGACCAGCAACAATCACTTTCTGTAGAGAGAGGTGAGACCAGTAACAAAATCACTTTATGTAGAGGGAGGAGAGACCAGTAACATAATCACTTTCTGTAGAGAAAGGAGAGACCAGTAACATAATTACTTTCTGTAGAGAGGAGAGACCAGTAACATAATCACTTTCTGTAGAGGTGAGACCAGTAACATAATCACTTTCTGTACAAAGAAGAGAGACCAGTAACAGAATCACTTTCTGTGGAGGAGAGACCAGTAACAATCACTTTCTGTAGAGAAAGGAGAGACCAGTAACAGAATCACTTTCTGTAGAGAGGTGAGACCAGCAACAATCACTTTCTGTAGAGAGAGGTGAGACCAGTAACATAATCACTTTCTGTAGAGAAAGGAGAGACCAGTAACATAATTACTTTCTGTAGAGAGGTGAGACCAGTAACAATCACTTTATGTAGAGAGAGGAGAGATCAGTAATATAATCACTTTCTGTAGAGAGCGGAGAGACCAGTAATATAATTACTTCCAGTAGAGAGAGGAGAGACCAGTAACAAAACATAGTCATAGAACCACTGTCTACACAGGCAAGGTCAGAAACAGAACTTTATTAATGCACATGTTAGGTAGGTATACACAATGCTTTGCACATTTTTTTACTGAATTAATTATGAAACATTGACATTTAGTTCAGTTTGATATTTTATTTAATATAAATATTTTCACTGAAACTCAAAATTAAAGAATTGCTTTAAAGTCACAATGGATTTATGTTAGAAAATATTTTTAAGAACAATATAAAAAAACTGAAATATGCTGTTTTGATAAGTATTCAACACCTGTGCTCTGGAAGCTCCAAGTTTACACAGATACATTATTTCCCTGGCGAGGACACAACTGCATAACCACTGGCCTGTACCTGTGGACCATTAAAGTAACTCACATTTTCTGAACATAAACTCACCATCATAATAACTATGTGGATGGATCATTGGTCAGGCTGTGAATCTGAACAAAATGTGAATCCGAACTAAATTAAGACTAAACATTGTACGCAAGTTATAGATAAAGTAACACAAAGGAAAAGGGTACAATATAATATCCCAGTGTTTGGTTATCCATTACATTACTGGTATTTAGTAGACGCTCTTATGCAGAGCAACATACACAACTATTAGCATTTTTATACAGTATCCCTTTATACAGCTGGACATGTGCTGAAGCCATTCAGGTGAAGTACCTCGCTCAAGGGTACAACGGCAGTGTCTACCTGGGGCATCGAAGCCCAGTTCTCTGCCTCTACACTGCCACCCACCATTCCAGGGAACAGTGTTTGGTCAATGATCGGGAAGCAAAAGCTGTATCACACCACCCAGGTACTGCCTAGAAAAGTCTGTCCTTTAAATCTCAGCATTCGAGCAAGAAGGAGCCTTGTGAGGGAAACCATGGAGATGCCCAACAATCTCCTTGGAGGAGCTACAGATTTGAGTGGCCGACAGTGAAGTAAAAGTCAACAATATCAAGCGTTCTGTATAAAACTGGCCTGTAAGGGAGGGTGGCAAGAAACAAGCCGTCACTCAAATATAACCGCCCCAAAGCACGTCTGGAGTTTGGCAAAAAAAAAAGCATAAGAGAGTGACCCAGCTAAGATGTCGGAAAAGGTTTTGTGGTCAGATAAGTTTCTTTTTTTGTTGCTGCCAAAATTCAAAGTGCTATGTGTGGTGGAAAAATAGCACTGACCTGGACACAGCAACCCTACAGTGAAGTGTGGTGGTGGTGGTAGCATCATGCTGTGGGGCTAGCTTTTCATCAGCAGGGTCTGGCAGCTTGTTAAAATTGAAGGAAGAATCGATGGGGCAAAATACAGGGAAATACTTCAAGACAACCTGTTTCAAGCTACTAAAAAATCTCAAGCTTAGGAGAAAGTTCCCCTTACAGCAGGACAATGATCCCAAGTACCAGGCCATATAACAAGACAGCCAAAAGGCAGAGGTGGAAATCCATGTCTATGGGTGGTACACATGGTAGGACTTTTACTTTATGTCCCCTGGATTTCCACCACTGCCAAAAGGTGAATGTCCTACAGTGGGCCAATCAAAGTCCTGATCTCATTCCCATTGAGAATCCATAGCACTATTTGATGAAATAACGGCCTACAATCATCATCCAACCAACCTGGACAAGCTAGAGCAAATCTGTCAAGAAGAATGGGCAAAAATCTGTCCCAAACAGTGTACAAAGCGGGTAGATGCTTACCCCAAGACTCAAAGCTGTTATTGCAGCAATAGGTGGTGCGAAGCACACTACCGAATATTAAGGCAAGCATCATATTTCAGTTGTTCATTTTCTTTAAAATATCTACTGACAAACACATTTTTACTTTGAAAATGTACTGTTAGAGCACATATGTTTACTGTTAGAGCACATATATGTAAATATCTTTAGTAATCCTGAATATTTTTAATAATATTCAAGAGGCCAGAAGATGTTTGCAAGGCAATGTACAAGCTGCTTTAATGCATGTTTTTATTTTGCTTTAGACAAAGAACCCCCAAGTGCCCATTATCAGCCATTGTAAATCCGGCAGGTTGTCAATAACCTCTGTAAGTGTCTAAAATGTCCTTCATTGCACGTAAAAAACTAGGGATGCACCGAAATGAAAATTCTTGGCCGAAACCGAAAACCGAAAACCGAAACACCGAAAGAAATGATTGTCAATTATTAGAACCATTGCATTTATGGCTATGACTGTGTACTAACCTCACTAAAATCAAAGCATTGCAATTCAAGAATAAATCAATTACAAAAGTATGAAAATATTTATTTAGCACTGACATTACAGCAATGCACAATATAAATTAAAATTCAAAACAAAATGTTTAACTTGACCCCGCTCATGTGTACATTAAATAATAATGTACAGGCCTATAACTGACTGGCCTGCTGAAAGATTGTAAAATTAAATATGTTCTCTCATAAAAACACAAAGTGCATTTAAGTCACCCGACGTGGAGAAACTCTTTGCAGATGCACCCCCTCTTGAAATTTCAGCACTGCATTTTTTGCAAATCGCTATCCGTGGGTCTTTCTCCGAGATATTGAAATAACTCCACACCGCCGACATGCTGGCTCTTATCCAGATAACCGTGTGCTGGCTGCGCTTTTTGTTTGCGTCATTACAATTCTGTTTAATTAAAAAAAAAAAAAAAAAAAAAAAAAAAATAATAATAATTTCTGTTTCGGCCGTGTTGTTTCGGTGATTTAGGTCTTTCGGCCGAAAACCGAAAATGCACTTTTGGGCCATTTTCGGCCGAAAATTTTCGGTGGCCGAATTTTCGGTGCATCCCTATAAAAAACAGTATGGGCCAATTAAAAACATAACTCTAAAACTGAAATAATATATAAAAATCTCCAGAAAGTGAACTATCCCTTTAAGGGATGTCAAAAGAGGCCTTGTATCTTGTTCACAATGAAAAAAAGATTCTATTTGTTAGTGATACTGCAGAGAAAATCTATAACCCAACTGTTGGCAAATGAAGATTTGCTTCATGTCTACTACATTCCTTCTGAAGTACAACACTGGGTTTACTTGTCAGTCTTCATGTCAGAGGATCTTGCTGAGAGTGTAACTACAGGATCTTTCTCCCTGTGATCTTTATAAAGATGAGTTTGGAGGTGGAGGATCTTGCCGAGAGTGCAAGTACAGGATATTTCTCTCTGTTATCTGTATAAAGACACGTGCGAAGCGGGCTCACCTGTTGTAGAGGTTTCAGCTGAGGCCGCAGGTAGCAGGTGATGGCGGCGACTTGCAGAGCGAAGAAGGGCAGAGACCAGTTCTCCCTCAGTGAGATGGTGAACTCCACCCGCGTGGTGTCTACTCTGCACACAATCAGAGGTGCGGTCAGCTCCATATGCCTGCTACGCGCTGCGTAATGTAAAAATGCTGAGGCGCTCAAATCCATCCTCGTGCTCTCTCTTCCACACAGTGGAGGGGAGGATGCACAGGCGAGATGATGCTAAACGCATGTGACACAACGGCTGCTGTTGTGCACTGAAGCACAAACTCAATCTCCACCAGGAGAACGGGAGCCGTGCTTTCTAGTGATCACATCTGTTCCATGTGGTGTGTGCGCGTGTGTGTGTGTGTGTGTGTGTACATTCAGGCCCAACTACTAGTGTTTTTCAGGGCAACAAGAACAATTGTCCTCTTGATGGTGCACCTAGTGAACATTAAATCTGATTTACCTGTTGACGATGTGATGTCAGTGATTTCCTGGTGAATTTAGGTACTGTTGAGATTTACCCACTGATAAGGTGTGAGATTTACCTGTTGATGATGTGTCAGGTGAGTGTAATGCATGAAATTTACCTGTTGATGATGTGTCAGGTGAGCGCAACGCGTGAGATTTACCTGTTGATGATGTGTCAGGTGAGCGTAGCGCGTGACATTTACCTGTTGATGATGTGTCAGGTGAGCGTAGCGCGTGACATTTATCTGTTGATGATGTGTCAGGTGAGCGTAGCGCGTGACATTTATCTGTTGATGATGTGTCAGGTGAGCGTAGCGCGTGACATTTACCTGTTGATGATGTGTCAGGTGAGCGTAGCGCGTGGCATTTACCTGTTGATGATGTACCACGTAGCGCTTAGCGCTCCTGCCAGCCACGAGCCACTCAGCACCCAGCTGGTGATGTAGAGGGCGATGACGTACACCGCTTGCAGAGCGAATACCGTGTAGATGTAGAAGTACACAGGCTGCAGGTACTCCTGCAACGGCCATGGAACAGTCAGCTCAATGAGCGCATAACTGCCAGCTGTTTGCTTTCGCATCGCAGAGCTACGATTGGGAGCGAGTGGGGTATGAAATTAACTTTTTCACCCTCTGGCCAGAGAGGCTTCTAAAAATCACCAGCCATTGTCAACATTTTACCAGCCACATTACCTTTTGCAATACAACACTACCTGAGTATTTGCCAGCCTAAGGGGCTGCTAGAGTAGACAATGATACCAGCCACAAATCTAACTTTTACCAGCATTTAGCTGGTGGCGGGTGTTCATTTCATAACCTGATCGCAGGAGTGGAAAAGTACCATGTTCCGTGTGGGAGGGCTGAGATATAGCGCCTCTTACCTGGATGGGGAGTACTCTGTACAGAATGCTCAGAAACACTTCCTGGTAGATGTTCATTCGCTGCAGGAGATTGATGGTCCTTCGTGATTCGGTGACATTGTCATGAATAAGATCAAAAAGACCTGACGGAGGACAGAGACCATAGATATCACACCATCATCACTCCACATCGTACCATTTCATGTATCAGTCCCTGTATAGCATGATAGCGCTATACATCAAACAATCCCCAGTACAATGCATTCTACACACGACTATTACCACACATCTGTAAGCATTACACAGTAATAAAATCCATGTTCAGGTCTCCACGGATCAGTGTTCATCCAAACATCCGGAAAGAATGAGCTCGGTTCTTAAGCATACACTTAAGAGCGGTATCACCGCCTTGGTGGAACACTGAGCAAGTCGTATTCACAGCAAAGATTTTGGCGGGTGTCGATAATGTCATGGCGATAATGTCATGGTGATAGATATTTTGGGTTGGAATGGAGACAACAGAGGTGGTAGAAACTTTCCCACATGGGCACGGTACAGGACTGTGTGTAGAAGTTTAGAAACGGTACGTACAGTGGTGTTAAAAAAAATAGCAGTACAACATCAGTAACCTGATGAACCACTGTTATTAGTAGTGGTGATATTTCTGCATGGCAAATAATTTACTTGTAGATGTAGTAGTGTAATAGAAAAACAACAGACCCAACTGTCATGACATGCACGCTGTTTGTTCTGAGTAATTGATTCATTCATTGAAAGGGGCGTGTTCAAAATAATAGCAGTGTGGAGTTTAATTAGAGAATTAATTCATTCTGTGAAAAAACAGGTGTCAATAATTGTCCTTTTTTAATGAAGAAGGGAAGCAAATGTTTCACACATTGTTATAAAATATATTTACTTCTGAATTGCTAAGTAAAATGGGCCGTTCCAAACATTGTTCGGAAGAACAACGTAATTTGATTAAAAAGTTGATTGGAGTGGGGAAAACGTATAAAGAAGTGCAGCAAATTGTAGGATGCTCAGCTAAAAAGATCTCAAATGCTTTAAATAAAAACCCGAAACACACGGAAAAAAACGAGCAACTACTATTAAAACGGATCGAAGAATAGTCAGAATGGCAAAGATTCAGCCAATCGTCACCATCAAAGATGATCTAAAATTACCTGTAAGTGCTGTTACAGTCAGAAGACGTTTGATCGAAGCTAAGCTATCAGCAAGAAGCCCCTGTAATGCACCATTGTTGAAAAAACGGCATGTGCACAATCGGTTACAATTTGCCAAGGAACACATCGATTGGCCCAAAGAGAAATGGCGTAACATTCTGTGGACTGATGAGAGTAAAATTGTTATTTTCAGGTCTAGTGGTCGTCGACAGTATGTGAGACGACCCCCGGGTACTGAATTCAAGCCACAGTACACTGTGAATACAGTGAAGCATGGTGGCGCAAAAATCATGGTATGGGGACACTACATTGTTGGGCCTATTTATCGTACACCAGGGATCATGGATCAGTTTGAATACATCAAAATACTTGAAGAGATTATGTTGTCGTATGCCGAAGAGGAAATGCCCCTGAAATGGGTGTTTCAACAAGACAACGACCCCAAACACACGAGTAAGCGAGCAACATCTTGGTTCCAGAGAAACGGATTGAGGTAATGGAGTGGCCAGCTCAATCCCCTGACCTCAACCCCATTGAAAACTTGTGGGGTGACATTAAAAATGCAGTTTCTGAAGCAAAACCCAAACATTTGCAGGAACTGTGGAATGTAGTTTGTTCATCCTGGGCTGAAATACCTGTTTCTAGGTGCCAGAAGTTGATTGACTCGATGCAACGCAGATGAGCAGCAGTTATCAAAAACAAGGGGAGAAGGCAAAGGAACACACATGGAAAAGGTTTTGTAATCTCTCTCCCCTGCCAACTAAATATTAGTTCAGTAATTTAAATTGAAGTTAAATCTTGAAAAATGTCTTCAATTTATACAGTAAGTGTTTGAGTTTGAAGAGAAAAATGTGTGCTATTTTTTTGAACAGATTAATATTCCTTTTCTTTGCTTCCTGGAAAAGAATAACGCAGACTTGATAAAAATTTGTTAATGCTTTGATTTGGAATTGAACGTGTAATGTGTTATTCACATTTTTTAATGCACTGCTATTTATTTGAACACCACTGTATATCAGCTGAGTTATGCTAGTTTTTTAAATTAATTTAATTTATTCGTTTGTTTGACAGGGCCAATGCACATTAATAACATATCTGCACATGTGCCAGAGCTAGCCAGGGGGGATAATTAATTGTCATCTGTAGTCCCTGGGCTACAAGTCTTTGGACTACCAGGAGGAAACCAGAACGTAGGTTGAACGTAGGATCTGGGCCTGCCGGGACTCAAAGCCAGAAACGGATTCTTGTGAGGCAACTGTGCTATTGCGCCGTTCAGTGCCGCCCCCTTTTTGTCAAACCACTCTGTTCCTAAGGAAACATAACAAACAGTTCTCTCAATAGCTCTCGCATTGCGTAAGCGATAAAGGCGAGCAGCGAAGTGGTCTGAGCCACGTAATGGCTGGCCTCGCTATTAAGACAAACTGCTTGCCTGAATGTTCCACTATTAAAGAGGACCACTCAGCGGCCTTTGGAGAAACTCTGATCACAGCACTACACGTAATGAATGATATAACCCAGTCCAAACAACAGGTCAGCGAAAACGAGGCTGCTTTTTGCCCTTAAAAAGTCAAAAGAAAACTCTCAGAGGACACAGTTATTGTCTAACTGTACAAGCAGAACCACGAGCGCTCATCTCACCATATGTTTAGTGTACAAAGATTAATGAGCGTACCCTGCTGAATGGACGGAGCCTCCAACGTCTGCTTATAGTAGGAGTAGTACAAGCCGCATTCTGTCCGGAAGGAGATTTCACGCTCGACTTCCTGAAATATAACATGGGGCTGAAATTTAAAAAAGCTGAAGAAAACAGAATACAGAATCTTTTCGCCATATAAAAAACATAAAATAAAATAAAAAAAACCCGTAGTTGTCCACCTTTGAGGTGCACCCACAATGCAATGCTCACAATGCGCTTCAGACATGCAGAAAAAATGCGAGTGGAAAAATAACACGTGATAACATTTTCCACAGGACCCACGGCTAAATATTCAGAATTGATATATTTTCAGTGTCATGTGTGCACAGGGTAGCAACAAATATACATAATCAAAGTTCTCAAAGACCCTATTATTAGCATCTCTGCCAAGCCGCTGTGCTGCCAAATGTGTCAGAGAAACCTTAACTATTTTCACAAAGCCTGGTATCTGCAATACAAGTTCACGAATAAACAGAAAAAGAAAATCCAATTTTGAAATCTGAAAGTGTCTGAAAATGTAGCCGTCCTCAATCGGCCAGAGATGAGATGACTTGCTCACCTCCAGATTCGAGAACCACAGCAGGTTCTCGTGTATGGAATATACACACCATGAATGAAAGGATCCAATTAAGACAGCCAATGCCACCCCTGTTGCCATGGCTACGGTCTGCCCGCGCAGAGCCAGAATCGGCGGGAGAACGTTCCGGCAGTCTGCTCCATCGCCACTCCTTTTCATCGCTACATTTTCCGGAATGTCCTCGCCCCGTACGACTCCCCGACAGTTTTCCAGCTTGCTTTTTCTCCTTTTCCGCACGCCCATGTCTCTGGGACAGATTCGTACGAGCCTCCTGATATTCATCTACTTCTGTGAGGTTATAGGTCCTACTGCGTATTAGTCACAGACTTTCCTCTGCACAGACAGGCTTTCAGGAAGTCTCTCATCATACTGAAATCTAATTTTCCCAAAACAATTCTCCTCTGTTTTGTTTCATCCCTGTCCAAGACTGAGTACCTAAAACTGCACACAGCTTTAAGGTACGAAAAAAAACCCAGAAGCGTTTAACAAGAGGCGGAAAACAGGAGCGCTCTCCCAAACTCTGGAGTCCTGTTCGGTGAGCAGTGAGTGAATTATGGAGAGAGAAAGGGGATAATCTCCAAGGCTGGTGACCTCTCTCTCTGTGGTCATATAAACCCTGCCTGGAACGTTATTTGGAAAATGCTCAGAAGATTTTTTTTATTTTTAAAGCCTGGATATTTTAAAACAAGGGCTGCTAAGACCCTATTATACACTCGGAAGGTGCTATAACTGTCCCGAATGATTCCACACGGGCCGGTTTGAGGGGCCGCAGTAACAGCTGCAACCTATCCCAAAACGTCCTGCCACTGGCGCCCAGATAGGGGAGGGGCACGACAAACACCTGAGAAATGTATATTTGTGAAAGAAACGCTGAAACAACGTTCGGACAAAGCTGTCGGCCCGCGCGACAAAAACAGACCTTCCTGAGCCGAGCGAAGGCTGGGCCCCCATTCCCCTGTGCATGGCTTTTGTTCTGACAGATGATTAAAATACGAGACCCACTCCGCCTTGCCAATAAAACTCATTTCTTATTCCCCCAAGCGTTTGCCCCCCCTCCCCCCTCTAAACTGTGGATAAAAAAAATAATACAAAATAAATCCTTTTCACAAATGCGGATTCCCTTGCAGGGCCAGTCCAGGGGAGAAGGCAAAGGAACACACATGGAAAAGGTTTTGTAATCTCTCTCCCCTGCCAACACTGAGCCGTTTCATTCCTTTGGGCCCTTTCTACAAAGGCCGAAGCCAGCGACGGAAAGAATCGCGCGGCGTACAAATAGCTCCGGTAATGATAATAAAAAATAGCATTATGCACAACTTTCCATTTTATTTTGTGTTTTTTGAATGAATGAACTGCAGCGGCAGCCATATCCTCCTGAACGCACGTGTGAGAGCAGTGGGAAAACCGCGAGGAATTCGACGGTGAATCACATTCGCAGACGCCGCGCTGACCGCCGCGGAGTCCCGGCGGAATAGCGCGGAACGCTCGGCTCTCCGGCGGTAACATCTGATACACCGCAGCCCCGACTCCCTGCCAGATCCGTAGAGCCGTCCCAAACCCCAAACCCATTATGACTGGGAACACCTGCTTGGCTTTTAGGGGATAAAGTGGAGCATGATAGTGGAGAACCCCCCCCAAAAAAACAACAACAACAAAATAACATCCTGATGAAATCCAATCAGGGGCTGATAATCAGCGAGTGCTTGTGTACGCTTCAGTGTAGATTACAAGTGATCAGTACGGATTGATGCCGTTTGAATAATTAGATGCAGGTTTTTTCTCTATTTTTGGAGGGGGTGGAAGGGTTTTTTATTGGATGCAGGCCCCAAAGCCAAATAAATCATGCAAAGAGCACAAGTTATGAATTATACAGGTTTCCTTTTAAAACATGGTACTTCCAATGCTGAAAAATATACCAAAACTGGAGATAACTTAAAGAAAAGATGAATAGGTGGGGTTATTGAGCATTTTCCCGAAAAAAAAACAAAAAAACATTTTCATGGCAATTCAAGATAACTGACATCACGTCATTTAATTCACAACCCAGACTACAGAAAGGCAAAAAAAAAACATTTTAAATTGGACATGACATAATATTTTTATATAGTGTCATGCTGCAACTTTGGAAGGCTTAAAGTAAAAACTGTCTCAAAGTAAAATAAAAAACAAAATAAAACAAAATATAATAAAATAAAAAAACACTGGCAAGCTTATAAAATCCTGTGGGTTTTAAAAGAAAATAAATTCTTACACTGCATCTGGAAAATAACTCCCACATTTCCTGCTTTATGAGATATACTGAAGAAGCCCAACAAATATGAATGGGGTTCCAATCGATGCCAATTAATGCGAATAAGTTGCGCTTTCATAACACTAATAATTAATGTCCTTACACATTGAGCGTATCGAAACAGTCATCGATCGACACCGTCCCTGGCCCACGCTCAAACAAGACCACACCCACAGGTAAACTACCATTTATAAAGTTACCAGAAGGAAACACAAAAACCGCTACGCATCGTAAACTGCTTAAAATGGCCACTTGTAAAACTGCAAAACTGCACAGGTCAGATGGACTTTGGAAAGATTATTTTGGCTCTGAGGACGACTAGACTTTGCTTTATTAGTGGAGTACAGTGGTGCATTATGTGAACGGATACTAGATACCTCCTAGGCTGTGCCCGAATCAGAGCCATATCTACTGCCCCCTGTCTCCTGTGTACAGTGTACTGGCAGATGTGTGCTGTTTAATGTGCACCGTTTAGCCACGACGTGTAGTATGCAAAAAAATATCCTCAATACTATATTCCAACTGTACTGTGGAAGTGTCGTAAGACGTCCCACCCTTGCTCGGCCATGTCACGTGTTGTTTTTGGTGTTATTGAAAGAAAACGTCAGCGAAGCTGCGCCTAATTTTTTTAAATGATGTTGCGTGTCATATTTGTGTGTCCAAAATGTTTGTGTACTTCTTGAAGTGTGCTCCTGAATATACTCAGCGAAACCCTGGAAGTAAGTGATATCATACAGGTTTTTTAAGTAGACTACATTGAGAGAAAATTTGGCCTGCTTAACGATTTTCTCGTCCTGTCTACTCAACAAGCTTACCTAACAGTATGGAAGGGTGCTGATTCGGACACGGCTGTAGACTTGGTCCTGTGGAGGCGTGGTTTGGAGGGAGGGGAGGTGTTTGGGGGCGGGGCTTGTATGGAGAATAAGTTGGACAGGCAGGGGCCTAACAGAACATAATAAGAGAGGCCAGGAATCTCACCTTGATGTTAGAGAACCACAAGTCGTTTTCATGTAAGGTTGCCACATAGATACTGCTCAGTAGACCGAGGGCCACTCCCAGGACACCTCCGACTGTCCCACACACCACTGTCCACCACGTCCACAAACCTACGGTCAGAAAGTTTCTAATGCGCATCACTCAAAATATGTGGAATACATTAAGGACCTGATTTACTAAGACCTTCAGCATGTATAAAACCTTTTATAGCACACACAAAAACAATAACATGACCAATGATTGGTCATGGTATTTGTTCGGCACCAATCATTGGTTGTGTTATTAAAATTACGCGTGCTAAAAGGTCTTAGTAAATCAGGCCCTGGGTCAATGATGTGATGTGTCCATTTTGGTGTCCAAAACATATTTATAATATAGAAAATATATACTTTTAAATTAAAACTACATTATATGACTCAATTCTCTTCTTTTTATTGACTAATAGTAGTATTTATTATGAGTATAGAAAATTTAAGGAGCAATTGAGCTCAGAAGTGCCAAAATGTAATTTGGGATAACTGTCCGCACCTAAAATCAAAGTGCAAAAATGCTCCTAAAACGTAATAAAACCTTAAATCTACCCATTGGGCATAATTGTGTGAGTGTTTGCATGGCTACATAAACATATTGTGAGGATTCTTAACTTTCTGTGTGAAACACTTTTTTCCCCACATTGGGATTTTAGCTAATGTCATTCAGGATAACAGACATTCAGGAGCAATTTTACACCAAAAGAAGAGGAAGAAGAACCCTCTGGCTGTGCAGCAAGGTTAGTAAGGCTCTCCTAAAATGTTAATAATTTGACCTTTTGTATCACTATGATACAAAATCCTGTGTCATACGGGACAACACTTAAAACACATTAAAACTGTTGTTTTATTTCAAAATTGCAAATTTGATGTGAAAGATGACATTAAAAAGTTGAAGGTCAAGGCCTAGCTTTCCATAGGTGGCCAAGTAATTGCCTGTTAAATAAGTTCAAGCTGTTTTTTTGTCATTCCGGGTAACAATTTTGTCATTCCGGATAACAATTTATTTCTGTTATCCCACAATGTCATTCGTTACTTTGAATGACACATGCATAGTTGTATTGTTTTTATGACTATTTTAAAGCTTGTAGGCATAAAGTATATGTTATTTTTTATTAATAACATATTTAACATATGAATATGTTTTTTTTTTAATGTTTCTTGAAATGTTTCATTGGTCAAATTTTTCTTGAAATATTTACATAATTCAGTTTTCTTTTGTTGAGGATGCAACAATAATCTTAACCCCTTTACTGGAATGCATTTTTAGACTTTTTTCACTTTTCAGCATTAAGTTTTGGGTGACAAACATCAACAAATGAGCCTGTGTCAGTAGAAAAGCCTAAATTTCTCATATTAATTGTTACACAATTTAGATTTCCTGAGCAGAACATGTTTGTTGATATCAAACTATGGATATCTATAAACTATTGTATGTTGATGAAAATAAATAACTAAATAATTCAAAAATCCTGTTATTCTGAATGACATTTTTGATGGGAAAAATCTCATTGTTAATAATTAAAATGCATAAATACATTCTTAGAGAATAAAACATGTTGAAATATATACACAACATTCCAATGAAGGTAGAAAAAGCTTCAATTGGCAATTAACATTTTTTCCCATTTTTAAACCCTTATTCGTCCCTGACCCCCCTACATTTTGGTTATACCCAAACCTCTGAAAGGGCTTCACTCAGCTGTTAAAGATGAGACAGAGTACTACTACTATTCTTCTTCTTACTCTTATAATAATAATAATAATAATAATAATAATAATAATTTGTAGTAGTAATAGCTGCAGTATTGGTAACAGTAATAGTAGTAGTAGAAGTGGTAGTGGTAAGGGTTAGGGTTAGGGTTAGGGTTAGGTTAGTAGCAGCATCAGTAATAATAATAGTACTAGTAGTGGTAGTAGTAATAGTTGTAGTGATAGTAGCAATAGTAGCACTATCAGTAATAGTAATTGTAGTAGTCACAGTAGTAATAGTAACAGTATAAGTAATAGTACTGTTTATAGTATTAGTAGTGGTAGTAATAGTAGCAGTATCAGTAATAGTATTAATAGTAGCCGCAGTATTACAGTGATATTCTCACAGCAGTAGTAGTACTGGTTAGTATCAGTATTACAGTGATATTCTCACAGCAGTAGTAGTACTGGTTAGTATCAGTATTACAGTGATATGCTCACAGCAGTAGTAGTACTGGTGGTGATAATAGTAATAGCAGTATTACAGTGATATGCTCACAGCAGTAGTAGTACTGGTTAGTATCAGTATTACAGTGATATGCTCACAGCAGTAGTAGTACTGGTTAGTAGCTGTATTACAGTGATATGCTCACAGCAGTAGTAGTACTGGTTAGTAGCTGTATTACAGTGATATGCTCACAGCAGTAGTAGTACTGGTTAGTAGCTGTATTACAGTGAATATGCTCACAGCAGTAGTAGTACTGGTTAGTAGCTGTATTACAGTGATATGCTCACAGAAGTAGTAGTACTGGTGGTGATAATAGTAATAGCAGTATTACAGTGACATGCTCACAGCGCAGTTGCTCAGACCCTGTCCCTCACCTGCAGGGGTGATATGGGGAAGGTCCTGCGGACGGTCGTGTCTCTGATTCTCCTGACTGCTCTCCTTCCCCCTGCTCCCTTTCCTCTGTCTCAGAGCAGTCATTATGGTGAAAGACCAAACCTGGACACCAAGAGACATACACATACAGTATTATATAATGCACAGCACACATCCTCCAAAACTGAACACCCTCTTGCAGCGATCAGCACGTGACTATTCACTATCTAAACCTGTGATAATTTCAGTCGGATAGGCTGTATAAGTTTTTAAAATTGCGTGGGCGACCATTACTGATGCTGAACACTTTGTACTCAATTTCACTCCTCTAAGGTGCTTTGATAAATAGGCTAACAACTCTTGTAGCCTATTTTTTATGAATAAAGCCTTAAACTGGGTCGGTTACTCAAAATGAGGGGGTGTGCCGAGAAAACAGTGTAATGGATAGGCTATGTAACCCCTTCACCACACATTAATTACTTAAAACGAATAAACATATCTATTGGCTACACTGTGTAACAGCGATTATTGGCTTACACCCCTCCAGTCAATTAGTTATTTCCAATCTAAAACCCATATGGATCAACTCAGCTGCTGGAAAGTAGGCAACAAAAGCCTACTGAACCGTTAGAATAGCACATTTTAAAAAGCAATACATTATAAGGCTTACACTAAAAGTCTACCTCGGTGCCGTAGCATGTCTAATTAAAATTAATATTTATTCGCATCATGGATAGCATTTAATTGAAATGCCACGTTCGCACGAACAAACGCGAAGGTACCCGCTGAGCGCAGAAACAATGGCCAGTGCTAACATGTCTCTGGACTGTGACAGCGGTTGTCCATCTCGTAGTTGTCGCATCTAAGTTCGTCTCGCCAGAAAGAAAAAAAAAAAGCGTTTCACTTTCGCTCTCGAGTTCGCAGGCGGAGAGGACTTCCACAAAACGAAGGAAATATGCAACAACAAAAAAAGTGAAAGAAGATAGCGTAGCCTAGGCTACACACATGGCTGAAACAACGACATAGCGGATGAGATGCAGTTTCTTTCAATTCATTCTAAGGCCCGCGTTGCAGCGGTGTTTCCTACAAAACGTCGCTGCTACCATGTCAGGAAATCTCACATCGCATCACTCGCGAATCTCGGTCGCTTCGTGTCTATGGACACTTCTAGCTTTGTGAGAATGCCTGACCAAGCCTATTCCGCGATGCACGCAGGAAAACGTTGCGATCAGAAGCGTCCATTCATTCTACTCTCACCCTCTGACTGAACGGGCAGCTCCGTCCTTATCGAATGTCTAGTGTGGCGGTGGTCCTCTTTTTCTCTCTTCCTATTCCACTCTCGGTATGCGTAGCCTTTAAATGAAAGCTGAAGCTATCTATGTTCATGCGCCGACTCCTCGCTGTGTCCGAGGAAGTTGCTATTTGAATTTCTAAAACATATAGGCTAGCCTAGCTATGTAGCGACATGGCTATTTGCATCACAATGCGCATTCAGTAGACCGAAAAGAAAGAAAAAAAACACTGTAGCGAGCCGTGGGGTTGCACAGAGACCACTGCACCGCTCCACTTGGGCTAACTCAGCTAGCATGGTCTATTACGGTTCAATGGTCGCATAATTTATACAATTTCCCGTTCAGAATTCATGTTTTGTTCTGAGATGGTTCAGACATTATGAATAGCTACATAGGGCATTTGTCAAAGCTACATTTAAAACAGAACTGTATAGTTAACGTTCTGCACGGGACACCTGCATGCAACAGATATCACTGAATCGACAGAGTTCACCGCCGACGCTTCAAAAAACAGCTGGTGGACTAATGTTCCTGAATAGAGGATATAGGCTACCTTCCTAAACCAGCTCATACATAAGTAAAAGAAGTGGAGAGAGACTTGGAGGGTGTAAAATGATCCTTACTTCAAACAGCTGTGTCCGTAGCTAGATAGTTCATTCGACTTAATATTCCCGTAATTTTTCATTTTGGAAAATAATTATGACCAAATTAGAATTATTTTAACGTTAATTTACACAATTAGACAAAGGAATGGGTGCCAATAATAGAGAAATAGACACAAGTGTCATTTATTCAGCTAACCCGGTTACCCAGTTCCTATCCTTGGCAACTGTTACTACAAAGTAAAAGTTTCAGTGTTAAATTGCCCTTACAATTGCCTATATGGTCCCGATAGGACTCATATGTAGGCTACTCTGAATGAACACTGGGCATTTTAATGTGTATGACAGAGGGTATAGTGGTAACAATAGCCATGGCATCAGTGAACAGAAACGTTTATTTTTTCACCATACACACATAATTTTATAGAAGCTGAAAGCTATCTAAAATGCAGGTTATGGTGAAAATACAATAAGTTAGTTACTACAGCAACAGAAGCCTACCTGAAGAACAAATTAACTCATGAAATACCAATGTTTTGTTTTGCATACTTTGTACGAAAATAATGGATGCAGGACAACGGGATTTGTTTCTGCCACAGTCCTCCTTGACATGAACATGGACGAGGATGTCATCCAAAATCGCCATCCAGGCTTTCGTATGTCTCATCGATATTTCGTAGAAACTTGTCTTGGGCTCAGATGATCCCAAAGGGCAAGCATTTGAACCTTTAGCGCCCAAGCAATGCTTAGATGACTCTTCTGTAAGCTTGGTAGCCGAATAGTCTGATCTGACTTCCTGCTAGCTTACTGTTTTCCCCCCCCAGACGGTCGTGGAGAGTGAGGGGAATCTTTCTGGTTGAGTAGACCACTGGGGTTGCGTCTGGGTCAAGGTGAATGGTGTATTCTCCTGGGAATAGCGTTATTCCTGTAAACACGTCATTAAACTCTTCCAAGACATTGTCTCTACTGGTGCCGTCACCACCTTGATGAGATCTATGTCTAAACATGCTTTCAGACCTAGCAGTACTGGAGGTGGCAGAGTATCAACAATGTAGAAGTCCAACATCATGTCACTGTCCTTGCATTAGCATTTCAGGGTGTATGTGCCTTTTACAGACTGCTGTTCACCACCATATCCAGTCAGTCTGCATGTGGTGAGATGTATAGCTCTCAAACCTCAAGCTGCTGCACTCATTCAAAGGAATAACATTCACTTGTGCACCAGTATCAAGTTTGAACTTTCGGTCTGTGCCCTCATTTCCTATCTCAACCTCAGCAAAGGCTTGCTTTGTCTCTGATATCTGACTTTTCTGTGTTGGCATGACTTGTTTTGCACCCTTTGTACGAAAATAATAGATGCAGGACAACAGGATCTTTATAGTCATAGCTTTTTATAAACTGGCTATAACCGACATGCACAAGCATCTCTGGTGAACTGTGTGACCTCACAAAGGTCTTAACCAATCACAGTCTTAGGCAAGATGACGGTAGCATTCAACCAATGACAATTCACTATGTTATCACTATGTTGACACATATAATTATTACAGATTACACGATTACTGGTCTGCAGCCTATACCACACAAGCACCTCTATGTTATTGCCCAAGGTCATACGCGGATTAAAACGCAACACACTATAAACCATGCTTCCATCCATACTACTGGATGGAAGCATAGGCCAAAAATGGCAATGCCATGTCATTCTATCGATGTAGTATTGACTGATGTCTCGATAAAGAATATAAACGAAAAATTATCCTTTAAATATTTGCTTCTGTATTGTCTCTCATTGAAGTGCTAAGTATGCCTAGTAACCTAAAGGAAACTCAGAGGGCACTACTTCTCGTAATTACTTTTTTCAGATGCCAGTTTCAATTTGTATAATAAATGTATTACTTTGTACCCTGATAATATAGTGTCAAGCAGTGAACATTTGAGACAGTTGCAGTTTATTCACAACAGTCCCAATTATTTTTTATGATTTAAATTTAAAATGTCATACACAATGGTGTCCTCTTTGTTACAGGTACGGAGTGGAATGCTAATATATTTTATGTTGCTTTGACTGCACACTATTTTGGCTGTGTGCATACATGCCATTTCAAACAGTGAAGATGCTCACACAAAAGCTTTCAAGAGAGCATAAAGCCTGGAGAAATGCTTCAAAATGAATCAGAGCACAAACACACACACACACGCGCGCGCGCACATGCGCACTCACGCACACGCTTGACTGCATTCTGGAAATAGTTTTGCTGTGCTTCTTTCACATTTTTATCATTATTTTTTGTATTTTTGTTTTTGCACAACAAACCATGGTGTGAAATTTGCAATTTTGACAGAAGGCACAATGATGACAGAGTTGTGCATATGTTGCAGTAGGGTGCATTCCAGGCTTGCCTGGAACCTCATTGCATGACAGATATCCAACAGCCTCTTCATGATTTCTCACACAATCTCTCGCTCTCGCACTCTCTCTCTCACACACACACACACTTTTAAAGTACCACATGGTTGACATTTGACAACGCTACCATTGCCAAGAGCACACAGTTCTCAAGAAAACAAACTATCCATAATTAATAAAACCCATATTAAGCCATTATAAACTTTGCTGTGTTAATGATTAAAAAGTGCATTACAAAAATGATACACACAACTTTACATATGCAATGTCTCATTTAGGGTCTCCCCTACTAGCGTCGGCATTGAGATACATTTTTCATATGTCCAATTCCCACCCTAATTTGTCTGCAACCACAGCCACATTCATGCCGGAACCGGTTCGAGAGAGCAGACTAACGCGGTCCCCCGCCGAAACGCATGTTGTCACCAGTCTGCTTCTTTTCACACCAGACTACAGGTTAGCTCGCATAGAGTGGACTCAGGGGAAGACCATTCATATAGAATAGAATAACTTTGGTGAGAACCCACCTTAACTGACAACCTCCCGTAGCCTACTCTGTACGACGCAATCGGTCTATGGAGCTACTGACCACACAATCCGAAACCGTGGGGCTCATCCATGTAGCCTACCACAGTACGGTGCTTTAACCAAATCAGCCAGCAGATATTTTTAAGCCTCCCCAATAGGGGGTGGCTTATACCAGTTGTTGGGTTTCTTTCTACATTGATTTCCCAGAGGAATTATATGCGTCATCAGACTCCATGTCCACCCACTAGTTCAAACCACTCTCAAAAATAAAATAAAAATTTCTGGCCGGTAAATTTTAACTTGTTTTTTTGTTTTTTTAATAGACTTGGTAGTCTACTAATTTCACAAATAGCCTGTGTGGTAAAATTTCACAACTTTGTGTTGACAAGTTTTGAGTTTTGTACTAAGAGTTGTGAAAATATACTACCACATACTACGAAAATAGTCCTTTAAAAAATAATAATAATAATTGTATTATTAGCGCCATAGGGAGAAAGCAAATATCTCTTGGCGTCGAGATGAAAAACCATCCCATTGACATGAAAAAAAAAAATATTATATGATATTGAGAAGATTTAATGAAGATTGGGTGGGGGTTGGGGATTAAAAAAAAAAAAAAAAAAAAAAAAAAAAAACCCGAATTTTTTTTTTTTTTTGCTTGTTTTTGTGCTTTTTTTTCCCACACGGTGCACACACGTGCAGTGCAAGTGGGGTGGGGGAGGGGGGGGGGGTAGTAAGGGTAGCCTGTAAATTGCATAACCAGAAAGAATAATATAATAATTCCTAAGCCTGTGTGTTGTTGTGTGTTTGTTGTTTTTTCAGTTTTTCATGGATTTGGAGAGAGATCAATCGAGAATCGTTAATCGTTACGTTAACATCAAACGCTTAAGGAAGACTTCAAACGATTGTGCCTCTCCGTCTTAAGTACTTTTCGCACCTTCATGTTCCTTATTTCAATTTGCTAGTCCCCAATTTCATAGTTACTTTGTATTATAGGTGACTTCTAGTTACTCTACAAAACTAATTAAATTAGAAAAAGATCCGTTTTTTTGTTTCTGACATTTGGAGAGGTGACCAAAGACCAAAGAAAGTTCAGAGCTGGGAAGACCAGATGACCACATTACACTGTGCCTATAGCAGGTGTAAAATATAGTGAGAAGTCTTCTGGGTTTGTCTTTGATAATTCTGACACTCCGAGTCTTATGTCAAATATTGATATTAATCAATAATAATAATAATTTAAAAATACAAAAAAGTGTCTCTGTTGTATGAACCCTGGCATTCATTGGTTAGTCATTTTTACATTTAAAAATTATTTAACAGTACAGCTTACTGAATTAGCAAAAATAGGAAAACAAATTATTTCACGCTGAAGGTGAGGACTATCTTGCTTCCTGAACACCAAACTCCATCAGAAGATGCAAATTCAACCAATTATCTTGACTGATTACTTTTAGACAACTTTACACTTCCATAAACTGAGTGCAGCCCTAGAACTAGGATCTACTTTACACATGGCCTGCAATAATAATGACAGGCAGGAGCAATTTCTACAGTCTAGAAAATAAATGAACAGAATATCACTACAAATTACAAATAAGGCAGTTTTTTAAAGGTCTTTATTACCAAAACACAACAACTAAATTATCTCAGAAGACAGCGTATGAAGGGAAAATAAATTAGACTGAACAGTATTACCCCTGGGATTTTTTTGAACATCCAACTTTAGGAGTTTGTTCCCAGTGCTGCCAAACTGATTTTAAAATGAGGCACTTTTTAACAAGATAAACATCATTACTTTGACAGTAACAGAAATGAACAAAATATTATGCACATATAATGGATAAACAGTCAAATTTGTTACTCCGCAGACAAACCATTAAAGCACAAAAGTAAATAGTAAACCTCGGCCTTATTCAATCAAACTGCCAAGCATCTGCATTGATCTTTATAGAGCACAAAGTGTTACAAGTTACATTTGGGCTGCGTCTCAATATTCCTCACTCCCCACCTCCTTTCCTCCACTCCCCTCCTACCACTCCTCTCCTACCCGGAAGTATGCAAAACTGCCTGAACGTTTTGAGTACAAGTAGTTACATGTACAGTATACAACGTACCTGACATTGTGGTTTGCGTTAATATGTGACAATAAGTAATTAAGATGTAATCAGTGACATTAGATTAAAACACAAAGATGGGTTTCCGGGGCACGGAGGAGAGGAGGTGGTAGTGGAGGAAGGGAGGGTGCACTTTTCATGTATTGAGAGGCAGCCTGGCATTCAATACACTTTGTGTTACATTGAGAAACTACATTTGTATGATGCTTGGATATGAGAACTTCACACTCGCTTAACTTTAATGGCAAACATATGGCGGGTAGATTGAATAAGGACCAGAGAGGAAGCAGAATTGCCTCTAGTCTTTCTGCCACTTTTGGTATTAATGCCGGTCGAAGGATATGCTGGGAAATTTACCTTTCTATTAGTTAACAGTAAAGAAATACTGTGGATAAATTACATTTCAAACTTGGTAAAATGTGATATTATTCAAAACTTTGGTTAGAAAAATATCATTTTAAAATATTTTTCTCAACATTTTGTTGAAAAACAAACACACAGGCACACATTTATACTGCACCTAAACTTTTTCTTGGATAGGTATTTTTTCAAAATAGACATCAGTGTGCAAAACTAAACGTACAGTACTTGTTTCGGAAATCCTGCATGCGTCCCTCGACTCCCACTCCCACTGTTTTGGCGCATAGCACATAATTCATGAGGATTTTCAAATTGGCACACTTGTAAGAGCATATTCAACACAAGCCATTTCCACAACCATCATGAACTGCTGGTGCTGGATACCGCCATTATCATTGAAGGTTTGTGGTCCAACGTCCTATCAAGGTGAAGGACATTAATCTGTAGGTATGCAAGTGGATCGATTTCCCTTAACAAACCTTCCAGTAAGCTTCAGTACCTCTACAGAATGTCGTCTCTGATAGAGCTGATCAGTTTCACATACTGCGCATACACCGTGCCCTCGTTCTCCTTTGACATGTCAGTATCTACTCATTAAACACCCCCTTCCGATTGGCTGAATTCAGATTAGTCATGACGATGATTTGTCGGACGAGTTCTAAGCCAAAATCAAGTTATGATTCTGTTACGTGACAAAAGTGATGACCCTGGGTTGAGGTTCCCACACTAACGCATTCATAAATTGCTTTATCTGACCATCTGCATGCAAAGAAAACCCAGGCCAGCAACGCAACACTTCACTCCAGAGCACACAACAGACAACACCATAAGAACGTCCCTCCTAAAACTACCAAATTACATTGGTTACCCTCACAAGATACAGGCAGTGTTCATTGGCAAAAGCTATGGTATTTCCAGCTATGGTTAACTCAAAGCTGGTCCCATAAAGAGTTGGACAGAACCAAGACCAGGGGGAAGGTGAACACTAGAGTTGCACTGGACTCACACACAGGCTTCCTCTCAGTTCTAAACCAATTCATTAGCTACTGCTTGGTCAGAAACTAATCAATAGGTGTCAATGACCAATTGGTTGTCAGGCATTTCTAAAATCCCCTAAGACAACCACTGCACCAAGTATATTTTTGACACGTTTTCAATAGTACAGGGGGAAAAAAAGCTTTTTCACAGACATATAGACATACGCAAGAGCAGAGTATTTTAATTCAGTGTTCTTCAACCTTGAGTCTTCAATCAGAACAAACTGTGTATCCTGCTTTTGTTCACGCTGAGCTCTCAGTTCATTTTGTTCTGACACGGCTCTTAACTAAACAGCATTAAATAATTATTCCAGTGCTCAGCTGGAGCATAAAATGAAACAGTTTGTCTGAAGGACGGGACGGGGTTTGACAAACAGCTTCCCAAAATAATGGGGGGAAAAAACTACACATTTAACAACATCAAACATTTCCTCAGCTAAAACGCCCGCCCCCCCCTCAATACCATATACAAAACTCCAACATAACCATCACACACATTCTAGAAATCCTTTACTTTATATTATCTCACAAGCATTCGCAAAATAAGCATGAAAAAGGGAAACGGAGGCATGAACAACCGCTATATTATGCTACACTTAAGAGACGATGCTGCACTTAAGAGACGATGCGGTTTAATATCCAGTGCCGATGCGTAAGCTTTATCACGAGAGGCTAAGGACATCCACCATCTGAGGCCAAAGGCACTAGGGAAATACAGTCTTGCCCTCATCCATTCCCAGCTCGTATTACATTTCACCAGGGTTAAAATACACTGTATAAAATAAGTCTGGACAAACTAATGAAAGCACAATAAATAAAGGATGTTGACTCCATCACTATATTGCTGCCTCGAGTATTTTGAATTGTAAATTAAGCAGAAGACGGATTTATTTATTAGATTTTTGATGCCTTTTTTTTCTTCTTCTTCATCATCTAGAAACTGCATAAATTTAATTAAAATAAATTATCTGTTTGTTATCAATCACTTTCATTAAAAGGGGAAAATTAAATGACTATGGAAACTTTTGAAAGACTAATGTTCAGAAAGATAACAAGCTTGTTAAATCTGTGAAAAACAACAGCATATTTTAGCTCTGCTTTGGGAAGAAAACTTATGAACAATGGCAATTATATTGAAAAAAAACAAAATGTAAATTTGACAGTTCTCAACACTAGGGCAGCTCCTCAAACTGTTCTGAATTACTGAGAAATAAACTCGCTCAAAATAGTCATTTGATGACAGTTAAATCGCCAGATATTTGCAAAATATGAGAACAGAAAATAAATCTCCACCTCTAAATGCAGAATATAAAAACTGGATCCATGGTGACAATTTAAATTAAAATTATCTGTCATTTCCACCAAGTGCTGTGTTGTACACCAGAGCCATTAGTAAACCCAGATATTAATCAAAATCTAACCTGATATTTACCAAATGAATAAATAAAACATTTTCCACAATATTCCCATTGACATTTAATCATAGAAATTCCTCATACCTCAAACGGAAAAGCTAAACCTATCATTGCATTTGAGATATCATCATGATACTCAGTGTATGTTGGACCATAGACCAAGAGAACATTCCTGTTGGACACATGTGGTGATAGCCACCAGAAACACTAAATTAAACTGGAAATACATAAATATATAAATACTCTTGAAGTAACGGTGTAGCGGAAGTTTCTAGGACGCATTTGTTGTACTCTTAAAGAACACAGAAAGGTCACTGCTGTTAAGAAACATTTCGATAGCACATCGTGAACGGCGACATTTAAAAACATGGTAAGGTACACTTCTTTTTACGTGTGGAAGTACAGAACATCATGCGGGTAACTCAATAAATATTAACATGAACTTGATACACATCGGGATGGGCACACAGTTTGCTTCGCTTTGACTTCTATCTGAGGTGAAAAAGAGTTCAACCTGAATTATGAAATGTATGAATATTTTACAGCAACTTCAAAAGGGAAGCTGCCGTCACCAGTGTGCATAATCTACAGGGTCATTTAGCACGTAATAGCATAGCACCTCAGCTTTTGAATTCAATGAGGTGTTCAATGTCTTTAAGCAAATTGCAAGCAAAACTGGGTTATGAACATTATGTCAGTGTATGCATCACTTATTTATTGCCACGGTGCACCTTCCATTTATTCATTCTTTTAAACATTTTTTTATTTTTTAAGTTTCCTTCATGAAACTTGATGTCCTTGAACCAACCGTCTGCACTTAATTCTCCTTCTGGGAAAAAAAAAAATACGCATAAAGTCATGATGAATGGTGATGTAATATTGAGAGAAATTTAGGCCAGTGAAAATGGTAAAAGAAGGGGCAGTTGGCAAGAGGGGAAAGAGAGGAGAGAGTCCCAGTATTCTTCACTCCTCACCTCCTTTCCTCCACTCGTCTCCGACAAGAAAGTATGCAAAACAACCCAAAACAACCTGTACGTTTCAAGTGCATGCACAGTATACAATGTACCTGTCGTTGTGGTTTGCGTCGAGGCATGAATTAATATGTAGCCATTAATATGTAATCAGCAACAATAATTTAGGGCACAAAGATGGGTTTCCGGGGCACGGAGGAGAGGAGGTGGTAGTGGAGGGAGGAGGTGGTAGTGGAGGAGAGGAGGATGCATTTTATGAGTATTGGGAAGCACCCCGAGACCGCAGGATCTGTACCAAAGCCCAAAACAGTGATTCAGATCAAAGGTCAAAGGTCAATTTCTCAGGACCTCTCTTGAGGACTAAACGGGCTGGAGAGGGACCCAGCAGATGAGAGGGGAGGTGTGTCGGGGGCGGGGGGTTTGGGAAGGGGGATGAGGCGAAGACGATCAGCGCGTTTTCCTTGGAGGTGGCGCAGTTCCCTCAGTGGCCCACAGGGGGCGCTGGCTAATGATCCCTGCTCAGTATAATGCTGATGATTTCTCCCTCGTGGTCCTTCATGTGCTCCATCAGTCGCTCCTTGCTGGGAGACTCGTACCCGCAAATGCAGCAGCAGAACAGCAGCACGCAGTACTCCGTGCCCGGGGTGGTCTGGCTGGGGGTCCCGCCAGGGTGGGTCCACGCCGGGGCTACCTCGTCTACCGCGTGGTCTGCGGAGGCCCCGCCACGGGGGTCCGAATGGGGCGTGGCCTTCTCTGCGCTGTCCTCAGCAGCGCACACCTGCTCCCAGGGTTCGAACCCGGGACCAGTGCTCTGAGGACCAGTGCTCTGAGGACCAGTGCTCTGAGGACCAGCGTTCTGAGGACCAGCGTTCTGAGGACCAGCGTTCTGAGGACCAGCGTTCTGAGGACCAGCCACAGCCCTGTGAAGAGTAAAAAACCTGAATAAACCCACACAGCCCTCCAATAAGAAAACAGATGCCTCTGCATCTCTGCCATTATTACTTATGCATTCGAAAGTGAGTTACATGGCTCCCATGGCAGAAATACATTAAACAAATACCATAGAGGCACATACAATAACAGCCAGAACAGCCAGAACACATTGAGCTGATAAAACTGCTAAAAAATACAGTAGTAATAGTTTTAGTTTATATATATCCACCTGGTGTGCCTAACGTTTACCCTTAAGAGCAATATGCATACATCACGCTAACATACACATGCAGCTACCACGACGTTATGCCTCATCATAAAACTCACATTGCCACACAGTGCCACAGTATTATCCACTAGAGCAGCACATCACCATACGCGTAGTAACTGACAGCGTGGAACTAGCTATATATCATTGTACATTCTGTTGAACTCCATCCAGAATGAGGAGGCTACCATTAAAACTACAATGAGACTGAACTCACACACAGATTACAGCGCCACCGGATGCCCAGACCGTATACACTATAGACTCTACTAGCATTTAGCAGACGCTCTTATCCAGAGCAACTCGCACAATGTATTCTGAAGCAATTCAGGTCAAGTACCTTGTTCAAGGGTACAACAGCCATGCAATACATGACAAATTCCATTACCATTATACTACACTCCTGCCCCATTAACAAGTCCTCTTCTCACTTCTGTTTACACTGAAATGGTCTTCTGAGAAGAAGGGTAAAGGAGCTCACCATGCGATTGGTTGATAAAATCAGTGTCGATACTCACCGGCTGCTATGGGAAATGGCTTGGTCGATGGCTCGGTTGACTTGTTGGTAGTTATAATTCTGGTCGCCGGCGTGCTTCCACATGTGCGACTTCAGAGATGGCGGGTGGCTGCACACGTAGCCACAGAGAGAACACCTGCGGCGGCAAAATCAAAAGCGAGAACGCTTTGAGTGAAGTAGCGTTCCTCTGAGCTACGCTGCGTTAGCGCTAGCGAGGATCAACGCGCGCTTAACGGCTCCCTGATGAGCTGCGCGTTTCGCCTGACAGATCTGGCGAGTTTTGGGTCTGAAGGTTTTCTGTTTTTCCTTGAGGGGTTTTCTTTCAAAAAACAGCTTTTTTTCAATCAAGTTAATACTTCAGTTCACAGTTTATTCAAATGGAAACTGAAAACACAGCAGTCCTGATTTACTAAGACCATAAGCACACGCCAAACCAATAAAATGATCAACGTCATGGTATTTTGCTAAAAGGTTTTGCACATGCTAAATCAGGCCCTGCAGCACACGCCCGTCCCATTGCAGTTAGCTCAGGAGTGCAATGAAATAAAGTCCTTAATCTGGAGTGAAAAGGACAGTACTCATCTCTCACCTGTACTCATCTCTCACTGTACTGTTCCACACCTGTACTCATCTCTCACCTGTACTGTTCCACACCTGTACTCATCTCTCATCTGTACTGTTCCACACCTGTACTCATCTCTCACCTGTACTGTTCCACACCTGTACTCATCTCTCACCTGTACTGTTCCACACCTGTACTCATCTCTCACCTGTACTGTTCCACACCTGTACTCCTCTCTCACCTGTACTGTTCCACACCTGTACTCATCTCTCACCTGTACTGTTCCACACCTGTACTCCTCTCACCTGTACTGTTCCACACCTGTACTCATCTCTCACCTGTACTGTTCCACACCTGTACTCATCTCTCACCCGTACTGTTCCACATCTGTACTCCTCTCTCACCTGTACTGTTCCACACCTGTACTCCTCTCTCACCTGTACTGTTCCACACCTGTACTCATCTCTCACCCGTACTGTTCCACATCTGTAATCCTCTCTCACCTGTACTGTTCCACACCTGTACTCATCTCTCACCTGTACTGTTCCACACCTGTACTCCTCTCTCACTTGTACTGTTCCACACCTGTACTCCTCTCTCACCTGTACTCATCTCTCACCCGTACTGTTCCACACCTGTACTCCTCTCACCTGTACTGTTCCACACCTGTACTCCTCTCTCACCTGTACTGTTCCACACCTGTACTCCTCTCTCACCTGTACTGTTCCACACCTGTATTCCTCTCATCTGTACTGTTCCACACCTGTACTGTCCCACACCTGTATTCCTCTCATCTGTACTGTTCCACACCTGTACTCATCTCTCACCTGTACTGTTCCACACCTGTACCCAGCTCTCATCTGTACTGTTACACACCTGTACTGTTCCACACCTGTATTCCTCTCATCTGTACTTTTCCACACCCGTACTGTTCCACACCTGTACTCATCTCTATCTGTACTGTTTCAGTAGCTGCATTCTCTCACCTGTACTGTTCCAGTAGCTGCATTCTCTCACCTGTACTGTTCCAGTAGCTGCACTCTCTCACCTGTACTGTTCCAGTAGCTGCACTCTCTCACCTGTACTGTTCCAGTAGCTGCATTCTCTCACCTGTACTGTTCCAGTAGCTGCATTCTCTCACCTGTACTGTTCCAGTAGCTGCACTCTCTCACCTGTACTGTTCCAGTAGCTGCATTCTCTCACCTGTACTGTTCCAGTAGCTGCACTCTCTCACCTGTACTGTTCCAGTAGCTGCACTCTCTCACCTGTACTGTTCCAGTAGCTGCACTCTCTCACCTGTACTGTTCCAGTAGCTGCACTCTCTCACCTGTACTGTTCCAGTAGCTGCATTCTCTCACCTGTACTGTTCCAGTAGCTGCATTCTCTCACCTGTACTGTTCCAGTAGCTGCACTCTCTCACCTGTACTGTTCCAGTAGCTGCACTCTCTCACCTGTACTGTTCCAGTAGCTGCACGGCCTGATGGTCCTCTGGGTGTCTCCGCATGTGACTCCTCAGGCTGCTCATGTTGCTGGTGGTAAAATCACAGCTGCAGCACCTGTGAGAGAGCGCACGCACACACGCACACACACACACGCACACACACGCACACGCACGCACACGCACACGCAGTTTAAGTCCACTCATTCCCAACGGACAAGAAGGCTTTGGAGGCACAAGAGCTGTGTCATCAGCCATGAGGACTTGAAATCATTTTGACTTTTATCGTTTGCACTTGATGTTATTTCCCCAATCGCTTGCTGACTGGCCAAACTGGAGCCATCAATTTAGTTTTCCTCGACATCGGGAGGGTGAATTCACGTCAACTCCTAAGTCATTTATAGTATGTAGTACTCAGCGCTGATTTTTAACGAGATCAAAACACACCAGTGCCAGCACGCCCTCACGGTATGTCAGAAATGTAAACG
This sequence comes from Ilyophis sp. 1 JC-2022, assembly GCA_022702515.1. Classification (NCBI taxonomy): domain Eukaryota; kingdom Metazoa; phylum Chordata; class Actinopteri; order Anguilliformes; family Synaphobranchidae; genus Ilyophis; species Ilyophis sp. 1 JC-2022. Next base: position 48,997,017 of record CM040400.1, on the reverse strand, counting down.
CCTGCTGAAAAGTTGGCAGCAGATGTAGCTTCCTGTACGCGGTAAAGGTGTCCTACGGCTTCGGATTCCTCCCTGAGTGACAAAAGTGTCTGAGCTCGCTCTCCTACAGTTTCCTTTGAAGAGCAGGGATTAGCAGGAGGGGTGTCATCCTCCGGGGCCATCACACGGCTCTGACCAGCCCCAGGCTCACCATCATACAGGTGACAAAACACAAAGGGCAGGAACACGCACGTTTGTTTTCCAGCCACGAGAACAACATCGGTTTCTTTTTTCGTTTTTTTCACCTTGATTTACCGTGCGCCAGACTGCGGTCTGAGGCCGCATTTTTCTGTACTCGGAAAATCAATGTGGACACGAGAGCTTTATGTTTAAACGGGAACGCCTTGTTTTTTGGGGGGTGGGGGGGGGACAGAAGCACAGAATAATGTTTAGTAGCCGCATCCTTTTATTGAGTTCTTGGAGGTGCTTAAGTAAACTCATCACTGACTGCGAGGAATATGGGCTACAGCACTTCCTGCCCACAATACATTTGCTACAGAATTAGTTTTTGCCAATTCACCTCTCCGGGAGAGGGAACAGCATTCACTCGGCTCTCATCTAGTTCAGTTTTACAAGAGGCCCGGTAATAAGAAAACGGTATGTAAAGGACCGGCAAACACGGGAGGCCAACACAGTCAATGCTGTTCCGCGTGTGGGTTTGTTTGTGTGTGTGTGTGTCATCAGTATGTGAGTTTGTATTGTGAGTGTGCATGTGTGCGTATGTACATGTGTTTTTATTTTTATTAGTTTGCTCGTGTGCATGTATTTCTGTCTGTATGCGCGTGTGTGTGTGTATGTGTGCGTGCGTGTATATATAAGTGTCTGGGTATGTATGCATGCACGTGTCCTTTGTACATCTGATGCCAGGAGGAGCATGACTGCGGCTCTGTTCACTGCCGTGTTTATCAGCCCCAGTCAAAGTGCTGCCGGCAGCGACGTGCAGTGTGTTCAGAGAGTGTTAACTGTTCAGAGATGATTCACTCCAGCTCAACGGATTACACAATTTAATTTAGAGACATATCTCTCTCTCTATCCATCTTATGAAGCACCCTTCAGCCACCAAGGCCAACCGTAACAAACACAGAGAGGCAACAGTTCCCTGCATCAAAATTTATTTTATTTACAGAGGCGTTGTATAAAAGAGCTACATCTCCACATTACAGTGTGTAGTCTTGTGCTAAAAGAAAAGCACCTCTTATGTCTAGCCCCCTCTTCCTTTTATAACCGCAGTACGTGACATGTGCTTGGCAGACTGTCAACAGTGCCTGAATTTATCCCACACTGCCCTCTGCTGGTGGCTTTCAGTACTGAGGCCCACTACTCGTAAAAAGAATGCAGTGAAATGTGAAATTGAACATTGGGTGTCTTATTATCGCGGTTGTCGGAATCCATATTGAGAAGCTCTTAATTTTTCTAATAACCAATTACACAACCCAATTTAAAATACTTTTTCTTGTTTCTCAACACACCCTAATGTCAAACCCCACAATACCGAGTGCAGCAAATTACATTCTCAAATTATGCCAATGCTTATTCCTGTAGAATACTGTTCTTTATTGATTAAAACACATCAACATTCCTAGCTAAGATGTTGACATAAGCAGCATTTCTGGTATTTTGTTTTGCTTTTCCTCCTGTTCAAACTTTAAATGGGCATCCATTTTAGATGTGCACTAGCCTCACAATAACAGAGGGGGCATGAGTGCAAACAGCTAGACTGCATTCTGGGAATTGGTGGCAAATGGGAAAGTTAAAAGGTTGATGAACAGTTCTCAGTACGCCCTAGACTACAACTCCCACATGCACCTCCTGGATACAGCAAGAGGTTTTGTCCAGAGAGTTCACCCTGAGCCTGGAGTCTGTGAAACACCTACATGAACACACACCTGTAGGGAGCAGCACCAGGGCATAGGCCCTGTACTCACCTGTATGGCCTCTCTGAACAGTGGATCCTCCGGTGATTACGAACACCGATGTAGGAGGAGCTAGTGAAATCACACGCTTCACACCGGTACACTGTCACACCCTGAGAAGCTTCTGGAAGATAGAAACAGGGATTGCACACATATATGTTTGCTGCCTTTGTCACTAAATGTGGAGAACATTCAGAAATGTTTCACAGAGAACGTATGTTGCATTTACCAAAACTGTCATCGGAAAACCAACATATGTAGTGATACTAATTCTGTCCCTTATGGGGTTTACCATTGTGTGAAATTGAGGGGCACGGCCAATATGGTTACTATGGTAGCCAGTGCTGTATAATCCAGTGCCACATGACTCACCTTTAACAGCTTTCTTCTCGAGAGAGTCATCTGTGGGCGCCATCGTTTCAATGACGGGCACTATCGTTGCCAAGGTTCCCCCATACCCATGGTCATTCTTATGATTCTGTAGCAGCCGTCTCTGTGAAACATTCATAAAACAGCATAAGTGTGAGAGAGCCCACTGTGAAGTATTAATAAAATCATGGGTGAAAAATCTGAATTCCAGCAGAAATGAATAAAGTTAGCAGGAACCATACATTAAAAAATGAAAAAAGAAACGTGATGTTTTATAGATAGTAGATATGGATGAATAAATAACTTGAAGGGTTTCTTCTCCGGACTTATTTTTTCATCGAGTTCAATAGGACACTTTGTCAGGAGAAACAACCCTTAAAGTTATCCATCCATATCTACAGCATATCTGGCAGCAGAGTGATGGTTTGAAGCTCATTTGATACCTCAGACCCTTGATGCCATTTTAGCAAACCATGTATTCCATACTGTTCCAGCATCATTTACAGTTAAGTCCCAGCCCCCAATTCCCATAGAGATCCATTCAAATGCAGAGACATTATAGTATCGCTTGTAAGAGTACCAGAAAATAAGATATCAAGAGTCTTTTGATGTTGTTGGAAGTCATGGCATGCAAAGGATATGCCACCAAATATTAAATATGATGACTTTATTCTACATTACGTTAAACTGTCCAATATTTGATGCCCAAAAAGGGGGGACTGTACAAAAGGTTCTATAATTTCTAAACGGTTCATCCGGTTCATTCCAGAGCTGTATAAATGTAAGCTATACCACATAAAGCGGCGAAGCGCAGTCATTAAATGCGCCAGTCATGTAACGTGCATCATCCAATCAAAAACTACCTCCATGGATTAAAAGCTTTCAATGCAATACATTCCCCTGTAGCCTATATATTGTCATTGTATTACTGCTCAAAACTATACATACAAGTGGTAAGTCGATGTTAAAACATAGCTTAGGCATTACTATTTCTGTCCGTTGCTTCCCCAAACACAGGCGAGCAATGAGCATAAAAAACGATACCCAATGCAACTTCACCGTTGGACTTACAATATTAGCAATATTTAATTTTAATCAGCATTCCTAGTGTATAGCTACATTTCTACATTAGCCTACATTTTAATTTACACAGTGGAATTTCTATTGTGTGCATTATTAATTAAAAAAGGACGTGTTGCTGTGGACGTGCGGATACAGAAATATTTAAGTAAATGCATGAGAAATAAGAGGTGTGAGAGCGTGCGATCTGGATCAATTGTGTGTGTCCCACGCTCAGTCCGGAATTTTAGGTCAACATAGGCTATCTTTTATAGTCTTACATCTATGTGGGGGCTTGAGCCATGGCGCTAGCCTGCACTACTTGTGTGCGGTGAGACTGCATAGAAAACTCCACAGAACTCAGTTGTAAAAAATATAAAAAACAACGATCTCTTTATTCCAAAAACAGATCCAACAGCAGATAACAGGATTGTGTCAAGACATAGATCTGGAGAAGGGTACGGAAAAATCTCTGCAGCTTTACAGGTCCCAAAGAGCACAGTGGCCACCATCATTCGTAAATGGAAGAAGTTTGGAACCATCAAGAATCTTCCTAGACCTGGCCGCCCGGCCAAACTGAGCAATTGGGGAAGACGGGCCTTGGCCAGGGAGGTGAGCAGGAACCCGAGGGTCACTCTGACAGAGCTCCAGCGTATCCTTGAGCAGATGGGAGACACCAATCAGGCCTTTATGGGAGAGTGGCCAGACAGAAGCCCCTCCTTAGTAAAAGGCACATCACAGCCCGCTTGGAGTTTGCCAAAAGGCACCTAGAGGACTCTCAAACCATAAGAATCAAGATTCTCTGGTCCGATGAAACCAAAATTGAACTTTTTGGCCTGAATACCAAGCGTCATGTCTGGAGGAAACCAGGCACCGCTCATCACCTGGCTAATACCATTCCTACAGTGAAGCATGGTGGTGGCAGTGGGGGTGTTTTTCAGCAGCGGGAACGGGGTGACTAGTCCTGATAGAGGGAAAGATGAATGCAGCTAAGTACACCGAGATACTTGAAGAAAACCTGCTTCAGAGCGCTCTGGACCTCAGACTGGGGCGAAGGTTTACCTTCCAACATGACAACGACCCGAAGCACACAGCCAAGAGAACAAAGGAGTGGCTTCGGAGAAAGTCTGTGCATGTCCTTGAGTGACCCAGCCAGAGCCCAGACCTCAATCCAATTGAACATCTGTGGAAAGAGCTGAAAATGGCTGTGTACCGACGCTCCCCATCCAACCTGACGGAGCTTGTAAGGATATGCCAAGAGGAATGGGCAAAAATATCCAGAAACAAGTGTGCCAAGCTCGTAGCTTCTTTCCCAAGACGCCTTGAAGCTGTAATCGCTGCCAAAGGTGCAGCAATATTAGGCAAAGAGTGTGTACAGATATGTAACCCCTAAATAACCTATTTTTGTCAGTAAAATAAAATTGCATATTTTCTAAAAACCTGTTTTCACATTGTCATTATTGGCTATTGTGTGTAGATGTTTGAGGCAAAAAATGAACTCAAGTCTGTAGTATAAGTCTGTAACGTAATAAAACATGGAGAAGGTGAAAGGGGTGTGCAGACTTTCTGGCTTGACTGTATCTTCTTTGCAGCAATTATAAACTAAAAGTTAAGTGTCCTTCAAAAAACGCAAGGCACTACGGTGAGAAAACCGCGTGGCTCCAAGCTAGAAATACTGATAATTGCCGGATAAAGCAAAAATTGCCTGATTCGAACCGAAGAACGAGGTATTTATCTTAAAGTGGCGGTACTCATTTACAAGATAAGTGAAATCTCAATATAATATAGGCCTATCCTACAAATATGAATCACAAACCATCTTGAAATGATTATTATAAGACAAAAATATTATCCAAAGCAATAACTTATTATATTATTATAATATGTAATAACTGTAAGGGGTAATAATACCATAATGACATAAACCAATAAATAGACTCTATAAAGCCAATACAATGCGTCTTGGCTCCCACAATCTACCTGTAACGTCTCCAAGCTATCTAGGCTACCCTAGCCTACGTTAGCTGCGCTGGCATGTGGAATGAGCCGCTCCTTGGCTACTGTTGAACAATAACATTTCCTTCATGTTTTTGTTCCCTGCTATTAAAACAGAGCGAATGTTGGCACCTAATCAAAAATAGTTATGGTAAACAATCAGGCTACTGTATAAATATTCAGGTCATTCCAACGTCTCACGTAGCCCATTTTAAAATGCTCTTAAAATACATGAGTAACAAAATGTCGTCCTCATATACAGAATATCAAAGGAACAGCACAGTTGCAAAAAGTTACCATCCTAGACTTGCATTGCTCCTAAAATATTTTAATCAAATTATATTAAAAACAACCATAGCGTGATATATATTGTTGCCGTCCGAAAACAAATTTGTACCGTGATATGAATTTATCACCCACCACTACTAGCTGCGCAACATTCGACAGATCCCCTCTCAAGAGGGCCTTTGTTGTATTAATAAAACCACTACTGGAGAGAGAGACGACTTAGATATTAATAAAACAATGCCAGACAGGAGACTAAGTGGACTCCATCCAACTCTCGTACAGTGTCTGAGCAAACTGCCTGGATAACCTTTCCAATAGAGGAAGAAAAAAAAAGAAAGAGTATACGTACTCTAAAAATGTCAAGATTCAGGGCTTTTGAAAAATGTCAGTTTCAAAAAAAGGCCTATATTTTCTGGGAGAATGCAGCGAAATCAGTATATTCTCTGACTGACTGTTGCTTTTAAACAGTGTGTCGAATTAATCTTCACCCGCAAGTCTCAAAACTCGCATTGTTATCAATTTACCTTACCTTTATAATGCACCGTGGGGCAGTAAAGCTATACACGTAAAAGTTTAAGGAAAAAAACCCTTCACTGGAACAAACACTTCAGCACTGTAGCACATTACTGTGGAGTGCAGGATCCCTGGCTAATTCAGACTGGCAACAAAATCTAAGTTTACAAGAAACATGCACGGTCTCCTCACCTTACAAGGCTCTCCAAAACCGGTTCTAGAGAGCTGCAGGTTGTGTTGCTCTTGACTGTTACCCAGCACTTACAACAGTTAAAGCAGCCGATTACCTCACCCGGGGGGTATTTCATGAAGCAGGATTACTGAGTTAGCTGGATAACTGAGTAAAACCCGGAACCCTCCAAAATCTGGAAACATGGACTCACGTAAAAAGAGCTGTTCCGGGTTTTACTCAGTGCAGTTATCCAGCTAATTTAGTAATCCTGCTTTGCGATACAGGCACCTGGGGTGCATTCCACAAAGCAGGATTACTAAATTAGCTGGATAACTGCACTGAGTAAAACCCTGAACAGCTCTTTTTACTTCCAAGTCCATGTTCCAGATTAGAGAGGGTTCCAGGTTTTACTCAGTGCAGTTATCCAGCTAACTCAGTAATCCTGCATTGTGGTATACCCCCCTGAACAGGTTGATTTTAAGATGAAAATAAAAAGCCGCATAGCTCCAGAGGCAGGGTTGAGGAGCCGTGGTATAGCAGACGGCCTAGGTGTGCGTGTAATAGACCCCTCACCTTACTGCGTTGCTTGCAGCGGTGCACCCTGGTCTTGCAGCAGTGGGTCATGTGATTATCCAGGTCCATTCCGTGGCGGGCGGGGCACTGGCAGGGCTGCTTGTGTGACCACCGATGGGGCCTCTTGCTGCCAGGACGGGCCACTGTCAGGTCTCCCACGGGCGGGGCCGCCCTGCCACCGGCCGGGCTCTGGCCATTGTCTCGCAGCTCCCTCAGAATGTCCTCATCCGAGACGTCCTCATTGGTCCGCTCCCGCAGCCTCTCGATGACGGTCAGCAAGGATAGGCTAATGCCTGCATGCGCCGGGCTCTTGGCCATGCCCTCCCTGGCCGTGTCCTGGGTGGGGGAGGGGGGTGTTTGCAGGGCGGAGGGTGTGGCGAGTGTGGCGGGATGCTGTGCCGCCTGAGGGATACAGGTGTCCCTGTCGCTGGTGTTGGCCGGTCCGGCTGCCATCATCGGCATGGCAACGAGGGCCTCGGCGGCCAGCGAGTGCAGGCGGAGACACTCAGACTGCGTTCTCCTGCGAAATGGGGGAACGTTCACCTCTGCCACTGGGGCCTTTTCCTTTTCCTCTTCTTCCTCTTCTTCCTCTTCTTCCTCTTCTTCCTCCTCTTCCTCCTCTTCCTCCTCTTCCTCCTCGCCCAGAGGCCTGGTGTTTGCGCTCACGTCGGCATGCATCAGAAATGGTTCACCAGCGGGCGCCTCCCCAGCCTCAGGCAGGCGCTCCACTATCACACTGTGGTGTCCCGCAACATCGGACCCGCCGCCCATGATCTTCTGCGCTGCGAAGAGGAGACTGCCCGAGCCGGGCGGGCTACGCCCACACCCAACCTCAGTTTCCACGGTGATCTGCAGCTCTACCGTCGGCTCCTCAGCGATGATGAATTCTGGGACGGGGACGGCCTCAGCGGCTGGCCTCCCCTTCAGCTCCTGCTCACGGGGTGTCTCCAACTCGCCACTGCCAACGCTCGTCCGGACTGAGACGGCCCCCTCGGGAGCGGAAAGGGCCGTGGCCTCAGGCTCGGGCCCGTCCTCGAACATGGGGTAGGAGCAGTGGACCAGGCCGGCGTGCTTCCAGGCGTGGGTCTTCAGCACTCGCTGCTGCCCGCACACGTAGCTGCAGATCAGACACCTGTATGAGCCACACTGCTCCCTACTGTACCACTTCTCCTTCAGCGTCCCTCCCTCTGTCCCTTCAGTGCTGGCTTTGTCTGCCCCGCCCTCCGTGCTCACCCGAATGCCCGCCCTCCCCTCCCCAGAGCACTCCAGCTCCGTCCCCACATTGCCCGGAGGCTCCTTTGCGGGATCTTTCATCATGTGTACTCCGCTGCCCAGGTGAAGCCTGATGTGTGCTTCTAGCTCCCCCTGGTGGCGAGAAACAAAAGTGCACTGGGAGCAGGCCAGGAGGAGCGGGGTCTGAGGCTGTTGGTGCTGCTGCAGGTGGTCCTTCAGCAGGGGCAGGTTCAGGCTGGTGAAGCTACAGACGCTGCACTGGTAAAGGGTGATCGTTCTCTCCGGGGCGCCTCCCGACAGGCAACCCACCACCTGACCGCCGGCCTCTGAACCATCCACGTCTTTGGGCTTCTTGAAGGAGCCCCCCTGGCTCCCGCTTACCTCCGTGGGGCCACAGGGCAGACAGGCCCTCTTCCTACCTAAAAGCGGACACCTCCTGGGGCGCTGTTTCTCCACGATCTCGCTCAGTTTCTCGATCACCTGAAATAGGGAGTCTTCAGCCCGCCTGCGAGCCTTCTTCCCCCTGTCTGCGTCCTGGTCCACCACCAGCTCCTGGGTGAAGATCGCCTTCTGCTGCCCCCTGGTGTGAGAAACCAGAACTGTGCCACCACTGGTCTCCATGTCTGAGAAAAAGAAACATAAAACGGGTAAATCACACCAAAGACAATCAATGCGTTTTAAAAAGTCGGGTAGGTGCCGTAGGCTATGGTGACTGGATCCCATTTCAACCTTATTACAATGGCATGGTGAGACAATGAAAAGGCAAAGTTACTTCAGGAAGTCGAGCAATGGCAGTACAATATATCACTCAGATGCTTTCTGACAGCTGCAAACAGTGCGAATATTTTACAAGTGGATACTTGCTAAATACTTGTCCTACTTTTTTTTTTTTTTTAACTTACTGGTAAAATAAAGGAGCATACGTTCAGATATGTGTGTGTGTTGAACATTGAAGTTAAATTCTCCCCGTTACATAATGTCATAATTACAAATAGTTTAATATGTGGTCGTTCTAGTTAAAACGCCATCAAGAGTACAATCAAAAGGAAGTTGAAGTTGGCTGACTGAACTTCTATTGCGACAGCTAAGACCATGTATTACATGCATTTTATCAGATAAAAACATAGAAAGGATGTTGCATATCTCTATTGTTCTGCATTCAAAATAATCATTGGTGAGGGAAATAGCAGTCCTTCGTTATCTTGGTCCTGAACAGTGAACACAAACGATATAATTTTTATTTTTAATTACAATAATGTAATCTTATTTTGTGGCTAGAAAATAACTTTCTAAATCCAGTTGTCTTTTTGTGGACACGGTCACGCAATTTTCCAAAGGGCAACATTACCATCTGAAAGCAATCAGACACAAACTCTGCGATTATTATGACAAAAATACCACACCACGTGGCTGATAATGTGATAAAAACTATCTAACGTTACATACAAGTTAGCAAGAACTATATTAAGCTGGCTAACCTTGCTGCGTCTGAATAAAACCAAGTGAGTTTCGACTCGCTAGTCTGCTACGTAGCCAACTTTGTAACCACCTAAGTTACTGTGATACTGGCATGACGCGTAGATAGAACACATGAATCTAGCTGAAATACAATTACACTAGAAACACATACCAACTAGTTTTCAAGCTACTTATTAACGTTACATTGTCAACATGGTGGTGAGGCAGTTTCCTATCACTTTCCATGGTAAAAAAGTGAGTAAAAAGAAGATTTTAAGGCAAGTTTCTGAGAGCCCGTTGAGACACGCAATGTGGAAAAGGGGGCAGGACAAGTTAATGGCATCTCCTCTGTGTGCCAGCCCCACACGTGTCAAACTTTTACTATCCGACAAACCAAGCGCTTAACACTCGTCTCCCAGCGTACTGTTCAAGAGTTGTACCATTTTAAATAATTGCTTTGGTACTTACTGTTCCGAAAATTCTGCGCGATTTCTGACCTCAACACATGGAAACTTTGTCTGGAAGCTTTCTCCCCTGTAGCAACTGAGATAGCTAACGTCAATGGGTACAGTGATCTCACGCAAATGTTGCCTCAAAATGGCGAGGATGGAGCATTGATCACGTGACTTATTCACAGGTCAGGTGATCATAATGATAACTTTATCAAGACTTGATTTATGGCTGACAGGTGATAAAATGCTGGAATATAGCCTATAGCACTCATATCGTGTTATTATAATGCAATTCAATTCTGATTCACTAACTCCAACGACAACACTTTTTGTTTTATTAAAAAAACCTATCTTATATAATATATTTTGACAGGCCACACACACACACACACACACACACACACACACAGAGGTTCTCTTACCATAGTTGGCCTTATTTAAAGGGAAATTATACTTCTGATAGCTCATAAAAATGTTGGTGTCGAGAAGTATAATCCAACCAGTTACTGTTGAACATCCTCTTGTCAGCTGGTTTTCTATTTAACACTAATAATGACTAAAATGTAAATTGCATAACTATAAGGTGGGGTTAAAGGCAATATAGTATCTTTTATTGGTTATACTAAAAGTTTTAACAATGAAACATTTACTTTAGTTTAAAACACCTTACAGACAGCCCATCACTGTTTCAAAACAAACATCATAAAACATGACATTAAAAACAAATATATACAAGGGGACCCTTTTCTTTTCTTTTTTTCAAGTACACACACGAACACCAACACACAAGAAGAGCTATCATGAATAAAAGGAACATCACCTACAAAAAATGCATACAAAAATGAATTACATGAGTCTACCTGATTTCTACCTCTTCTTCAGAGGCACAGAAGAGTAGCTCTAATATAATTTGACAGGCAAAATAAAAGAAAAAACTTTTCTCCGGCATTACCCAACAGCCTGAGGCATGGAACCAGCTGTTTTGTAAATGTTACACTTAGAAGTTAGTTGTTTTGAAGCATTGAAGCAATACTTCATCTGAAGCAATTCTTATTGAATTCTATGCTGTTCTTTTTTAGAGCAACAGAGCTAAGATGTGATTGCAACAAAATGCAGCTTGGCACTATAAATGTGACTGATAATTGGATATGCTGTTATTTGTGTGTGTGTGTGTGTGGGGGGGGGAGGGCGGAGGTGGGGGGGGGGTTGTACTTTTGGGTATGGACAGGTGTGTGGGGGTGCGGACGGTCGTGGTTCTCGGTACAGACAGGTGCTTGTGTGTGTGTGTGGGGGGGGGGCATTGTTTAATTGGAAAAAAAAACACACACACACACACACACACACACACCCTGTGAATATTGCTCTCCTCTCTTGGGCCCTATCCAGTGACAGGACCTCTGGAAGCTTCCCCATTACACCTCTTGAGTACATGGGCCAGGTCATGTATTAGAAACTGACACGCTTGGGGTTTTCAAGACCCGGAATCACACAGTTCTACATAGTCCCTAAACTGCAGGCAAAATGGTCAGCCTGCGTGGGCTGAATGGCCTTATTAAAAACAAACATTCAAATGTTCTCACGGTTTGTTTTTCCTGGAGGATTCCAATTACTCAGTGGCCAATACTCCAGGTGACCTGTGGATGGCAGTATAAGCCTGCTGGTCAGCTTGATTGGAGTTTGATAGTCCGACGAGTGTTGGCACGGGCGACTGTACGCGCCATTGTTCACATCACACATATATAATAAAAGAGCATTATTATTATTTTGAGTATTATGTGTCTTATTTTTCTATTGTTACTGCTGATAAACACTATTGTATACGCATTACTACAAATCAATGAGTATTTTCAATTAAATAATAATAATAATAATAATGCTTCACCACTAGATTGACTTGAAAATATCAGCTTATAATATGTCATAGGGCCTAATAAAAATCCAAATTTTAGTGACCACAAATGTTCAAATAATGTTCAAACACAATACAACTTATTTTATTTAAAAATATATAGATACTGAATATAAAAAGCCTAGTATAAAATTGACGGATGCAACAATATTCTGATTACCTGGATCTTGATTACCTCTTTGATTAGCTTGTCGTACTGTTCCCATACTATGCATTTCCAAGATGACTGTATTTGTTTTTTTTTACTTAGCTGTTGGTTTTTAGCTCTACACTCCAGCAGATCAGTTTCAGGGGAGAGTAAAGGGTGGAATTATTTACTGCATGGGCTCCGGACCTATAAACCTATTTATTTATTTCTCAATTCCCAGAGTGCTTAAGCACAAAGTTACAAGAAATTACTGCGCTGTTCCCTTTCAATTGCTCAAGCTTGGGACTTTACCTCCTTTAGGCAGTAAATTACTTATTGATCAGTGACTCGTTAGACAGAATAAACAAATAAATAAATGCACACAGGGGTGAAATTCTGCCGCATTAAAACTGGTGCATCTTTTGGTTTTCAAGCTCAACGGCATTTATTTTTCAGATATATGAAACGGTATTCATGCAGGACTAGCACTGGGTTTTGGATTTGACCAAGACCAGGGTTCAAGCCTAACTGTGACCTGGTCGCGCTAGTCTGCTGAACCTCCCTGCAGCCTGTCCGTTCTAAGCAGCCGTCGACACTGCATTTACGACACACTCTTAATGGAGGGAGAGAGTCAATATCTTGATTTAAACGCTGGAATGAAATCGCAGGAGGTTTATGCAGCCGACACAGCCCACTGAACACCCTGTGTATTCTGCAGGCAATTACGCCTTTTGCTGTTGTCTTCTCCGAACATTCAGGTTTTTACCGTGCCTTATTAAAAACAGAGCGAGCCATAGACACTCCTGTTTTACCCGCTCACAATGCTTCCGGTGTAACATTTAAAACAAATATGCTAATATTGCATGTAGATGTGTTGCATAAATAAATTATATTTGTTATATGCAATAAATACATATTACAGTTACCTCCACCCCCACAAAAAAAATGCATTCACAAGATGCAGTGCTCTCACAATTATACAAGAAATTAATAAATGAAAAAAACTAACTAACGGAGAGTTGTTTTTGTTCAACTTAATGAACAGAAAATAAGCGGGGCATAACTTTAAACAGACATTATTCGGGATATCACAGGATCGGTTATCTAATAAACATTTATTTATAGGCAAATTATTTGCTAATGTATAAAATTAACAACATTCAGCCACCCAGATTTACGCCTGATAGCTCCCTCATTTGTATCATTTACTTAATATATTAGGCCAAAAACATTTTTCATTCTTTCCCATGGAAACCTGCAAAATGAATGACTCACGGCATGGTTTTGCATTTATGATTTATAGATGTAATAAACCATGTTTATTAGACCAGTGAAAATAATTACAGGATAAAGTTAAATGCAATATTCCCCCATTTTATGGAAATACCATGCCCAATTACTTCCTTGTAAAAGCAGGATTCAACTGGTCAGGATATTTGCAACTGTTAATCTTAATTTATCCTGTTTATGGTCAGTGAATGGTTTGTAAAGTTATTTTAGCATTTTACTGTAAAACATAACAAATTCCCCTTTAGTCATCTATACATGTTTCATATTCCATATAAAGGACTTAAAAATGTGTACAAGCTGTTCAGAATATCACGTTGAAAGTGTTGCCCATGGTTGTGTTCAGGTTTTATTTTGAGTCATCCTGAGGAGATGTATTACATTTAGTGATACTTTTAAATTATGATTTACCTTTTTAATATATTTAAATGTACGTTCTGTAATACATATGTATATAATTGCCTGACTGATTTGTTTGCCATAATTAATGGATATTGCTTGTTTCCTGTGTACAAATGCTGATTGATCACTATTGATCATCACAAGTTGCAATGGCTAACTGGTATACTGGTCTTTCCCCTTCAGAAAGTATTCTCAGACTCACGCAAAATATTGTTTGAATTGTGTCTCTATCCCAAACTTTCTTTCTTGACTTTCTGTTGCTTTACATTCCTGGCCCATCAGCCGAATGTTGAACCTGTGAAATTACAGACCCACACATTGTAAGAATGTGTTTATTATTTTGTTTGTTAATTGTAATTTTTACTGCTGATAATCATCAACAAAAAAAGGTTGGACACTGGCAGAGAATAATTTTATCTCTATGACTGATAGTAGCTTTAGATATGATGCTAAACAGAATATTGTTACAGTTGGTGCAGCCAAGTGCAGCTAATGTGTTAATGACAAAGCAATACTGCACTGTACAGCATGGGGATGAACATTCAGGTGGACATATGTACGGCTTATTGTAAAATGCTAAATAATTAACTTCTGTCATATTCTACAAGACCATGTTTACCACAGGGCAGTAAGAGCAGTATGCAAATGTTTAATCTGGCTTTCTAAAGTTGGCTCTGCTCCACCGAACATACACTGTGTAGAGAAGATCCTTATTACAATCCTGTAGTGTCATAACACCATATTTCCTGCTTCCGAGCTTTAAATGTGCAGGTTTAATACAGGCAGTCAGAGTCGTTTCCTTTTTGCAGCAGCGGGCCGAGAATAGCTACCTGTAATTACTGTCTGGGATTCGCAGTAAATAGGCCGCAAATTTAACTGGCTTGAAGTTAATTAGTGTTTAATTACAGTGGGCAAAAACCATTATCTTTTGTTTAAGATTATTAAAGGACTTGGAAATTAGCGATCGACATTCGCTGATTGGCTGAAAAAAAGGAGTGGTGTAGTAATTCAGTTATGCTCCTGTGTATGACTAGGGGCAAATGTCCTGGCCTGACTGTGCAATGCATTGTGGGGATTGACGTTTTCATGAATGATGCCGTAAATGTGTGGAATATGTTTGTAACCTTGGATCACCTTGGCTCTATCACCCTGTGGAGTTTAGTGATCACTGACATTATGCAAGAATGATGCAAATGTATTGCATGTAGAGTGCTTCCCAGACTCAATGCTGTTCAAAATAAAGACAACAGGAGACTAGTATGTGATCTTGGAAATACAGTAAAAAAAGAAGAACAATTTCATAGAAAAAGCCTGCTTTACTGATTTATGGTTTTTACTGGCAAAAGGAACATAAAGTACTTATTGTGAATACTTTTATAAAGATTCACCAAACCTGTTTATTAATTAACTGTAGATTAATTAAATAAACTTTACTGGGATGTTTTCCACACTACATTAGTGACGAATAGTACTAACACAATGGTTTGCCCACTATTTAAACATACAGATTTCTCCCCTTTCCTCTGTGTGAAGACAAACCATGTTCCATTACATTAAGCCGCCAACGGAGGGTGCTGTTACCCACAACTGAAGCACTTTACCGTCATAAATATGCTCTGGTGACTGGATGTCTGATTTGTCTTTCAGAATCTGTTTCCATGTGTAAAATCACTCACCTCACTGACCCTTTAAGCTTTTATTATCATTTAAAAGTAAAAAAAAAAAAGAGGAGCTACAAAGGATGCCAAAAGATAGGTCAAATGCTTATGCACCGCAGAGAGCAAATTCCAAAAAACTATAATAACCGATACGGTATTTTATGGTGTGGCCCAAATTGGCTTTTCAAAATGTTTAAATCCCAAGAGTTCTAATCGCATTCTTCATATATTTTTAAATGAAATACTACTGTTACAATGTGTCTTGGTTTGGGATAACTGTAGGACAATGCATCTGGAATCACTTAAAGCTTATGACAGGAGTCTGCAACCCTGGGCCCGTAGAGCTTGACGATCTGCTGGGTTTCATTCCATGATAAAACCAGCAACTGACTCAGACCCAAGTACTCAGGTAGAGAGGCTTGGGAGGTAATCAACACCTTGCCCTTTGAAGAGTAGGTTTTTTTTGGAATGTTGTTTCAAAATTCCAATTCAGTGTTCTAGAACTTCTAGCAATCAGTGATTAACGAGGAAAAGCAGGAACCTCTCCAAGACCAGGCTTGCAGGTGAGCCGGTCGCAGTCCTGCAGCCAGGTACATCCCTTTGGACAGTCCCCGGTATGAGCTGTGTGTGCAAGCATGCAGGGGGGAGACATTACCTCATGCTACTGCGTATCATTGGGGGGGGGGGGGGGGCACTGACTAACTGGATCGATAGCCCAGAACTCTCTTTGATTCTGTGCAGCATTTCGGAATTAGTTGTGGTAATTTACGTCTCCTTTTAAAAAAAACAACTGCTTCCAGGTCTTTGTCTCTTCCTCATCGCCTCTGCTTGCCGTTTGTGTGTGTGTGTGTGTGTATTTGTCTACATGCTTTTGAATGTCTATACAACTCTGTGTAGGTGTATGCATTTTTGTGTGTGAATGTGTGTGTGCGAGACAGTGAACATCCATGTGTTTCAGTGTGTGTGTGTAATATGATACTGTTTGTTTGGTATCCTTTTGTCATTGTTAAGGGCATATTCAGCTGGCACCGAGGCACTGGATTTGCTCACATTTTTCCCTTTCATTTTGGCCCCTTTTCATAAAACACATGCAGCCATAAGCACCACTGATTCAAGTCCCTTTGCCGTATTTAAAAAAGCAGCAGGGGATATCGCAGCCTTGGTTGTTGGCTGCTTTAATTTCATACATATAAATATACAGCACAAATCACACGATTGCACCCACAGTCGCCTGTATTATGTTGTTTGTCAACTAGAGAAGCAAACACGATCCTAATAAAAGTCATAAAATGCAATATGTTATTCATTTGCATGCATACCTGCAAAGCATTGGCTCTTCGACATGGTTTATGTCACTTTAAGAATGCATGTCACCCTAAGACAGAACAATATTAATGAGTTTGATTATCCTGTTGTCAAGCAGGTTGTGCATTCCAATTTCCTGTTTTTAATCATTACAGTAAAATATCCTTGCCCAAGGGCATTTTTCACAGTTTTACTCTCTACAAAATGAAAGGGAAAAATAATAATTGTTTTTGCAAGATTTAATAACATGCAATAAAAGCCAGCCAACCACATTCCCCCCACCCCCCTCTGTAGTCAATCTAATTTTTATTGTAAAACATTTTTGTATTTCTTTTTTTTTAAAGATTACTAGCAAACACTAATAAATATTCTAGCTTCCTTAAGGAGGGCTAATTCTGTCATGTTGATGAGGTATCCCGTAACTGTCTGGCATCATTATCGTTCCGTGCTTGTGATTAGGGGGGGTGGTGGATCTTTTTCATTTTGGACTCTCATCCCAACATGACCCCCTTAACGGCCACCTGCTTCTCGAGCGCCATCCTCTTCTTTTAACCCTTTGAAAAGGAGGTTCTTGTTGGAATGCTTTTTACACATTCTAAGTCAGCGTTCTAGAACTCCGGTAGTGATTGTTACATCAGCATTAGCATGTTCAGTTAAGAACATTCCGATCAACATATTTGTGATCTGACACCTTGGAGGGTCAAACCCGGTGCCTGTAAGGGAATTCTGTGTTCAGTGTTCCCGAAACCATGTCCCAGCTATGGTATGCAGAGTCAGCCAACAGCAACAGCACTCCAGGAAAAGTTCTTTTCACCCTTTACTTAATATTGAACATCTGCACCCAGCACTCTCTCTCTGTCTGGTACTTTCACAATGGAGACAGCGCTCTGGAGATGTCCTTTGGTTTCTTGTCACTGTTGAGCCTAATTTAAAGAAACAGTTCACCCTAAAAATGAATGTTATTCAATGTTATTTCTTATCTAGAAAAATGGCTTTTAAACTGACAATGATAGCTCGCTGTAGAGCCTCTTTGTAGATTTGACTTATCCGTCAAAAAGGCTTCACAAGACCCCAAAACTAATAGAAGTCTAAAATTCCGTTATGGTTCTGCTTTAAAACCCTGAAAACAATAAAAACTAATGTCCTCATTTGTGAGAATGGGTCATTTGGATCCTGTATGTGCAGTTATATCCACAACCATAATGATATAGGCCTAACCTTTTAAACGATCTCATTTTCATTAGAAACGTGCTAACAAGATAAAGTTTCTTGCAGAAAAGATAAAGATGTAATTTTCTCCACATTATTTTCAGTTAAGAATATAAATGAATAACACTATATTTTATGGTGAACAATTATTTTAACTGCAAGGGAAGCTAATGTCCAGCTAAAATCACACACAAAATCCCTTGCAATCACCCTTGCGAGGACACGTCGTCATCGTTGGTTACGTGTCGCAGCAGGGAGTTTAGCATCGGTGGTATGATGAAATCTTGGTGAAAGTAAATGTCATATAGATGTGAGAATACACACGAGGAGACCTTGGAGATTCACTAGCTTCTCAGCACGCAGTATTCTCACAATGTCACTGCAATATTGTTTCCCAACTATTGTACAGAAGCAATACTACTGCTGATACAATTGGAATGCTGACAAAAAATGTACAGGTAGACAATCTGGTGCCGCATTCAACCTATGCACACAGAGGATGATGAGAAACTGTGTGTGTGTGTGTGTGTTTGTGCTATTGTTTTACTTGCCATATTTGTATTGTTTCCATAGAGGCTGGTTGATAATTTATGCATTGAATCCGGATTCAGCACCTTTTCCCAACCATAAAAATGACAGTGACCTTTAAACAAAGGGCTGGTTTGTTGGGTTAATTAAGAGAGAGGGAAGGGGAGAGAGGGAACAGTCATCCGTTTTTTTTTATGAAGGAGTACGGCTCACTCACACCTCCTTTCCCTTCTGCCACCAAACCACTGGAAGGGGGATCGTCACTCTCGCAGCGAACCAGCAGTTTGCAAAGCAAGCAGCGGATTATGTGAGACGTCCCATATGCAAAAGGTCTGTAAAAATCACATATGATCGCATACTTGCAAAGTTTTAAAAATATATGTTGATTAGTATACAATTCTTATACAATCGCTCAATGTTATTTTATAGGGAGTACCATGTATGTTAGGGAACTATTTAATTTTAGTATGAAATACTATATACTAAATAAATACCACATATTTATTTTCTAAGTTTTGTATATGGCATATGTTATTTGTATTGCATATGAGGCAAGCCCTGGGCTCGCACGCGTTAGCATTAGCACTGGAGAGGGGATGTTCCAGGCACAGCGACCCTGTGGTGTACTCCAGTGTTAATGACCACCACGGCTGTTTTACCCTCCCCACCCCCCTCTCCTTTACTCACCACTCGGGAGATCTGCTTTCACAAAGGAAGCCGCTGAAAGGTCCAGCGCTACACAACTGGGTATCATCCTCTGCACAGCCCTGGGTAATCAAACTCATTAATCTACATGTTGTAGAGACGGGTGGGGGTGGGGGGGGTTATGAATAGTAATTTAGAAATTAATGTGCCACACGATAGCCCTCCCACATGCCTCCCCTCACCATGCTATTATACACGTTTCCCTTTCCCTCTTTTGGAGGAGCGAACAGAAATATGTACGATAGCATTCAAGAAAACAGCGTCCCCTAAATATGACATCATCACTGCTGACCCAAGCTCCCCACCCGTTTCCCAGGGCAGTGACCCATACAAACTGGTGTATGCGGGCCAGTGGAATTTCTACATTCTCCCCTCAGCGAGCTCCCACACATGTAGTGGTTCGTGATGACAAAGCAAAACCCAGAGGGAGCGTCTGGCTGGATGTGTTAAGTATTTGTTAATTACTTAACACATCCAGGCTGGGCCCTTGGTGTTGTAATTCTCAAATTTACACTTTAATGTAAACCACAGATGGTCTATATGCGTAGCAGATATTCAGATCCACATGCTTTGCATTGAAAGTTCCGTCTCTGATATTGTTGCAGCCCTGTGTTCAGACCGATTGGCTAGTGTGATGTACAGTAGCTAGCACAGACCCTGCCCTTAGTTTTAAAAATCATATAGGAATACTGCACAAAGGTTTGATAAAACCAGCAGGAATCTGCCTGTCCCGCAGGAACACCAACATCCAACAGGTTTAAATTAGTCAGGAGTTTGATAAAAGCTATAGGAACCAAAGGAGAAATTCTGCAGGACAGCTCCTCACAGCCCAGCAGGAGTCCTCACACTGCAATACAAAGTCTGTCTTAGCAAGTATTAATCCTCTTCTCAGGTAGAAAATATTAACTTGTGAAATTGTGAAAATATTAACAAGTGAAATTGACAAATGCTGAGTGGGCAATCTTTTTGTCTTATTTAGCAAACAGAAGATTTTAAGTTTAAGTATAAGACTAAAATACTTACTATGATTGACTTTTCTTTTTGGTTTTTTGCAGTGCACCTACAGTAATTTGACACTCCTGCACAATTCCTGCAGGACACCTCCACAATTCCTTCACAAATGGCAAAACTTCCTGTAGAACGTTTTTTTCAAAAAATGATGATAGCACCAGTAACCGGAACTGGAACCTTACCGGCCGGAATCTTCCAGTGAAGACAATACAGAGGAAAGAACTAGAGTTGAATGTCTGGCGAGCATATAGAATCTTTGCAGGTAAAGCCAGGATCATTTTCGCTATACAAGGAGATTTCTTAAAGAGGTTTAGATCCGGTCCAGACTTTTTCAGCGGCAGGAGGAGTTTTTCAGCGATAGGATAATTTTGTTCAGCGGCAGGAGGAGTTTTTCAGCGGCAGGAGGAGTTTTTCAGCAACAATTTTTTCAGCGGCAGGAGGAGTTTTTCAGCGGCAGGAGGAAATCTGTCAGCGGTCACGTTTCCCGAATGATCAGATGGCACGGTTTTGTATGGAGGCGGGTTGGCGGGTTTGTGTAGCTGCGGCCTACGGCGCCTCCCTTTGATACCGCCGCGGTGCTGCTCAGCCGAATATCCGCACAGATGAAAGGAGAAGAACTTAAAAACAGAACAAAGAGGTTGAGAAAACAAAGGGAATCAGGTCGAAATAACAAACAAGCAGAAGCGCTTGTGTTTCACAGAGCAGTTCAATGTGCTTTTCTCTCTCTCTCTCTTTCTCCCTCTCTCTCCCAAATATGAGAAGAACAAAGAAGTATGATCTGTCGTTCCATTCTTCTTCTTCTTCATTCTCAATGAGGACCCTTGTGTCATGTAAGAGTGCGGGAGAAGGTAGTAAGTGTCTGAAGCACAACCGATTTGTTTTAGCGGTGAGCTATCTGTCATTAAACAACACTTTGTCTTGTCGGTTATCAACGCTCTGACTAACTTGTGTCTTTATACCGCAACTTTGTTTTGTTAAAGTGCACAGCAGATGTTTACAAAACCAACACTGATGGACACTTTCAGTATTACACATTTTTTCACAAAATAGAAAATTAAAAAGAGCAGAAAGAACTCTTCCTCAGTCCTCCCTGTTTGTATGTGTGTGTGTGTCTTGTGTGTGTAGTAGCTTTTCAACACATCCGAATACATTACAGTTAAAGGAAAGCAAAGTTGTGCTTTATGAAGTGATCAGCACTTTACCAGAGAACTATGATTTAGCACGGCTGTCTATATGTAGGATGAAATAAATCCCACATTTCGGTATGATTTGAAATTTATCTCCTGGCATAGCATTTAGCTTTGACATAATGATCAGACACTAATGCAATTTATGTTCTAAGAGACCGGGGCCCATTCTTGCACAATAAATGAAAGATTTTGGCCATTTTTTTAGCACCCCACTCACAAAGCTTACAGGAGGTAAAATTACACGGTGTGATTTTAAAGCCCTTGTCTATGAGAGTAAGGCATTTTAATTGAACGCTAACTACTCACAAAGTGCATTCTTTCTTGACATTTCTTTGATGTGTGGGTAGTGTACGTGGGAGTTAGCTGCATCTATCTCAGGATGCACTTGTGACCTGATAGATACTACTCACAGCTTTGAACGCCACCCACTGCGCCTTGATCAGATGTTAACTTATGCATTTCCTACACATATTCAGATTTTAATCACAAGGAGATGAATCAGATTCTGTCAGATCATTCGGAGAGAGCGAATACGCCTTTGATCCTGTATGTTTTCCCGGAAAAAGGCCTCAAAAAAAGGTTAGAGGGGCCTTCAACCCCCCCAGTACAGGAAAAAAAACAAATCAAGACCCCAAACATCTGGAAATAGAATAGTGATGTTAAAAACATGACTGTTCCTCAAAAGCAAACATAAGCTCCAGAATGAACTGAGGTTTTTTTTAGATAATTCCCATCACTTTGACAAATTAAATTAAATTTTTAAATTATTTTTTTTAGCTTTTCTGTTTTTCCTCCTCTGCTATCCGTGTTTGCCACTAGTTGTCTGAGATTTTTCCCATCTATTTAAATTACGCTGGAGGCCATGTTTCAGCAGCTAAACAACCAGAAACAACTGAAAGTGTTTACAGAGATTTTTAAAAATCCCTCAACAGACCAGAAGAAGAAGAAGAGATTTGTACTTCAAATGCATTGTGGTCTCTGTCCAAGAAGAAAAAAAAACACCAGTGCGTGCGTGTGTGTATCTGAGTGACAGGTGACATTTTGAACACTACAGGGGGGATGGATGTTGCATTTGCTCACTGTCCAGCTCAGGCAGTGTGTGTTGTGTGCCTTGGAAGAGTCTGTAATCCCACTTCCCAATCCATTCAGTGAGCATTGACTGTTGCCCATCAATCTTGCCTGTCCATAGACGTCAGCAACAGCACACCGAACATGCACTACCTCCCACACGAAGAGATCCCAGTGGAAGTTCATGGTTTGTACAGAAAACCTTTTATGCACTCACAGTCCATGAATGCAATGGAAATAAAAACCTATTGTGACAGAACTGAAACAAAATGATTGACAGAAGAACGTCTCTGATTTAGTGGTCATTAAGTGGTCTTTTCTCTTCATCTGATATTCTAAAAGGAAAGGAAGCAACTGTACAACATTTAAAATCAATCATACTATCCTGAAGTGCTTATATTGCCCTGACTCAGAGAATGACTTATCGGCACTGTGTGGATAAATGTGTAACATTGGGCCTGAATTACCCTAAAACAATGTTCTAAACTGGCAGTCCATTAAGTACTCTCTAGTAAGCTTGCTCTAGTAAGCTGGATGTTCGGTTGAGGCCTGAACATATCAACTTTCATCCCCCTGAATATGTAGTCCTGGTACTATGATCCACTCCCTCTCTGATTAAAACATATTTAATAGACACCAAAAGGAAGCACATCTTGACAATAATTTTCAGGTAAGCCAAACATAAAAAAAAGAAAAAAATTTCATAATTTTTTTTTACATTTCTAAGAGAAAGACAGGGCTTATTATCCTCCACCGTTGGCACGGTGATAAAAATGTACTTCTTATTCATCTTACTAAAGGTGTAATAAATGGTTCTAGCAGCATTATCATCAATTTTGTGCAGGTACAATCTGCGAGGATCACTCACTTCAATCATACTGCAGCTGTCTGCCATTGAAGGGAGCTCATTTTTCAAACACATAAACTGCTGAAATTAACACAAAAAAAGAGGGAGGAAGAAGCAGCACACGACATGGCCTTTAGGTGGAGCCAGTGAGCAACTTTAGACTTATTGAGGCAATCTGTGTGTGTGTGTGTGTGTGTGTGTGTGTGTGTGTGTGAGAGAGAGAGAGAGAGAGAGAGAGAGAGAGAGAGAAAGAGAGAGAGGGGGGGTGCAGAGAATGAGAAAGAAAAAGAAGAAAAATAAGGGAGGAGAGAAAAAATATAATTTATATCATTGAGAGCGAGAGAGAGAGAGAGATAGAGAAAGACAGAGAGAGAAAGAGAGAGATAGAAAAAAAGAGACCAGAAGAATGCCTATTAGAGCAAGAGAGTGAAGATAGAGACAAACAGAGTGAAAGTAAAAGAGTGACACAGTGGGGAAAGGGTCACTCTTGGATGCTGGCTGCTTGTGAGTAAAGAAGGGCAGATCAGAGTACAGTGGCAGCCAGATGGCACTTTGGGGAAATGAATGACAGCCATTACCTGGACAAACCCTACTCTTCTTCCTCATTCACTAATCTCATCTGCCTCGTCATCCTCCTCCACCTCAAAATCGCCCTCCTCTTCTTCTTCTTCTTCTTCTTCTTATGTGCTGAGGACACATTCCCAGGAGAATCCCGGCCTGAAACAGGATTACTGCTGTAGTACTGTAGAGGCTCAGTGTACACTGGCAATAGCGTTGGTTTTGGGCTGAAATTAAACTGTTATAATAAAGCAAAACAAACAAACAAACAAACAAACAAACAAAAAATTTACACTGTACAATCTTCTGCTTTAATTCAAACACAGTTTTTATAGATCCACTCTAGATAAAAGGTACTCTGTGAGTGTAAAATGTACTCTTTCAGAGTTTATTTAATTCTGTGCATTTTGCTGTGTGCTCAGAAAAAAATATACAAGTGAAGAAGTTGGTTATTAAAAAGTCAAGGTTATTAATAAAGCCTTGCGCTCCATATTTTGGTCTCTGGACATGAATTACTACAAATCAAAAAGTTAAAGTCAAAACAAAGTCTAGATTGGCTCCCTTTTAAAGTCGGCCTGTAGACCGTTACTCAGAGTTTATCTCTAACTGCCGTTATAACCATACGACATGGTACCTTTGTTGAGTTCAACCATGATGTTGGGGGAAAACACAGGTGTGATAATGAATAATAGAATGTCAGGTTGTTTCATGTCGAGCGCTACACACAATAAATCCCGCCTCCACTCCATAGCTTTCCCCAGCCTCGAAATCAAGGACAGGTTTTGTTTTAGATAACGCACCATGATCCTAATGATTTGGTTAAAATGAATAATGATGAATAAATGACTACTAATAAAGGCACTTCCCCCTCCCTCCCTCAAACAGTTATATCATATGATAATGAATTTTAAAAAGTGCGGTTATATAAATGTTTTTTCAAAAGAGGTGAAAGTTTAACAGCCCACACTTTAAAATCTCGAGCGTCTTTTAAAACACAAAGGGAGGTGGATGGTATGAAATGAACTCATGCCGCTGGCTTCGACAAATATGAGTGAGAGGTTTTGGATGAGCACTTGTGCTTCAGGAGAATGTGCTAATGGCCTCTGATTATCCAATGCTACACCCACTCACTTCCTGGGTTCGTCTGAGGACTTTTTTTGGGGGGGGGGGGGGGGTTAGCCATACTTATTCACACTTTTTAATAAAAATTTAAATTTTTCTGCCATATAATGAACATTTTGTACATTACACACATTGGAAATCACATAATATGTGCTTATACCAGACTCCCTTATAGACAGACACTTTACACGGTTTTGCATATGCTAATTAGCATTGAGTGCTTTCAGTACACAGCACATACAGTACTATAACTGTAACATTAACATTAAAGTTAAGTGTCTTATTCAACCATCCAGCAGCAATGCCCCACTTAGGAGTCGAACCTGCAACCCAGCAGAGAGTTCCTTAACCCCCACCCGTAACAAAGCTGAAGATTACACTGTAAATAACTTTTTCAGTTTTATTGAGCAGCACAGTGTAGAGAGACCGGAAGAACGGGAGCGAGAGAGAGGGCGAGACATACGACACAGGTCGAGAGGTGGGATTTGAACCGCCGATGACGCGGCTCACAACAAGCATGTGGATAATGCTATACAGGCTACGCCAACAAGACACCACTGTAAAGAATCCGTGAGAGTTTTAAGTGGGCTTTGGTACAATGGTGCTCGCAGAGAAGAAAATACTGCTTGATTTTTTCCATCAGGACTCACACACGGTCATCCATAATCCATTTGACTTACTTATGTTTTTTCCCTTTTTTTTTTTGGGAAAAGGTTTTGATCGCATCCTTTTACGGGCCTTTACTGCGTGGCAGACGAGAGCGGGCGGACGGAGATCATTTTCATCTCCACTTCAAAATGCATTTCATAAATATTTATAGCTCTTTCATATTCATCTGTGGAGAACGAGGCGATGGTGTCGGGCCTCTCCAGCAACAGCGCTGGAAAAAGCCTCGTCTTTTCCCTCTTCCCTCTCTTTCCCTATTTCTCTCTCCCTCTTTCACTCCTTCCCTCTTTCACTCTTACCTTCTTTCACTCGTTTGCTCTTTTCCTCTTTCCTACACCAACTTTCTCACCTTTGACCAATGAGACTTTCTCTACAGGGCAGTCCTCTCAGGCTCCGCCTACTTCAAAGATAATAATGAGACCGTACTTATGAGGCAAATTAAACTTTCTGAAATGTACTAAGTCACTTAGTATAATCTAGTATAAAATGTGTTTAGGTAGTTCCCAAAGGTGGCAATCAAGTAAGCTAAATTGTACACTAGCCTTTTACATCACAATACGTGACTGGCCTTACAACTTAGAAGATAAGTGAATAAATCGGGATTAAGAGCAACAGTGACCCTAGAGGCAGGAGCTAAATACAGAAAACCCACCAACGTGAAAACCTGGGATCGACTGTAGACTCGTTAATAGTTTAATTTGCACTGCAAATAATTAAAAAAAGGCTCTCTACTACACGGGGGCATCTTGGTTTACATATTTATTTTAAAACCCCAGATGCCCCCCATACCGTACGTATAGGAGAAAAACAGGGTAAAAATAATATTCTGTGGCGTCGCCTTTCCTGGCTCCCGAACACCAGTCAGGAATAATTTTTGTCCCTTCTGTAGGAATGACAACAAAGCAATCACAGCATGCATGACCAGGGCCGGCTGTAAGCTATTGGAGGCCCTAGGTAAAAATGTATTTGGAGGACCTCTTTTGAGTTAGTATATCTCACTCAGGTACGCACCACGGGGTGCAGGTTCGCGATTATGGACCGGAGGGTTGGTCCTCCAAACAGATGGGGTCCTTGGTGATCGCCTATGCCTAGAAATGGCCATGAGTATAACTCTGTATGGAGGACCAGTTAGAAAGGACTGGGCTATCTCAAATAGCAGGAGGAAGCGGTCCTCTGTACAGTAGCTGTGAGTGTGTGTGTGTGTGTGTGTGTGTGTGTGTGTGCGTGTGTGTGTGTGTGTGTGTGTGTGTGTCATTTCTTTTTCTCACTCCCATCTCAATTAGCGGTTTTCCGTGATTTCTTTTCGCCTGTGTCTTCCCCAGCGCTGGATGCGGTCAGATCCGTGGAGATGATGATTTTGGGAACAGATGCTTCGTTCCCCACCGAGTGTAATTAAGGAGACTCACCACTGATCGGGCTTAAAGAGACACGGGACCTGGGAACATTTAAGGAGACGTTTAAACATTTAAGTGGGTCCGGTTTCTGCTGTGCTGGGTGAAGGGTCATCACCAGTGTGTCTGAGACAGAGGAATCCTCAGCAGTACAGTGCTACACAGTATAGAGTGAGAGAGGAAGAGGAGGAGGAGTGAGGAAGACTTTAGAAAAAACTCCCCTCACACCTCACACGTCTCCCTCTCTCTCTCCCTCTCTCACATCCCCTCAAACATAACCTTTCTCTCTCTCTCTCTCCCTCTCTCTCACATCCCCTCAAACATAACCTTTCTCTCTCCCTCTCTCACATCCCCTCAAACATAACCTTTCTCTCTCTCTCCCCCTCTCTCACATCCCCTCAAACATAACCTTTCTCCCTCTCTCTCTCCCTCTCTCACATCCCCTTAAACATAACCTTTCTCTCTCCCTCTCTCACATCCCCTCAAACATAACCTTTCTCTCTCTCTCTCCCTCTCTCTCTCCCTCTCACATCCCCTCAAACATAACCTTTCTCTCTCTCCCCCTCTCTCACATCCCCTCAAACATAACCTTTCTCCCTCTCTCTCTCCCTCTCTCTCCCTCTCTCACACCCCCTTAAACATAACCATTTAAAATGCCCTCAGTCTCTTTCTCACTCTCTCTATCTCCCCTCTCTCCCTCCCTCTCACTCCATCTCTCACATCCCCTCAAACATAACCATTTAAAATGCCCTCCGTCTCTTTCTCTCTCTCTATCTCCCCTCTCTCCATCCCTCTCTCACATCCCCTCAAACATAACCATTCAAAATGCCCTCAGTCTCTTTCTCGCTCTCTCTATCTCCCCTCTCTCCCTCCCTCTCTCTCTCTTTCTTACACACACAAACACATTCCCTCAAACATAACCATTCAAAATGCCCTCAGTCTCTTTCTCGCTCTCTCTCTCCCCTCTCTCTATTTCCCTCCCCCTCTCTCTCTCTCTCTCCTTCACACTCACCCACGCACAAAAAGGGAGATTAAGCACAGCTTAATTTAATGCAAGTGCTCTAACCCTATAGTTTGTTTATACATGAGGCAGATGCTACATAATTTATACCCTCTTCAGACATACTATACATACTGCATGCTCTATGTGTACACTACAGCAGAACACAAGATATCACAAAAACTAGGCACTGTGTAGTGATAGTAAGCGTACAGGGTTAATACATACAAGCAGGTGTGTGAGTGTGAGAGAGAGAGAGAGAAATGAAAGGATAGGAAGATTGTGTGTGCATGTATACTTCAATTCCCTAAATATACTGTTTGTAAATTAGGCCTAGAAGTCAAATGACAGCTAGACATTTACTTTGTTTACATATAACCTCCTCGAAAGGCACAAAGAATTCCCCAGACTATTTCTTAGCTGTTGACCATTAATAAGGAAAAAGTATGCTATGCCATCTCGACTTCCCCCACTCTCCCACAAAACACACACACGCACGCACACACACACGCACACACATACACTCCACTCTACCTCCTGTTGAGATGCATCACGGAAGTTTGAGGAAAGATGTTTCACTAAGGAATTAATGACAGACCCTGTTAAAAATTCACTTGAATTGCATGCAGTGCAGACAAGTGTGTACGGCAACAGAGCTAACAGATTACAGTAATTATTCAAACCCTGCAGAAGACTCCGCCTCTGTTTTCGCGGTGGTCCTGCAGACACTAACCGGCTGTATGCCACACACAGAACGGCCAACCGTCAGTCAGCTTCGTAACCCATAGCAACCCATGAAGGATGAGCCCCGACTGGGATAGCATTATATAGCAAGAATGCTACTTGCCATGACAGTAGACCAACTTTACCTGTGTCCACCAAACTCCAGGCCCTTGTTCTCTCTTTTTCATCTCAATCTCTCAACAGTCTACACCCAGAGAACGCATTTTAAAAACGAGATTGGCATTAGTTTTTGTGACGGGTTCAACAGCTGCCTTGTTATACACCAGAATAATTAGCAGCGTACGCCCGTATTAATTAGCAATGAGTGTTTTCAGTCCATTAATCAACATCGGGGGAAAGGAAGCAATCCATGCGCTGTTCACAAAGTAATTTCTTATGGGCCAAAATAAATAAATAATGACATTTTTAAAAAAATCATTCATTTATGCAAATGATATTTGTTTATAAGTAAATAAACTGAGAGGGTTTCCGAAGCAGGTGGTGTGTTGCGAACAAGCACTTGATGAGGTGATGCAGAGAGAATTAATTAGGACTTCGGCGGTAATTAGACGCAATAATTTGTATGATTAGCAGGCGGCTTAAGAATGAAGACGCGCGCGTAGCGGAGCACACGCATGCGGAGCGGCCAACGATTAGCGCTTTTGTCTGTTTGCTCGCACGCGTGAGAGAGCTTACTCGTGTTTATGGGGGGACGTGTCATAAAAGCGCTGACTCTGCGAGCGCTAATTACAAAATGGGCAGGGCTAGGGAGGAGCAGGCCAGGGGGTCTTTGCTTTTATCTTCACCCTTCTGTCACCTCCCTGAAAGTGAAGGGTAAACGTGCACACTCAGCACTTCTAAATTTGGAGGAAACTTACAGTGCATCATTAAAGCAAGAACTTTTTTTTTTTTTTTGCTGTGTATCATTAAAAGTACAGAGCATAATTAATCTGCAGATAGAGTCCATCTCTCCTCTTTACTGCCTTCAGTAAAAAAAACATACTTTATAATACATGCAGGAATTAAAAGCCTGTGAGCGGGAAATGGTCAGAGTACTGGCTCTGTTTCTTATTCCCCTTTATTATTTTTCACACACACACACACACACACACACACACACACACGCACACACACACACACACACACACACACACACACACACCTCTGTCAATGTAATTCTAAAGACTGTTTATGTATGATGCTGTGAAATATGGGGGCGGACACAGTACCCCCAAAACCTCCCACCTCTACTTTCTAAGCTGCCAGACATTGAAGCAGGGGCTGAATCCCCATCTCACAGACAAAAACCACCCGTCCAATAAAAGCCTTTTGTGATTGGGTACTGGTTCCCTTCCTCTAAGATGCCTTCTGGCAAATATCAGAGAGCATATTGTGGTGTGGAAGCGAGATATTGGGGGGCATTAGGGTTAGGGTTGGGTTAGAGTTGGGGTTGGGTTAGGGTTAGGGGTGAGGGGCTTAGTGTAGAGGTGTGGGGTGCCCCCCTGCCCCACACCGGGGGTGTTCCAGCACAAAACGAAACTTAGCGAAACTGTTTGGTAGGACTCAGCTGACATTTATAAAGCCTCCTTTTATGAGGCCATTGACTTTGCTATGTTCTGCCTGCTTGTTAAGACCAACCAAATCGACCCCCCCCCCCCCCCCACACACCCACCTCCCTGGGGTGAGCCTCAAGGCCAAGAAGGGGGAGACAGTGGAATCAAACTGGAATCGAGTCGGTCTGTCCAGAAAAATAAAAATTTATTTCAAGCTCTGTTAAGACACTCGCTAAATGATAAGTGTATTAAAATAGCCCTGGGCGCTGTTTAATCGCATCAAAGACAGCCACACCACAAAGATAAATAAAAAAATAAATAATAAAACAGATGGATTTGAATGCTTGTTTACGTCCTGTGATTTTATGCCAGTTTGCCGGAGATACCCTGGTGTCAGCACTTTAGGATGCGGTTGCTGGGAAACAGATCGCTTGGAGCGCTTGCTGAGAGAGAGGGAGCAAATCCCTCCCTGTAACAGCAGTATAATAAGTGAAAAATATATTTATTTTAACCGGGACAATGCACATTAATCAACATTTCAGTTTCCATATCAATGTTAATGTGCTGAAGTTAGCCAATGAGATCATGTTCATCAGCAGTCCCTGGACAGGGTTCTTTCTATTTGTCTTTGATCAGACTAAATCGAATCCAAAACCACTGGACTGGATTCATGAAGAAAAACTGAACTTGAGCATTTGATTGTTAGTCAAAGTCCAGGACAAATTTGTTTAAATATGAGCGTTATATAAATGTATAGTAAGCTTGGCTATTGGACCACAAACAATGACTGCACCTGGGCTTGCTCCACAAACATGATTTCTGAATATTACACAAAATTTCTGCATATCCAGTGTGAATACCTGAAGTGTCTATGCGCGGTAATCATTGTAATTACCATTGCACCTGTGCAATTTGACATTGACACAATTGCACCAGGAGTGAACGGGTTTCGAAAAAGCAGATGTGGGAAAGACGAGAGACGGCGGGAGCAGAAAAGGACGATAAAAGGACAATAAAAGGGCGACACGCATTCCGCCGTCCCTTCAACGGAAGCTCCCTGGGTTCAGTGGCCTTTACACCGTGCTGTAGCCAATCAGCTGTGGCTTCCCTCAGTAACTGACTTTTTATCTCTGAACATAGACAGCCTTATAAATCCCTCAGGCAATGCCGTTTAAATAATGCAGTAATCTGCAATGTAACAACCCATCACTTATGTTGGGCATAATTTAAACAAGGCCGTACCCAGGGGGTGTGCATGACTCAGATGGGACGTACGTGGGCAGACGTGCCACTGTGTGTGTAAGCATGGGGAAGAGGAGGGTATGACCAGGCGCGTAGAATACGGGGGGGACGGTGGGTACACGTACCCACCAGTTTTCGTCATGAGTCATTTTGTACCCACCACTTTTTTTAAAAAAAAACGAGTTCAATTTAGTAAAAAAAAAAAAAAAAAGTTCGAGAAATAAAGTATAAAAATAAGAAGACGATCAATCCCTATCCCCCCCCCCCCCGGTCAACAAATTAATGATAGCACCCCCCTGTCAACGATTATATTCGAGGTCCGCGAAAATTATTGATAGCACCCCCCCCCCCCTCCCCGACAACAATTATATTCGAGGTCCGCGAAAATTATTGATAGCACCCCCCCCCCCCGTCAACAATTATATGAATGCGCGTCATTGTACCCAGCACTTCTGAAAATGCACTTCCGAATGCGTCTTTGTCCCCAGCACATTTCAAACCAAACCTACGCCCATGGGTATGACGACTGTTTTTAAAGTGGTACTGTACACAAGAGGGAGACTGACTGTCACCATTAGAATATGTTTCTGAGGAGAGATACAGTCATTCTGGGCTGCCGGGTGAGTCATCAAGCTGACACATTGCTACTCAGTCCAGGCCCACAGCAAAAATGGTGATGTATATTTAACACCCTAGGGTGTTAAATGTACACCAGCAGTGTTAGATTTACACCGCCATTTTTGTTGTGGGGCTGTGCTTGGGATGATCAGCTGCACACCCACAGTAAAATATCCAGTGTTAATTCAACTCTAACAGAGTTTATATGAGTCCAATAGGGACCACATGAGAGATGACCACATGAGACTGTAAGAGTTAATTTAACACTAAACATTTTACTGTGTGGAAGCTACACTCTCAAAACATATGTATTAAAAACAACACATTGTGTCGTTTTTTAAACACACCTCTCTCTAGTTAGGGTTTTAAGGACATTTTGCGTTACTTTTCAACACAGTGTAAAAAAAGTCTCCTGTTTTAACACATACATTGTGTAAATTGACACAAGGGTGGGAGGGGTCTATGGCGAATACGAATGGAAAGGGGATGTGGCAGGGATGGGAGGGGTCTATGGCGAATATGAATGGAAAAGGGATGTGGCAGGGATGGGAGGGGTCTATGACGAATATGAATGGAAAAGGGATGTGGCAGGAATGGGAGGGGTCTATGGCGAATACGAATGGAAAAGGGATGTGGCAGGAATGGGAGGGGTCTATGGCGAATACGAATAGAAGAGGGATGTGGCAGGGATGGGAGGGGTCTATGGCGAATACGAATGGAAAAGGGATGTGGCAGGGATGGGAGGGGTCTATGGCGAATACGAATGGAAAAGGGATGTGGCAGGGATGGGAGGGGTCTATGACGAATACGAATAGAAGAGGGATGTGGCAGGAATGGGAGGGGTCTATGACGAATACGAATGGAAAAGGGATGTGGCAGGGATGGGAGGGGTCTATGGCGAATATGAATGGAAAAGGGATGTGGCAGGAATGGGAGGGGTCTTTGGCTAATACGAATTGATGTGTGATGTGGCAGGGATGGGAGGGGTCTATGGCGAATACGAATGGAAAAGGGATGTGGCAGGGATGGGAGGGGTCTATGGCGAATACGAATGGAAAAGGGATGTGGCAGGGATGGGAGGGGTCTATGGCGAATATGAATGGAAAAGGGATGTGGCAGGAATGGGAGGGGTCTATGACGAATACGAATAGAAGAGGGATGTGGCAGGGATGGGAGGGGTCTATGGCGAATACGAATGGAAAAGGGATGTGGCAGGGATGGGAGGGGTCTATGGCGAATACGAATGGAAAAGGGATGTGGCAGGAATGGGAGGGGTCTATGACGAATATGAATAGAAGAGGGATGTGGCAGGGATGGGAGGGGTCTATGGCGAATATGAATGGAAAGGGATGTGGCAGGAATGGGAGGGGTCTATGGCGAATATTAATAGAAAAGGGATGTGGCAGGAATGGGAGGGTCTATGGCGAATACGAATGGAAAGGGGATGTGGCAGGAATGGGAGGGGTCTATGGTGAATACGAATGGCCACTCAAAATGGTCAGGAAAACCAAAAAAAAATGGAGCATAAAATTGGTTAAAAGGGGGTAACTCTCAAAGAAATGTTTAGAATTTATTTTCTTTTGCTGTATTTTCTTTCTCAGCTCCTGACAGCTGCTGTGTCTCTTATGAAACCAGACATGAAACACACTGGACAATAATATTACCCTCATCTCCCCAAGTGTCACTCTTTCTTCTGTTTCTCTCTCTCTTACACACATCTATGAGCACACGCATGCCCGCACGCACGCCTGCATGCACACACGTACACACACACACACACACACACACACTGATCGGGTCAGGGTGGGCTTGGCATTGAGGGACTCATGTCTGACAGTTCAGCCAAATGTTATCAAACCGCGGAGCTGTTGCCAAGGGAGAGTGGAGCTACACTAGTCCGCGGCCAATAACGTCACTGATAACATCAACAGCTGTCAAAGACCTGGGCAGAGGCAGCTGTCTCGTAAAAAAAACCCAGACACCTGTATTCTCTCGCTCGCTTTCAGCCACCGTCTCTCTCTCCCCGCCATCACTCCCACCGTTGTGATTGGCCTGTCAGACCATTGAACAGCTGGGGAGATGATTTATAAACTGACAGGGCCCCGTCAGAAAGTTTGGCGGGGTTTTGATAGCGGGAGCGGACGCCTGCAGAGTGAGTCACCTCCCGCCGTGGCTGGCGAGCGCAGCCGTTAAGGGTCCTCCTCTTTAATTAACCTGTGCTCATCATTCACCGTGTTCCCGCTGACACGGACGCACTGCATTCTGGGTATGAGGGCATTATCCTCTTGGCTGGAATCACTAAACAGGCAGCTGCCACTATTACAGAAATTATTACCACTGTTATTACAACTACAAGTTATTACTAAATAACAAGATAACATGCTTGTAAAGTGTCAGATTTCATAACCACATATTTTTTCTGAGCTTTAAAATTTTTTTTTTTTTGAAGAGCCATGGCATTGAGGGACTGTTCCCTTGCTTAGTGTATCAGTCAAACAAAGATATTCTATGGTACTTTCAAGGTGAACTTTCCACATGCTTAGAAATGAATGCGCTCTACCTGTCCTGCTCAAACAGTTTTGATTCTATTCTCAATAGAATTTTTCAAATTCTATTCTTTTTTTAACTGCCATTGGTTAAAAGAAATGTGATGTGTGTTGGAGGCCTGAATGCCAGCTGTTAAAACAGTAACCAGATCTCTGTTTCATAAAAAAGGAAGGTGAATGCAAAGGGAAACTATGCTACGGTGAAGTGTCTCATCTGTAAATTGTAACATATTTGGACCAGCACAACTGATGGAGTAGCACTCACTGCCAAGAGCTGTATGAGTTATGAGAAGAACCGTCACAGAAGGTCAGTGCGTTGGCTGTCTCTCATCATTGGGATATCTGGGATTAACTGGTGGAATTAACGGCAGAAGGCTGGGGGGCATTCAACAAAGCAGGATTGCTGAGTTAGCTGGATAACTGCGCTGAGTAAAACCTGAAACCCTCCCAAATCTGGACAATGGACTGAAGTGAAAGGAGCTGTTCTGGGTTTTAATCAGTGCAGTTATCCAGCTAACTCAGTAATCCTGCTTTGTGGAATACCACAAAGATATCACTTACTCTGCCCAACGTCCGCAGATTTCTCCCAGATCACAGCGGGAGATGTCGGGAGACAGAGGGCGGAGCCAAGAGGCGCTGGGTGCCGTCACTCATGGTTTATAACCAATCAGAGAGCTCTGAACGTGAAGGCAGACTTCAAAGCTGTGTGAGCACTGGCTTTCATGCATAATAATGAGGCTTCTCTAACGACAGCATAGCACAAAGTGTGTTTTGGCTGTCTGGCTGTGTGAGAAGATAGTATTCATCATTGATTCTCCACAATATGTGGCGGGCAAAGTGCATTTCAGAAAACTGCATTTTAACAAGAATGAAACATTCAATGTGTCAGTCCTGCTACTAAGACACTGCATGAACACAGCCATTGCTCTAGTTCAGATGAAACAGAAGTCGGCCCTGTAATGGCAAATTGAGTAGAAAACAAAAATATTATATTCTCAACACTCACACACACAAATGAACTATGGTGGTTCTGCGCTATTATTCTTAATTAGA
Source organism: Ilyophis sp. 1 JC-2022 (assembly GCA_022702515.1). Classification (NCBI taxonomy): domain Eukaryota; kingdom Metazoa; phylum Chordata; class Actinopteri; order Anguilliformes; family Synaphobranchidae; genus Ilyophis; species Ilyophis sp. 1 JC-2022. The sequence goes on along the minus strand of CM040400.1, from coordinate 48,961,235 downwards.
CATCTGGGAGATCTTTCCCTTCACCATGGCTTGAAAAAATAAGTATCTGTTTCTTCTTGCGTGGGGGCCTTTTGTTTGGATTGGATTGTGCCTTGTACCTGAGGTAAGCATTTTTGTTTCACAGTTCATACTGTTAAGGGCATATCCTAATTCTATCAGCGACACTATTATGGGCCTGATACTCTGGAACACAGAGCCACTGCAACACATAGTCCCCCAGCCTTTCCTAAAGACTCAGACGGGACCCTTTTTAATGTTTCAGATGAATGGGGCTGTGCTGTCATCGTTCGCTCAGTCATCACACAGAGAAAAGAACGACGAAAAATTTGTAGTTTGAAAAAACGGCCTGAGAATAGCTCTGCCAAGCGCTGCTTGGTTTGTGATTCATCCGCACCAGAGCGTCCTTCTCTTCTGGAAATTATCGACAATAACAAACGGTGTGGCCATTAATTACAAAGCGATGCGTGTACTGTATGACAAAGAAATATGATGTCAATCATCTTCAGCATTATACTGGGCCCCATTTCCCAAAGGTATTTTAGATCATCTTAGGCTATTTAGTTTTTATATTAGTTTCATTGTTTCTTTGTTTTTTGTCTTCCTCCCTCTATTTTTATTATCTGTTTTATGTAATGTCAGTACATTTTTAGAATTTTAATCATAAAATTATTAAAGCACAAACACAAAACCGTCTAAGATGATCTTAACTCTAAGATGCTTTTGGAAAACGGTGCCCAGGATGACTAAAAACTTGAGACTATTGTATACTTCCAGACTAGGTGCTGAGTAAGTAGTCTAAGTAATGCAAACATTACCAATAACTGTTTTAACAGCATGACACATGGATGCCTGCGGTATTCAGAGTCTTTTGAAGACACACCAGCTGAAAACATCAAGTTCAGTGGCGCCAGTTCCCACAACACCAATGACTCCGGTGATTCTACTTGAGTCTATGGCTGTGTTCGGAATGGCTCACTCATTCACTCCCTCCCTATACACTACTTAGGGAAATCTACATCGAGCACTAGAGAGGGATTCACTGGTGAAAAAAAGAGATGATTTCGGACACTACAGATTCTGAGCAGGTTACTTAGCTTGCGTGGCAGCTGTCACCGGCTTGGTAAACGGTGTTCTTTTTTTGTTTTGAACAAGGGTTTTGTTGGCTTGTTGTAGGTAGATAGGTAAGTTAGGTAACTAGGTCGCTAGCTAGCTAATTAAGTTGCATTTTCCATTAAACATAGCTAGCAATAATTGTTAAATTAAAAAATAGTTAACACTTTGTAATATTTTTTACCGCGTTTATTTATATTTCGGCTATAAAGCCGACAAAACTGATTTAACATATAAAATGAAACTTGCATTTATATTTACATTTGTAGACCAGCGCAGGCTCAGCCGTCGCCATCTTGACAAAAAAATGTCTCCGGTGATGTAGTAGTGTACATCGTTTGTACCCTACATTTTGTGATGCATTGTGGGGGATATTAAGTGAACTATTTAGGGTATCAAATTTTACATTTTGAATTAGGGAACCCTACAAAATGGCCGGTACCCTAAATAGTGCACTATAACGTGTATAGGGAGCCATTCTGAACACAGCCTGTATATCAGACTCACTTACTGATAGTGTCCCTTGTCCATGGATATGATGTAACAATGGTCATCGCTATGACCACCAATTGTGATGTCACCAGCAGAGACAGATGGTGAGAGTGTGCTGATCTGGGCTGAAGACTTGGGTCTTCTGGTAATGCAGGCAGAACAGAATGTAGACACAAGGTGTTGAGTAGCAGTCAGGGTTGAGTTGTGACTAGACTACTACGATGGCTTCAGTTAAATCAGGGTTGCAGTGCTGGTACTTACTTATAACTTGACATTTTTATTCAAATGGGTATACTGTTGTGATTTAACTGTACAAGGCTGTTTTTTTGGTCTGCTTTTTAAAAAATTGATTCAAAAAGGTTGTTTTTTTTCTGCTGTAACGGCAATTTACATCTGACTAAATGTTTTATTTTGTTTTGACTGGTTTTCTGCAAAAGACCCAGCTGTTACTGTGGCAACACCTTTCAGTGTGCTGTTCTCCCGGTGGTGCCCACAAGAAACCCACAATAGCGGGCGAGCTGTGGCCTGTAGCGCTTGGCACGGTCCTGGCCAAAAGGCTTCTAAAAGGCCATAAAATATGCGGATTCCTTTAATAACGGCCTGGTTCATCCTCCACGTAATTAGCGGGCCACCAGACCTCGGCTCGTTCGTGTCAGGGAGGAAACAAGTGCGTTGTAAAACGTCCGGCCCCCCGCGAGCGATCACCAGAGCCTGCGGATGATTCGCCAAGCCTGGAGGGCACAGCTGAAGAATCCTGATAATTTTATTGGGTGAAAATACAAAATGGACAGAGGACAGGCGTAAATGGCGGTTAGAGGGGAAACTGGGAATGACCAGCCAGAGAAGGGAAGTGGACTGGAGCCATTCAGCTTTTATTTACTCCTCACAGACAGGATGGACAGACAGACACCTGCTCCAAAATATTTACATCTCAGTAGAAAATGCTGAAGTAAGCGTAGGCTACCAGGGGTCTGTTCCAGAAAGCAGGATCACTCAGTTAGCTGGATAAAAGTAAAATCCGGAGCAGCTCTTTTTACTTCAGTCCATGTTCCAGATTTGGGGGGGAGGTTTCGGGTTTTACTCAGTGCAATTTTCCAGCTAACAAAATAACTGTGCTTGTCTATGTGCCCCCGCTATGGCCCACACATAATACACACACACACACACATGCACAAAAACAGGACCCACACATTTTCTTTTAATTAATGTAGTCTCAAACTTTTTACGATTCATAAAATGGTGGAATGGACAGAAAGGTAGTAATTGCCACAATATAAACTATTATTCAAGGATGTTTAAAATTCTTTATAATCACAAGGTAAAGCAGCATACGCCTGTTTTCCTTCTCTTGACTGCAGTTGTGCGTGAATTTCATGCTGTGATGTGTGAGACTATCATTATACACTCAGCAGTCTATTTTCTATCTGACTGGGGGTTTGCAAAGCATTATGGGATAGGGGGCATGTCTGTTGGTATATGAGGTGGTCTGGATCAGTGTCTAACTAATATAATTCATAAGCTGTGTAATATGCTGGGAGAGTAAGATGGACAGGTCTGGTGAAATCATGCTGGGCCTTCATTGTGGTTTCTCTGAGTCTAAGAAGATGTGAACACTTATTTTCATATTTATTTGGTTTAAAATGAATCCCACCTGTGCAACCAGGTGGAAAACGCGCAGCCGTGTCACCGAGCATAAAATAACAGGATCTCAACCTCGCATTTTCGGAGCTCAGGATATTGTCTAATTATTCATTACAGGACAAAAAATGCATTGAATGATGCCTTAAAGTTTTCTGAACAAATGCAATGTGACATTTCTCTGACATTTTGTTTCAAAGTTGTCGTACAATTCAGAAACAGACCATAAATCATATACACGAATCTCAATCAACGCTATACTTGTCTTTTGCTCAAAATATAAATTAATTGCCATCGCCTCTTTAAACACCTTATATGAAAACAATACGTCACATTTATTCAGACCTTAAAATTAAGAGGGTTAATTACACGCATAACGGAAAACAAAGTGGCAGATAATTTAACGTTTGCTCACAGGTAAGTCTGTGGGAGAGCTCTACTTAAGACCACCCCCCCCCCCCCCCCCCCCTCAGAAAAACAAGACATACCTTAGAGTCAATTGCCGTTGCCAGCAATTATCTCACACACAATTTTACCCATAAATCCTCCATTTTTTTGCATTAATACACTTAACAGTTTGTTATTTTCAAAAGAAAATAATCACTGGTATTGGCCACTGACATCCTGTCTGTTCTGTTATGCTGCTTGGTGATTTTTCCCCCTCCATTACTCCATTTAAAAAAAAAAAAAACAGATTGTGTGATTTAACTGACACGGCCTCGACACGGCTCCTGATTAATTCCCCTTTTAAAAGGACTGTGAGATTTCCCAGAGGGTACCCCCCCCCGCCCCTCCCTTCAAAGGATTTGGAAGACCGCTGTCGGTCTGAAACGACGCCGCACTTAAGCAGTTTCAACAGGTTTGTGCACGCACGGAGCACCGGGAGAGGTCTTGGCAGGCCTTCCTGCGACGAACAAGTTGTTCACTCTGAGGAATTTGAAAGAGCAATTTGTCGATACACTATGGTGGGGCTCAGATGTCATCCATAAAAAAAAATGTCAAAGCTAAGCCCGTGTGAAATATTTCCTTCATTTTTCTAAAAGAGAACAAAAAACTATTTTCATTATAGCTAGATCTGTTAACATACAGGTGCAGCTCAAGAAATTTGAATATCGTGAAAAAGTGAATATTTTTTGTCACTCAAGTCAGAAAGTGAAACTCATATATTATATAGATTCATTACACATAGAGTGAAATATTTCAAGCCTTTATTTCTTGTAATTTTGATGATTATGGCTTACAGCTAATGAAAACCCAAATTCAATGTCTCAGAAAATTAGAATATTACATAAGATCAATAAAAAAGGATATTTTAAACAGAAATGTCAGCCTTCTGAAAAGTATGTTCATTTCTATGCACTCAATCCTTGGTTGGGGCTCCTTTTGCATTAATTACTGCATCAATGCGGCGTGGCATGGAGGCGATCAGCCTGTGGCAATGCTGAGGTGTAATGGAAGCCCAGGTTGCTTTGATAGCGGCCTTCAGTTCGTCTGCATTGTTGGGTCTGGTGTCTTTCATCTTCCTCTTGACAATACCCCATAGATTCTCTATGGGGTTCAGGTCAGGCGAGTTTGCTGGCCAATCAAGCACAGTAATACCATGGTCATTGAACCAGCTTTTGGTACTTTTGGCAGTGTGGGCAGGTGTCAAGTCCTGCTGGAAAATGAAATCAGCATCTCCATAAAGCTTGTCAGCAGAAGGAAGCATGAAGTGCTCTAACATTTCCTGGTAGATGGCTGCGTTGACTGTGGACTTCAGAAAACACAGTGAACATGGCACCCCAAATCATCACTGACTGTGGAAACTTCACACTGGACTTCAAGCAACGTGGATTCTGTGCCTCTCCACTCTTCCTCCAGACTCTGGGACCTTGTTTTCCAAATGAAATGCAAAATTTACTTTCATCTGAAAAGAGGACTTTGGACCACTGAGCAACAGTCCAGTTCTTTTTCTCCTAAGCTCAGGTAAGACGCTTCTGACGTTGTCTCTGGTTCAGGAGTGGCTTGACACGAGGAATGCAACATTTGTAGCACATGTCCTGGATTCGTCTGTGCGTGGTGGCTCTTGATGCACTGACTCCAGCCTCAGTCCACTCCTTGTGAAGCTCCCCCAAATTCTTGAATGGATTTTGCTTGACAATCCTCTCAAGGCTGCGGTTATCCCTGTTTTTTGTGCACCTTTTCCTATAACACTTTTTCCTTCCACTCAACTTTCTATGAATATGCTTGGATACAGCACTCTGTGAACAACCAGCTTCTTTAGCAATGACCTTTTGTGGCTTACCCTCCTTGTGGAGGGTGTCAATGACTGTCTTCTGGACATCTGTCAAGTCAGCAGTCTTCCCCATGATTGTGTAGCCTACTGAACCCAACTGAGAGACCATTTAAAGGCTCAGGAAACCTTTGCAGGTGTTTTGAGTTCTTTAGCTGATTAGAGTGTGACACCATGAGTTTCCAATATTTAACTTTTTCACAATATTCTAATTTTCTGAGACACTGGGTTTTCATTAGCTGTAAGCCATAATCATCAAAATTACAAGAAATAAAGGCTTGAAATATTACACTCTATGTGTAATGAATCTATATAATATATGAGTTTCACTTTCTGAAATGAGTGAAAAAATATTTAACTTTTTCACGATATTCAAATTTTTTGAGCTGCACCTGTATACATGACAATATTTGGGGTGTAAACAGTTTATTCCCTTCAAACAGACTTGAATTACCAGCAATTTTAATTCTGGAAATGCCTGCTTTAGGGAGACATTGACGCTGTGCCCTAAAGTATAGCTTTTGAGGACTATATAAGGAACACATTGCCGAACACTTTGCAGATAGATTGAATTTGGGCCTAAGTGCGGGAACAGCAGTCCCTGTTTTCCAGGTTCTCCTGGCTGCAGAGGATTTTAAAGCCATTAACGGAAGGGAAATCACCCAAACTTTAGATTTTCCCAGGAAAGGAGAGTGAAGGAAAAGAAGAGAGCTGAGATCAGAGCCATTCCAGGTTATACCTCAGACTTCCTGAGAGGATCTGCGTGTTAGATGTTGAAGGACAGATAAATGAGACTGATGGGAAACGGAACGTAGTAAACCAAGCTATGGGAGCTCAGGTAAGCTTCTGTTTTAATTACAGACAACATATAGGGAAACACACACACACACACACACACATGTGACTCATGCGTACACACATTTTTGAGACTGTGGGATTTGGTGACTCCGATGGCGGAGAAACTGGCATACACATCATTTTTGTACGTATGCACCGTTTATACATGAGGCCCAGTGTCACACACAGACAGTGTCACACACACACATCAAAGATCTGTTCAACCACAGGTGCACATACATGAACACACACACACATTCAAACATCTTTTCAACAGTAGGCACGAATGCGCGCGCACACACACACACACACTGATATCCTCATCTTCACACAGACACACCCAGATAAATCTAGGACAGAGACTAGCATTGGGTGGGCGCAGCTGGGAGCGAGAGACAGAGGGGCACACTAGTGTAATGCTGGATTATCTATAGGATTTGAAGTGCTTTGGTTGGGTGATCAGTCCCTGAGAGACTCACAGTAAATCAAAGCCAGCGATTGGCTATTCCAGCGAGAGTCTGATCGTTTTCCAGGCTTTTTTCTCTGCTTGGGTTTCGGCTCCGCCCTAAAAAAGAAAACAGGGAGCCAGTGATTATCCGATGGGTTATTGTGTGCTGCGCTGTCACTCTAACGGCTACATCTGTCAGCCACATAAGTGTGATGGCTGGGGTGGGGGATGGGGTGTGAGAGAGAGAGAGAGAGAGAGAGAGAGAGAGAGAGAGAGAGAGAGAGAGAGAGAGAGAGAGAGAGAGAGAGAGAGAGAGAGAGAGAGAGAGAGAGAGAGAGAGAGAGAGAGAGAGAGAGAGAGAGAGAGAGAAATTAGATGTTTTTCTTTTCCTCCCTCCTTCTTGGGTGTGGGGGTTTGTTGTTTGTCATTTATGTATCAATGGTTTTGCAACACAAGTTTACTTGTCATGCAAATAAAGCACATTTGAATTTGAGAGAAAAAAAGAGAGATTTAAACCATGACTGTTTTCTTCCCAAGCACACAGCACATCTTCACTCTGACCAAACACACATGTCTGGTTGAGAGAGATTTATATAATATCTTTATGATTTTGGTTACAATTGGGAAATCTGCTTCACTTTCTTTGCTAGCCACGCTTCACTAATGAATTAAACCTGCTAGCATTCACTGTTCCTCGAATGCCTTCTGGACACAAACAGACACACATACACTCCCGCACACACTGTTGCTATGTAAGCATTGGTGGTTCAGTGGTAGAATTCTCGCCTGCCACGCGGGAGGCCCGGGTTCGATTCCCGGCCAATGCACACAAGCCTTTTGGTGGCAGTGTAATAGAATGTCTAGAGAGCTGTGCTTGTAACCTGCTAGGACGCTGTTGTTGTACCCCTTGAGCAAGGTACTAACATAACCTGAATCACTTCGGTATGTGTCCCGATGTGTAAATCGATACTACTCGAAAATGCAGAAGTTCTGTATGTCGCTCTGGATAAGCGCATCTGATAAATGCCTGTAAAGTAATATAGCATCCTTCCCTTTTCAGTTGTGTGTTCGCGAGAGAGAGAGAGAATGAAAAAGAGACGTGTAAAAAATAACCACTAATTTCAAGCACAATTAGCTGTTGCATGTGGTGCTGTACCTACATTGACAGCTGCCAAGCGTAACATGACGCCAAGGGCCTTAAGCTTTCAGAAGCCTCCAAGATGTCTATCAGCCTTAGGCCAAGCGCAGGCCACTCCAAGGGGATGCTGGGAAATGTAATTCCCAGGTCATGGCCCTGAGGTGAGAATGATAGAAGACGAAGCTCAGAATATTGGACCGTATGAATGGCGCTGTCAGTCGAGAACTAATGGCACCAGCTTTGTGACCAAGCCGAAAAAATCAATGCTTCATAATGGAAGGTTTCAGGGGTTAGCCTTGCATGTTCATGTTAACAAGACTATTGACTTCCTTAATACTCCAACGTTGGGATTTCCTACAACAAGAGAAAGGCCGCTGTGCATCAAAAGGGCTCTGCCTGGTATTCACCTTTGAGCGAAGGCAGTCAAGTTTAACCTTTTGTAAGAGTAGATTTTTTGAATTTTCCTTTCACAATTCTAATGAACTGTTCTAGAATTCCATTATTTTCAATTACCATTAGTGATTGTGACATCAGCATTAGAATGTTCAGTTAAGAAAACTTTTCACATGTCACCCCCCTGTTGAGGTCACTCCACTGGCTGCCAGTTGCAGCCAGGATCAGGTTCAAAGTTCTGACCCTGGCCTACACTGCAGCCAATAGGACAGGCCCTGTCTACCTGCAGGACTTGATCCAGAACTATGTTCCTGCTCGACCGCTTCGCTCATCTACTGCAGGGCGACTTGCACTTCCCCCCCTCCGTGTAAATGGCACTCGCTCGTCCCGACTGCGGAGCTTTTCCACCCTAGCTCCCCAGTGGTGGAACGAACTTCCCATTCCCCTACGTTCCATGCCAACCCTGCCTACTTTCCGTCGTGGCCTGAAAACGCACCTTTTCAGACTCCACCTGGACTAATACTTATCTAGGACCTCATGATTTGTGCTCTTGTTGAACTGTGTACTCAAGATAGTAAAGTTTATAATAGTTAGAATAGAATTGTATTAGAGCTGATTTACCCAGTTCACTTTGAACTGCATTGTGTTCATTACTAGGGATAGCTGCTACTGTTTGGGAAGAATGTGCTTTCTTATCTGTTCTGTAGTTACTTCGATGACCTTTCTGTATGCACTTACTGTACGTCGCTTTGGATAAAAGCGTCTGCTAAATGAATGTAATGTAATGTAATGTAATGTAATGTAAAGACTTAAGAAGCAACACAGGCTCCATAGTTTAATCCTCGTACTGTTATTTTGGTTGTCATGCGATGTCACAGGCAATCAAATTGGAAAACATTGTGACCTGATAAGAATGATGTGTTAATGCATAATTCATCCCAGCTCATTTATAAATTGATTATTACATGGCGGTTGCATACTAATACCCATTATTACACAAGCATTCAGACTATTAAACATGAAGGATCATAAGAAAGAAAATATGTCATCTAAATAAAATTTAACTATGTGAGAATAATTTTTTTTGAGAAAGTTAAAAACTATATATTATATTTGCTTCATTTGGATCCAGTAAGATAAATACTGTATAGAATGAATCTTCATTCCTCAATCAAACCAGATGATTATGTCACAAGTCTAGTTTCACAACAAAACACCAGATCAGTCAGTAATTTGCTTACTGCTTCTCACTGTTTCTCATTCAAATGTGGGTTATATGGGTTTGTTCTCTAAAATGTATTGCATTCTTTTTCTGTAAGATGTGCAGCTAAATTCAAAGGGGTGTTTTTCTATCACAATCACACAAATCAAAGAGAAACCCTTTGTTCAAAACTGTCTGCAAACATAAACAATTAATACGGGTCTAGTTGTAATTTATAGTCAAGGTGCAGGAATAACGGAGATGTCGGCATCTTGGATCATAATGAACAATGACACTGTGATAGACACACACACTTGGCACTAAATATTGCAACTAATACTAAATACCAATTGCATATTGCATTTATCGCAATTTACAGGAGGCATTTACAGCCAATTGATCTTTCAAATCTACAACACTGCATAAAATGAACCAATTAGAGAAGGTTAATTTAAAAGAGTTTCAGAATCTGGAACCAGCAGCCAAAGTACCACAGATATTATTGTAGACCAATAAGATTACAGCTCCTACATTCCGTCCATCCTCCAGTTACCTTAACAACAGGAGGTTCCTGTTAGCAACAGGAGTTTCCAGGGCTTCTGAGCACCCACCGAGACTGTACTGGACTTAGTCACTGAACTCTGAACACATTTTCTGTAAATCCAACAAATTAGAACCTGCCAGCAACAACGGAAGGGAGACAGAACTGTCATATTTAAGAATATGGAGCCGACCATCTGCTTAGTCCATAATAATACCTGTGGTAGTACCAGCCAGAGCGCTGCAATCAGCTGGTTCTCTCAAGCGGTGCACCATTAGTGTTTTTCTGTTTCCTTACGGCTGAAGGTCACCCAGTCACTTATTTTCCCAGCAAAATGTCTTGCGCCCTGCTAATGTAAACATGTGCTTCTGCAGTGTCTGACTTAAGCTTTTGTTACTCCTAAGTGCCTCTTTTTCCCCATTGATCCCCCACAACACACACACACCCTCCCGTACCACAACACCGTCAGTGTGGCGGCTCAAAAGTGGAGGAACGGGCCGAGCTCTGGCTAGCCCGCCGCAATCAGACGAGGAGGCAGTGCAGATGTCATTTGTTTTCAATGGCTGTTTCAAAAGAGTAATTGCAGCGACACGGCCGGAATCGATACTATGGATTTTTGTTCTCGAGTGCGCCGTGTGCGTGCGGCACGCTAAAGGGGAGGCGGGAAGTATGCGCCCGCCGCCTGAAAGCCGCCAGAAAAGGAACGGAGTTCTGGGGGATATCGCCCGGACCGGCCGCTGTGATTGGTCGGATTTGCCGGCGAATTTGAGGCCAGGTTTACATCTGTTCCTCTCCCCTTGGTGCGATGTCTTTCAGCGAGAAATGAATCACTGCACTTGAGTGAACTCATTTTAGGTGAAAGAGGAAAAAAAGAATGGTAGCAGTTATTTAATAGACTAAACGACTGAAACAGCGGAAAGTTTAAATATGTGCTTGGCTATTTTATCCAACACGCTTCTGAGACTGTATTTATAGGTGAGCATGTGTGTGTGTGTGTGTGTGTGCTCATCAGCGCAACAGAAAAGTCAAAGTTACAACAGAATATATTACAGATCCAGCATCTTAAGGGTAGTGTCATCATCACATCAATATGAACTTATCCTGGGTAGAGGAGGATCCAGGAGAGAGGCATGGCACTTGCGTAACTGTGATGGATCTGTGCTCCTGTGAATTAAATGGCAGTAACACTCACAGAGTGTGTTAATCACAGAGAATAATAACCCTTGCTGGGCTATTTTCACGTAGTTTCTATACCCTCTTATAAGTACAGTAACACGCGCTTAGCTTCGCACTGAACAACTTTTGATCCCCAGAAAGTTCCAGAAAAAGTTAAAATGTTCCTTCCTAACATGTAAATTTGTCCGGCTTCCTGGATGTACTTTGTATGTTATTTTCAAATCACAAAGAGCATCGCGGGTATTTTGTTATTCCACTTCAAAAAGATCTAAGAATCTATTCCCAAGTTGCAGTTGACGGAAACAGCTGATCTTAGATATTTGATACCGGGATGGCCATTTATGTTACATTTATCCAGAAACGTTCAACGAATCTAGAATTTCAACCATTCGATTCCGGGAATTATTAAAATGTTATTGAGAAGCATCCCCCATGTTGTTTTTTCAATGATAACTATCAGGGAATGTTGACAGGAAGCTGCAGTTTGTAGATCACTGTTCAGAATAGCCACTTTGCTTCATCCTTGGCAGCCATTTTGCACAATTCACTGAAACATCAACCATTTTAATGGATCGGCAAACCGGTGCAGAAATGCAGAAGGAAATGAAACAAATGAATACCATGCTGCTCGTTAAAATATGATATGAAAACCTCAGCCAGTATTTTCAAAGGCCAAACTGAAGTGATTATTTCATCTGGAATATCAGATATTATCTTTTGTAGCCTAGAATACGGGATAAGAATGACATGCAGTCTTGAAGCATAAGGACAGGAAACAAACTAAAACTAATCATCAAAGCTTTTAAAATATGCATAGGTAATGATAGTAAAATGCTCCAATTAAGGTCGTGCTGGTTACAGGAACGGGGATTAATTTCCAAACATAGTTTTATAAGTCACACATAAGGCACACAATCTGATAAAAACACAAAAGTGTTGAGTGCCCCAAGCTGAGCAGTTTGTATGCTTTTCACCCAAACAGCGAAACGCAACCGTGTGGCAGAAGTTATTTAGGGAAAATGAGTAACTCCTTTTGTTTGCATCATTTTTCTTTCTCTTTCTTATTTTTTTGTTATAAAATCCAGTGATTGTCCCCAGGGCTGTTGGCAGCGTTGGTGGCTCCAGATGGGGGTCATTTTTCAGACACGCTCAGTCCCTCTGCCGCGCTGCCAATACCCCCAAGCTCTCCTCTAAGTGGCCTCTTTATGCAGGGGGATAATGGCCAGTTTGTGCTATGCTTAATCGGACCCCGTTTCAGGGGCTTTGTCGATGCATTTGGGGGGGGGGGGCAATAAGGTCTAATTTATCAGAGGATGGATGGGGCACGGAGGGCAGAAACAGCGGACCCCCCAACATAAGGGGGGAACATCGTTTATCACTCGCTCTTCTGCTCAGGTTCCAGCACTGCCGCATGACCCGGTCCACCTTGAAAGCGGGAATGTTTTCCTCTTAAAGGTACACCGCAATTCCATTTCCGCAAAATCAGGAGAAATTTTATTTACCTTGTAAAAATCTACCTAAGTAATGCCCTTACTGCACGTCACCGTTAAGGTTGAAGCTTTCCATCCACCCTAGGCGAGATAGAAAACGGGGAGGGTGGGTTGAGGTTGTGCGGTTTCTATTAACTCGCATAAGGCAATTCCATTTTTGTCCCCTGCAGTGGACATGGGTCTTAATCTCAAGAACCATATATTCCACTATGCTGAAACCTACACTGCAATGGAAATTCGATAAAAATAAATAATATTTTTGAAAAAATGTTCACAACTTGTTTTTGTCATTTGAGAAACTTATATTATGTTCTGCAGGTTTTCAGGAGGTCAATGTAGCCACAGCAGCACACGGACTCTGGGAAACATGTTACAGCTATGATGCACACTTCACTGTTAGCTCACTACAATAGCATGCCTAACTCCTATTAAGGTTTCATTTAGCCTTTGTCACCATACGCCATGTCAGGTGAAGCACAGGGGTTCACAGGACAAAAAAATGTGCCAATGCTGACAGGTAAGATGCACCTCTTTCACACTGAGGCTAGAAAGAGGCAGAGTCCCAGCAGGTTACCTGAATACAGGTGAAGCTGAACATCCCACTGGGCTTCTGGATAAAAAAAAAGCCAGATGTCTTTTCTTACTGCACAGGTCTTTGGTGAATTTCATCCAAACAGAACTGAAGTTCTCAAGCCTACGACTGTCAGACTCAAAGTATTTACAGTATAATGTCTGGTCATTGTATTATCATTTGAGAGAAAAATAAGAAAAAAGAAGAAAGAAGTAGAAGAAGAAAAAGAAGAAAAAGAAAAAAGAAAAAAAAAAGAAAAAAAAAAAGAAAGAAGAAGAAGAAACCAAAGACTATTTTGGCCTTCTAATATAAAAGCCAAACTAAGTAGGTGCTTCTAACCTTGAGTCCCGTGTGCATCTGTTAAAGGACTTGCTGATCTCGTTAAATAGACCTAAAGCAGCTATAAAGCAGTCTGCAGCCACAGTAAATCATCATAAATGTAGGAATGAGAGAGAGGGAGAAAGAGAGAGAGGAAGAGGGCAATATAGTGAGAGAGAAAAATGGAGGGAGAGAGAGAAAGAGAGAGAGAGGGACAGAGTGAGAGATAGAGTGAGAGAGATAGAGGGAAAAAAGAGAGCAGGAAAGAGATGGAGTGATATAGGGAGAGAGAGACAGAGTGAGAGAGATAGAGTGATACAGAGAGGAAGAGAGAGATCTAGTGGGAAAAGCAGACAGGTCTATTTGCTCCTTGGTGGACCTGCCTGAGGCCTGTTAATTCTGATATTGTCCGGCATGGGCAGTATGTGCACAACACAATACAATCTTTTGAAGGCAGGTATGAGAGTCTATCTGAAGATAGAATTTACCAATCTTTTTTAAACTGAATGCTCCGTAATGCTCTTGATGCTTTGCCAAAATGCACACCCCCTCACCCCACCAATCATTTGTTCTGGATTGAAAACATCGTGTTCGACGAGGAAAAACACACAAGCCGCATTTTAAGGACAAGAGGACGTGAAGATTCAAAACAAAACACGGCAACAACACAAGCGGAACAACTGCAACAACAGACCAGCTCCACTGAGACCGGAGAGAGCAGATAAACACAGCGCAGCCTGGAACACTGCAATCGCATGCTAACCTTACCACAGTGTTACGTAGCGCCCATACACTATACGTTCAGTTAGCTTTGGATGCACTGCATATATGCCTTCTTTGTGTGAGGGAGTTTAACGCTAACGATGCTACCTGAATCGGGCCGTTTGAAAACCAACGATGACATTTGTTTTGTGTGAAAATAATTATATCGTTTTTATTTTGTTTTTGTTTTTACAAAGAGAGTGTTGTTTTCTCTGATGATTCCCGTTTGTCAGGAACATGTTTTGACATGTCCTCGTCTGTGGGACCTGGCTTTGGGATCATCATCCCCCCCCTCCCTCAGGTCCGCTGGAAACATCAGGGGACCTGTTGTCATTTATCACAGGGAAACAAAAAGGGCGCGGCCACACCAGCACCTGGTATGGATGAGCTGGCTTTTCTGTTTATAAGGAGGGGGCAGAATCCTGATGATGTCATCACTGAAGGATAGCCAAAACCTCCCTGAGCCATGCATGCGATAGTCATTCAAATCATTCAAATACTTTTATTGAATGACTATTGCACACATGGCTCTGGAAGCTGGGCATTAAATTCAGCCAAAATCTTCACCCTCTTACGCTGAAGGGAATAATTCATTGAATGACTATGTTCGGGGTGGTTAACTATTTCAATTGACAACCTTTTGCTTTTCGGGACATCCTAATAATTAATGTCCCGTTTGAAGGATGTTGTTGCTCTCCAGTTCTTACAGTTTCTCCACACAGACAGCTTCTCCACCTTTAACAGCTCCCCCGGGGGGGGGGGGGGGGTTCCCAAAAAAAAGTATTTCACAAGAGGGCACTTTCGGGTTTATGGCTACAAATGGCACTTCATCCTGACATCTGGATTTCATCTTCCTCCAGGGTGTATGTGTATCCTCCCTGTTACTGGTGCCTAATACCAGAGCTTGAAGCTTCAAGTTGAGCTCTGGAGTTGATATATGTGAACTGTAAAAGAATTTTACAGAGGATACTGTCTGTAACCCCTGATGGATTTCCATGCAGCAACATTTGTTGGGTTAAGTGCTTGAAAAAATCCATTCCTCATAAAACTCTTTCTCACTGCATGTGCCAGTGGTACGGACAAAGCGCATTAAAGATACTCTGTACCAAAAAATTGCATAGAATTTCAAACTCCTCAAAACATAAGCAAAATGTATTTGATTTTTATTGTCAGTGTTTGCCTGTGATTCATCATAATCTTGTCTGATTCATAATGTCTTATTAAGTTCTTATACATCCCCATATTGCTGGGAGATAAGATACAGGTCATTTTGAAATAATCTTTCTTGTGTAATATGACAAGTAAAATTTAGACCAATCAGCAGTGGGACCGTTTACAGGACTGCCAATGAGAATTGAGCTTGAAGTGAATATCTATTACAAAACGGAAATGCAGTCAGGCCTTTTTAAAATTACTGATATATTTTTTTAAATGACCTATTTTACATCAAGCGAGAGTTTTGTTTCCCTGTTTATAAATGTGGGAACTGTGGGAGTGTGTGTGTGTGTATGTGTGAGAGAGAGAGAATCATGTTTGTCATGAACAGGGAGAGCAGATGGGGAAAGCAGACTGTTAAAGAATCATGCCTGCTGGTGACAGGAGCAGTGATTGACTACCCATGATCCTCCACTCTTCTCCACAAAACACGAAGGATGGGCCTCCCTCAGAAAAGAAAATCCAAACCCTTGAACTTTAAAAAAACATTTTTGTGTGTGTGTGTGTGTGTGTGTGGGGGGGGGGGTTATCAGATTTTTATGGGTAAACAAACCACATCGATGCTACATCTCAAAAACTGTCCCGGCAAACCCACTACATTCTCACTCTCCCTCTTACACCTACAGTGGTACTTACACTTTACATTGCAGGTTTGAGCACTACTTACCAGGACTAGATGGGAAGCTGATGACCTGCCTAAATCTTTATACGCGCACTGTTGATATCCAAGTTGCTCTGGATAAACAGGTCTGCTAAATGCCTGGACGTATTGCGGTGGGTCCAGATGGGAAATAAAGAATGACTATATCACCAAGCTTATTTTTGTCCTCCTCCTCACTGTTTCTCACTCCCCCCCACTCATCCCAAGTGGCCCTCATCATCAGCAGGAGGTGAATGAGAGATCAGAGTGAAAATGGTGGTGTGTATTTAACACCATAGGGTGTTAAATGTACACTGCCAGGCCAAAAAAAAAGTCCCACTCTAATATTAAGTTGGACCGCCTTTAGCCTTGATTACGGCGCGCATTCGTCGTGGCATTGTTTTGACAACCTTATGCAACGTCACAACATTTATTTCCGTCCCGAGTTTGCAAACATTTTTGGCCGAGATCTTGTATTGACGACGGGAGAGTCGAACCACTCCGTAAAGTCTTCTCCAGCACATCCCAAATACTTTCAATGGGGTTAAGGTCAGGACTCTGGTGGCCAATTAATGTGTGAAAATGATTCCTCATGCTCCCTGAACCACTTTTTCACAATTTGAGCCCAATGAATCTTGGCATTGTCATCCTGGAATATGCCTATTGATGAGATAACCTGGTCATTCAGGTACTCAGCTGACTTAATTGTATTGCTGCATAATGTTGCTGAGCCTAGACCTGACCAATTGAAGCAACCCCAGATCATAACACTGCCTCCAGAGGCTTGTACAGTGGGCACTATGCAGTGTTAGGATTGTAGCATTTTTGCTGTGTAGAAAATGGAATTCTCTTTTTTTTTTTGTCACACTGTAGACAAAAGTATTTCATGGGGCTAACATGTAAGGTACGGCATAATTAACCCTGGAAAGAAAGACATCAACCCTGAATTAATAGGAGCTGCCAGAAAAATTTGGCAGGGAATTCTTTCAGACTGCCATGTCATCAGGGTAATTGAAAAAAAATGGCAAGACAGTCTTCCGTAGTCTAATCATGAGAACTTAAAAGCTTGTAGCCTCATTTCAGAAAAAAATGACATGGATATTTTTCTTTTAAAAATCCTTAGAAATGATAATTTCACATCCTTTTCACAGTAAGTACGTATTGGCTCTTATAAACTTCTTATAAACTTATAGATGTTTTTAAAACATTGTCTGATTGTGAATTATGCGTTTTTCTGTCATGACAAAGTAAGGAATTTAGTGAGTTGCTTTGCGGTAATCTGATTTCAATAAAATACTGCTTTTTCAGTGCATCTCCACATGTCCTCGTAAGGTCTTGTTTTTGTTGGCACCGCGAAATAATGAGTAACAGTGCTACGGAAATGACATCTGAGAGGGCCATAAATCCGATTTCAAAATGTAGTATACAGCCTGATTTATGCAATCTTTCTCCCCTATAGGAGGACATGTTTTTCTCTTCAAACGTACCAGCGAAAGCAATCGTCTGAATTGGTTTTTCTTAATTCCGGGTAATTCAAAAAGCAAAGCAATACAATATTGTGACAGTAATGACTGAATTATCAAAGTAGCGTTAATTAAACTGTTATTCCGGTGTGAGTTTGTACTTGACACGTGAAATTTTTATACTTTTTTTTCATATTTTCTCAGCAGGGAGAACACTTTAAAAGTATTCATCAGTGGGAACGATTACATGAGAACATATTTGTAAAATGACATGAGCTGGAATTACATATACGTAACACCAAACATGACATGAAACACTAAATAAGTGATAATCAATCTCCTAAGACCATTTAGCTTGTCATTGAGGATTTGTCTTCTTTCGCCTATTTGCTCAGAAAGCAGAGACTGCTTCTCATGCCTGTCAGCCCTGAGAGAGAGAGAGAGAGAGAGAGAGAGAGAGTGACTTTTCTTTTAATTCCTCTCCTTAACTTTTCTCTCCATTATCTCCTCTTCGCTCCCTTCTTTCTCTCTATACCCACCTCCCTGTCTTTCTCTTTTACATTCTTCTCTTCTCATCCCCTCTTTTTCTTCACCGGCCTTCCATTTTGATTACAGCAGTGCAAGTAAGTACCATAAACATCTATCAGTTACCCTGGCTATGCAGTCATTTTCTAAGTATTAACCATCTACTCTTTTTAAAATGGACGCTCTTCTTTTTGTTTCCTGTTTTGTATTTTCAGCCCTTAACCATTTCCCCTAATGATGCACACCCTCTCTCTCTCACTCTCTCCATCTCCTCTCTCTCTTTTCCTTATTCCCTCCCCCCTCTCCTACTCTCTCTCCCCTCCCCTCTCTCTCTCTCTCTCTCTCTCAATCTCCCTCTCCCTCTTAAGAGTCAATTAGTTATGCGTAATATCTGTATATCTCCAAAAAAAAGTATAATAATATGCTCGAATGAATTATCTTTATTTAAACCAACTCCCAGGTAACAACAGTATGTCAGCAAGCATTTGTCTAACTGATGTTTGTTCAGGGGTGACGGCCATTTTTTTTTTGGCAGGGACATTAATATTAAATTATATGACATTTCCATAAATCCCCTCCCGCGATTCACAAGGCCTCCTTTAATTATAGCACACATCTCCCAAAAGCACTCAGTCATTTGGCTGTGATACGGAAAAAAAAAATCTTTCCAAAAGAAGAGGCATACGTATTGCTACTGTTAGTGTAATTAGCACTTCATGAAACTGGAGCCCCATTTCACTGTTCCACATCCACAGCCACTTACCCAAAAGCCACAAATTATATTGGCCTGAAACACGTGACTGTATTGCAGTGACAAATTTTAAAAAAGGGGTTTTATAAAGGGCTCACCTGAGCAGCTCAGTCAGTAAAGGTGCTCAACACAAGAGCAGGACTATAGAGCAGGGGCGTCCAACCTTATCCAAAAAGGGCCAGTGTGGGTGCAGCTTTTTGTTTTAGCCCAGCACTAAGACACCAAATTCTACTAATCAAGATCTTGGTGGTCGTCTGAAGACACACCTCTTCATACTCTACCTTGACTGACCCACCAATCTAGTACCACTTTCATATAGCACTTGTATCTTGCTTCGTGTTTCTTGTATCTTGATTCTCTAACACTTTCATGTAGCACTAGTGTCTTGATTGTGATATTGTAGTTTATCATGTCTTACTGACTTAGCCTTAAGACTTAGTCATAGCTTACTGTGTGAGCTCAACTTGATGTTCATGTCTATGGACAGCTGCTACTTTATGATACAACTGTACTTTATCTGACCTGTTTGTAGTTGTTTCAATGACCTTCAGTATGCACTTATTGTACGTCGCTTTGGATAACAGCGTCTGTCAAAGAAATGTAATGTAACGTAATCTTGACTGAAGACCATGGTTAGAAATGAGTTGAATCAGGTGTCGTAGGGCAGCACTAAAACAAAAACCTGCACCCACACCGGCCCTTTTCGGATAAGGTCGGACACCCCTACTCTAGAGTCTATGGCAGGGATGGCCAATCCGGTCCTGGAGGGCTGCCGTGTATGCGGGTTTTTGCTTCCACCAATTCCCCTGGCTAAATGAGCTAATTGGCTGTATACACCAACACTGGTTCACTCATAGATTAGATCACAGTAAAACATTTCAAATTAGGACACAAGAACAGTGTCCTTTCATTCATGGGCTTATCAAGTAATGAAGCTATAATGTCAGATTGCCTAGATTTCAGGGCTAATGAAGTAATTAAGGCCAGAGGTTGGCATGAAAACCAGAGACAGATTCGGGCCTCGTTGCCCACCTCTGGCCTACGGGCGATGCCATTGGCTGACTACGGTACAGGGTTCAGAATCAGAGGCTTCTTTTGCAAGGGAAAGATGGGACTCAGCTGGCCAGGGTTCCTTGGGTCACTGCTGCATCAGCACCCCCTAGCTGCCCCCAAAGCAACTACAGGTTACCAGTTGTCAGCGAGAGACTCATTTACATTTTACATTTAGGCATTTAGCAGATGCTCTGATCCAGAGTGACTTATACTTACAAGCGATAAAAACAACAAGCAGAGCTGATGCGAATAATCACGGTCAAAAAACGATAGCAGCAGTTATTACATAAAGCCACAGAATTAACCTTTTACATAACAATGTTAATACTGTCAATTTAAAAAAATACACAAATAATCCTGTGGAGTGCTTAGATATGTGGCAATATTTGCAACAAACTTTGGGTCATAATATTATTTTCAGAAATCAATGCTTAAATTACTAGCTCAGAATACACAATATTTAAAAAAAATATTTATATAACCAGGTAGCAGGCTGTAACCAAGCAATAAGAATATTGGTTATTAGCATGCCATTTATGTTAAGATGTGAGTGAACTATATTATCAATGGACACATACAAAAAAGCATGTACAATCCTACATAATATCCTAGTAATGTGTGTCTTTTTAACATATTATCTACACACTAATTTACCAGTTAACTATATATGTTAATATACATATAATACATACATATATACATAATAAATACGGAAGATTATAGTCCTAAGTTTTTAAGGCACAGCACAAATAAAATATTGAAATAAAGCTTCACCTATCATGTGAGAAACGTGTCTCACTTTCAGTTTCTCCAGACAAATCCGATCACACCAGAGCAGTACTGCATTTGAGGTCTAGGGGGCAGCACTGAGAATAGTTTGTGAGAAAGGTGATTCTTGATAACAGCCATATTAGGGAGTGTGCAAAAGAGAAGAAAAAAATGACTTATTCAGATGTGATGTCACAAACTAATGACTCAGTTCGAAGTCTTGGCTCTAGTGCCCGGCTGCTGCAGTACTGATTTGTTGCAAGAAGAAGACCAATTAGTTGTTCTTTCCCGCATTTTGTTTTATGTTTCACTTCGAGCCAATGGGTGATTTGTCACCCTCATTATAGTATTGTAAGCATAATTTATTCAGATGGTGCTCAAGGTCTGATGGGCCATATGAAACATTTTTAAAAGTATTATTCCTGCTATGTATCTTGACTTTCGCCATTAGTAATCTACCGTGTTCTTATGGATGCGCAGGGCACAGCATTGCAAGATGATAATGATTTTATTTATTTATTTTTTTAAATCACTGCACAGGGGCTTTAATTCCTGTGACCAAACAAGCATTTCTTAAAGAAATGTTTAATTCCCTGCCTATGCTATGATACAGCCTTGCCTCCCTCATCTTTATATGCAAGCGGACGAGCCTCAATGCCAATTAATTATCCTTTCTTCACCAAGTCCAACTTACTGCCCCCTTTTCAGATGGGGTTCTCATTATAATGGAATGAAAAATAACTCTAGTCTGTTTCAGGGGGTATTTGCAGACAACGGCAAATAATATATACATATTTTTTTTATCCAATAACAAGCCATCCTATTTATTCACAAAGATTGTTTTTAACTCTGTTTTCCTTTATTTTAGCATTTTTAAGATTCTAACAATGGAGAGGTGCTTTGATGTATTATAGTTATTAATAATAATTCATATGATAGTCAATTCCCAAGGATGAACTTAAGCTTTACTGAATCTATAAACATATTTCCAAACAAAAACTTCCTGACAAATAATACTCCAACATAATACATCTATTAGACACAATAGATGTTTCTTGGCACTATTATTAAATATAATTAATTATTTTAACATAGTTTGTTGAAAATGACATTTATCCCACCCAATATAAACCTTTCTGAATCCTAAAGTGATAGCAAACCACAAGAAATTGGTTATTTTTAATATGTGCGTGTGCATAGTGTGTGTGTGTGTGTGTCTGTATGTGCATGTGCATGTGTGTGTGTGTGTGTGTGTGTGTGTGTGTGTGTGTGTGTATGTGTGTGTGCGTCCACAACCCACAATCAGGCAAAGAATAAAACCCAGAGGTGTCCCTATGCACGCAGGCAACCTGCTCTATCTCAATGTCTGTGTGTGATGCTGGTAATGCTGCTAACTTTCATAACAAACAGCAAACAGCAGTGCATTCTGGATAAAGAGGTGGCAAACTTTTATGCTTGTATACAATAAACTGCGGTCCTAATTTTGCATCATTATTTCCTCCCCCCAGTCAATGCAGTGGTGATAGAGCCACGCTTTGCTGTAAATGCAAAACCTGACCATGATGAAAAACTGTGAAATAACACACTCGTGACAGTCTAAGGCAGTGTTTATGCTATTACCGCTGGTAATTTGATATGGCTGCAAATCCAGCATTATTGTTTTTCCCTCCAATTTAGAGTGGAATCAATATTTGGCTTTGTTTATCAAAATGAGATAAGAGTGGGACATAGTATATCACATTTTTATGTCTTCTTTACAAAGGAGGCATTAAGATACAATATACGGACAATATATGAAAAGTTTTTGGGTCCTTGACAGGAGAGGAGAGGGCTTTAATGGTGTAAAAACCTGTCGAAAAATGACTGCACCACAAACTCATCTCTGCTTGTTATGTACAAATATCCATCACAGCCCCATCGCCTTTCTGAAGCACAATTATGAAGATGCACTTTCCAACAGATTAATCTTTTTGTTTTTACTTGTTTGTCCGTGTGTGTGTGTTTGTGTGTGTGTGCTTCTGCGTGTCTGTTTAAAAATCACTTGAGTGATAAAACCTTCCACATAAGCCTTCAGAGACTTACTTCTTGCTATCTGAAGAACATATTTGAGAGGCGTGTGGTCACTGTCTTCTGTGAATATAATGTACTAAGAAGGAGCCTGAATGGAAGGAAGGGAGCAATATAAACCGCTAAAATATGCATTTCCTAAAAATGTGCATGTGCCGTTATGGAATGCAGAAGCCAACCATCAAGTACAGATCTCCACACTGGCTGAGATGGGCATTTCTGGGAATGCCCTCTCTCGATTTGCATCTTATCTAGCAGATATGTACCACCAGGTCACCTGGAAAGGTCTCTGCACCTCATCCTCTTGTTACAAGAGTCCCTCAAGGATCTGTACTAGGGCCTCTGCTGTTCTCCATTTACTCTAAATCTCTTGGCTCAGTCAATGATTCACATGGCTTCACTTGCAACTGCTATGCTGATGACACCCAACTCTTGCTCTCTTTCCCTCTTTCTACCACACAGGTTAAGAAGAGATTATCTGCCTGCCTGGCCGATACCTCAACGTCGATGGCTAGGCATCACCTGAAGCCCACCCTCGACAAGACAGAGCTGCTCTTCATCCCACACAAGTCCTGGCTCCTTACAAGAGCTCTCCATCACTGTTGACGGTACTATGGCAGACAGCTCCTGCCTACCTACAGGATGTAATCCAACACTACACTCCAGCTCGACCACTCCGCTCTGCTGCAGCAAGGTGACTTGCACCCTCTGGTTGAATGCTTCTCGCTCGTCCCAAACTCCAAATCTCTAGTTGGGTGCCTCAGAATGGTACTCAGTCTGATCAATCTTATCATAAGTCCCCCCCCCCCCCCCACACATACACACACAATCAAACAACACACACTCACACACCTCAGTCCTCATGTAGGTGCCGTTTGGAAAGGTTACAAGCCCAGCACCTTAACCATTAAGCAAGACAACCACAGGCCCTCACCAATAAAATGGCTGCCTCTATACAAGGCCAATTCTGGCTTCTATTCTGACACTTGTACATTTTCAGGACATTCTGTGGACTTTAATACCCTGTGGAAAGAGGATGTGTCAAACATCAAACTGAGATTGACTGATGTAGGAAACACACCCATGATCTTCTCAGGAGACGCAAAGCTCCAGCTGCCGCTAACCAACACTGGAACCTGAGCAATTAAATGTGTGAATCTTACGGCAGAGGTGTATATAATCCTTGGGAATATAATGAGCCTGAATGCGGATTGCATTTCTTTGAACGCTGTGCAATTAAAGTGGGGCTATTGCACACGGCGGGTGTTGTACCTTTCTTCTGTACATTTTCCGAAGCTCTGTTTAACATTAGGTTTAAGCTTTATTGTATATTTTAATTAGCCTCACCATGCATCCACCGCTGTGGCAAGAGAAGTTTGCTATTCATATGTGTGTGATTTCATTTCATGCTTATAAGCATAATGCTAAATAATATAATATAATATAGTATAAAAATAAATGATTTAATGAAATCAACTTAAAAACTTAAATTATCCTCCCTCATTTATTTTTCCACTTCCAATATTTAAACAGCTTCGCTTGGTTTGAATTTTAAAGTAACAATCCTTTCCATGTATACATTTCTACAAAAATGTATGTTCACATTGTATGAAATTCCAGACAGTGAAATCAGTACATGGATTGTATTTACCCTATGTAATTTTACATCACCATGTTGTGACAGCTGAAAAACCTCAAGTACATGAAGAAACAGGACATTTTGTTTCTCTGGGAATGGAACATACAATACAAATCACAGCAAATTAAGTGAACTATTCCAAGGTGTCTGAAATTATTACGCTGGACTCTTCTGGTGATTTTTTGCAAATGATGCCATTACCCTCCCCTCCAAAATAATATTAATTTAGGACAGAATGATTAAAAGATTCAAATGCGACTGCAAATGATCAGCAAAACCACATTAAAATAAAACACATTTAAAAGTTTAAAACATATTTCTGATTAAAAAACGGTATCTTTACGAGTCATTTCACAGTGATTTACTGTCCAACTGTTTGGGCCTGGCACTAAAAAAGTATGATTCCAACATACAGAATAATGACGTGCATGCTCATCAAAGTTCTCAGTAAATCACATTATTTTTCTGCCCATTCTACCCTTTTATTGCACGTTATTTTCTTTTAGATGATTTGAATTGGTAATTAAGGCTATGTTAATATAAGCCTCATCAAGGCAAGCGCGTATATCAAAGTGCCCCATACGTGTATTGATGTTGGGAATCAAAGCAGTGATTACGTGTTCACGTTCATGGGTTCTGGCTCTTAATTGCCTCGCTGGCTATCTGAAAGATTAAAAGCCGGAGGTTTTTTTCCAGCCGAGATGAGCTGGGTGGAAAAATGTAAAACACCCCAGATTCACATAATTGGATGGATACTGTGCAGGGGAGAGACAAAAAAGAGACATCGAAGGTGGCTATTTTTCTGTCTGTTAGCATGTTTAGCATATTGTTTTTCCGTGTGCTTATGCGTACAAACCGATAGAACCAAAGCAGCGTGCGCTTTTACTTGTGTGGTTTCACAGATTAATGCGTTCATCTGTGAAACCACATGAATGTTTTCAGTTTCTTAAAAAAAAATGAAGCATTTGAATGCAAGATTATATAAATGCTGATTAATTAATTACTCCTGTTTTTCATTTAAACATCTCCAGTTAGACCTACACAATCATAGTCTGGTTATAAACTCAAATGGAGATTTTTTTTTGTCTCATATTCTATTTATTTTTTATTTTTTTATTTTGAGGTTTCTGAAACAGTGACGGCTTTCTGACGCGCCACCATTAACTCTCCGTTACTTTCCAGGTCACTAATTTTTCAGTAATGAGGTCACTCTACTTAGACTGATGGGCCGTCCGTTTAATGAGGTAATCCTTGGGTTATTACCTTGCCCACTGCACAATCCCTTCTGCAAGAAACCTAATTGATGTAAATCAATGAATCTGAACCCTCATCTCTCGGGATAATTTGCATTTCAATGAAAAAAGGGGGGAAGGAACAATGTGAAATAATGGAAATTATATATAAAATGTGAGTGTGTGCTGATGAATTCAGGAGAATGTGTATTGTGGGGACACAATGTGAAGTAATGGAAATTATATATAAAATGTGAGTGTGTGCTGATGAATTCAGGAGAATGTGTATTGTGGGGACACAATGTGAAGTAATGGAAATTATATATAAAATGTGAGTGTGTGCTGATGAATTCAGGAGAATGTGTATTGTGGGGACACAATGTGAAGTAATGGAAATTATATATAAAATGTGAGTGTGTGCTGATGAATTCAGGAGAATGTGTATTGTGGGGACACAATGTGAAGTAATGGAAATTATATATAAAATGTGAGTGTGTGCTGATGAATTCAGGAGAATGTGTATTGTGGGGACACAATGTGAAGTAATGGAAATTATATATAAAATGTGAGTGTGTGCTGATGAATTCAGGAGAATGTGTATTGTGGGGACACAATGTGAAGTAATGGAAATTATATATAAAATGTGAGTGTGTGCTGATGAATTCAGGAGAATGTGTATTGTGGGGACACAATGTGAAGTAATGGAAATTATATATAAAATGTGAGTGTGTGCTGATGAATTCAGGAGAATGTGTATTGTGGGGACACAATGTGAAGTAATGGAAATTATATATAAAATGTGAGTGTGTGCTGATGAATTCAGGAGAATGTGTATTGTGGGGACACAATGTGAAGTAATGGAAATTATATATAAAATGTGAGTGTGTGCTGATGAATTCAGGAGAATGTGTATTGTGGGGACACGATGGCCCACCGGGTGTAGTGCTGCAGGGTACAGCGGTTAAGGCTAAGCTAAGTGGCTAAAGAGTGTGTCTCTCTCTCTCTGACTGACCTGTGGAACTCGCCCTGCCGGGCCGTTTCCATGGCAGGGCTCAGTCCCCATCGCCATGGCAGTGGGAATGGGTCCCTTGGGCGGGAATGGAGGTGTGACAAACCAGAGTAAGTGCTCCTGAACCTCAACCATAGCGACATGACTTCTGCCTTCACTCATCTGGTCCCGTCTGACCTTCCTCCTACAGAAAAAACAAGATATAATTATCATTTCTATTAATCATATAATTATATTATATAAATTACACATTTTGAGTGAATGGATGGATATATACACATTACATCGGTTCAAGTCTGTTTCATACACTTAGATTTCACATGTGGGTTATAAGCAGAATGCAATATGAACATCAAGGATGACCATTCTATCCTAATGAAAGAGAGCATAACTCAATTCAATTCAAGAAGGAAGCAGCATTTTATCAATTAATGACATTATATTACAGAAATGAGAAGAAATATTCACCCATATTGAATTGGTATGAGATAATTCCACAATCTCTATCTGCACCTTCTTGGATTGAATCATTATAATTAGGTCTTAAGTGGTGTCAGTTCTCTGCCAGTTTATAGGCCATAGAGTTCTGCTCGTCTTTATTAACAGTTTGTGGGGGAGGTTTGAAATTATAATGAAGGACTATATGGTCCAATTACAGATAAAAGCTGTCAAGTGAAATGGCGTAATTAGGTGCTACTGCCTCTTATTTCAAAATGGCATGTGCAAGGAAATATAAAACCACATTTTATTAGCAACTTCTGCCCAATGGCTATTGTTTAAATTTGAAATCGGGTAACAAGGAAGCCAATGCATATGCAAAGTCACTGAGGCTAACTGAGCAGTGAAAGTGAAAGTGAATGTAAGAGCATAATATTGCAGGCAGGTGTTCCTTTCCTCTAAAGCGCTGCATTTTAAATACAATTTCAGTACATTATTACTCAAGTGACCATAAATTAAGATCAAATATTTAAATAATATTTAAATATTTAAAATAATTTGTGGTAGAAATGCAGAATAGCATGATCAGCTAAAGTGAAACTTCAGTGAAAAAAGAATATTAAAAAAACTACATTAACAATGTTTGGTCACTAATGCTAATATTTTTTAGCTAATATGAAGACTTGTTTATACTAACAGCATTGGTTATAATGTTAACCAAAAGTTCCCTGGATAATCATGAAATTGAACAAAACAATCTATGATTCAAGCATTAATTCCTGACCACTTGCATTCAGTAGCTATACTTTTCTCAGCATAGCATAGCAACTCAGCGTAGCAACTGTATCTTCCATGCTGATGAAAAAGCACTTAACCCAATCTGAAGCTGGCTACTCAATTATGAAAAACCGCCCATTGAGAGAATACATAAATCCACTGTAACAGGCCATGGTGGTCGCCTAGGGCAACACCAGATACCGACGTCCTCCAACAGGGCTGCTAATTCTCTCATTCGGGGGCAAGAAGTTCGTTATAATGATAATGCTTTTCTCTAGTGTGTACAGTATGTGTTCCTTAAAAAAATAATAACTACAGTCCCCTCACTACTAATTTATCTCAGCATGTATTACTAAGAGGGAAAGAGGATTATGATAAAAGCAAAAAATAAAATAAATAAATAAAAACGCGCTGACCATGATTGTGGGGAGAACTTATTTGAATGTTCGTCAGGAAATATTTTAAATTACTGACACTGAACAACATGGACGATGGGAGAGATTAAAAACGGGGAAATGGATCATTTAATTTAGCCTGCACAGCTTACCTTTTACGTATCACCCATTTATACAACTGGATATTTAGTAAGTGCTTTTCTAAAGGATACAGCTGTCATGCCCCCAAGCTCAAAATGAAACGGGCAACCTCTGGGTTACAAGTCCCGTGTTCGTTCGTGGAAGGTCCCGTGCATTTCCCTCTGATTCTGAGACCGAGAGCCACGAAAACGAGGGCACGCCTTCGCGTTCTCGGTTTAACGGGTCAGCCATTAATTATTTCGGGGAACGGCAGATTTCTCTCCCTCCCGCTACCACCCGAGCTGCGGTTCCCCGCCACGGCGCTTACGAGGCCACCAGCTAATTAAACCGTGAGATTACCCAGGAGCTTCCTCTCTCATGACACCATCAGGTGCGATGCCACGCTTGGAGAGGCAGGAAGAACCTTGACCGCAGGAAGAGCAAATTAAACATTGCGGTGCGAGAGGAACAGAGTATCGGGGGAAGGTGGGGCCGATTCATTCGGCAGTACTCAAAAGGTCCACAATCGAAAGCAAAATTGCTGACCCTTGAAAACTTCAGAAACTGTGACAAGAGTTTGAGCTCAAAATGAAATTCACTGCAGAAGTGGTCAATGATGAATGATCAGATAATCAAATCTGAAGCTTCTCTCTCAGCAAGCCTACTAATACTGTATTTAAGTGAGGAAGTTAAAAGTGTGTTTTTTTTTTTTATATCAAAGTTAGGCATACCTTTATGTTAAAATGTTCATTGCAAATTCAACTGTAATAGCGTTTATAAGCCACAGGGGATACAAATATACTCTATAAGAGTAAAATAGACTCTGTCAGGATAAAAAAATACTTGCAGTTGCAGTTTTTACATTTTACGTCGATTTAATGTTGCAGACGACTTTCCTGTTCACCCACTTACACAGTGTGAGGTAGCTGTCCGGGTTCGAAACCAGCTGGGCTCATTTCCGAGCCTGGGTAATACCACAGAATCCGTGTCATTAAAGACAACGACAGCATGCCCTTTCCTCCACTTTCCATGGAGAGGAAGAGAGAGAGAGGGAGAGAAAGAGAGAGAGAGAGAGGGGGGGGAGAGAGCGACAGACTGACAGAGAAAGAGAGAGAGAGTGAGAGAGAGAGATGAATAAGCAAGCCAGTACGGTAAGTTATAGTGATATACAAGTGCTTGACACCTAATGACGAATCCATATTTGATGCTAGCAATGAGCAATCTGAAAAGACCCCAGCCTCCGCTGGGCCGGTCCTGTTTGGCACATGCCCAAGAGAGCTGGGAGCACATTATTTTCCGGACTTTCGCGAAAGACGGACGACGGATTAAAGGGCGAGGGGATGATTTATTAGCTGTTGCTGTCACGCTATTTAGATGGATTGCTACACGCACCCTATGGACTCGCCATAGAGAGCTCCACTGTGTCTGTGGGCAGGACACGAGGGCCCGGAGGAGAGAGTGCCGGGGGGCGGGGTAACTTCGGGTCAGACGGTCCGCAGGCCAGCTGTGATCCCGTGACAGGACACGTCGGGTTGATCAATGGCCCAGGGAACCGGGCTAATCAAAGAGCGGGACATCGAGAGCGCAGGTGACAAGCCCGAGCTCTTGCCACTATTAAAAGAACTACAAGGAAGAGAGCCGCTGTTTGTCTGCATGTTCTGTGCCTGTCAAATTACTTTACCTTATAGTCATACGGGTACAATTAGGCTAGCTAAAGGTATAAACCCTGGTGTTCATGGGACAGTTTGGAGTTCAAAGTACTGCTGCATTCTGGGAGCGTGGGTGTGAGTCGGGGCACTTCCTCATTTAAGCATTCCCTTGAGAAGCAGCAGAGGTGTAGGAGGGGAGAGTCAGTGGGAACTCCCCCCACCCCCCCCAACACCCCCCCCCCCCTTTTTTTTTTTAAATGGGTAATTCTGGCAATAGCTCTAACAGGCCATAATTTAGATTTTGATTTATGTTCTTCTAAAGCTCAAATCAGAGGTTCCATCTGGTTCTGTTTTATGGCAGCTCAGATGATGTATGGCGTGGTCTCTCAGCTAAACAAAGTCTCCGTGTCTTTGCCCTGAAATTTAATTGCAGGACTGGCCGGTCATTGCTCAGGATTCAATGGCAAAAAAACACTCCTCTTTTTTCTCTTTTCTCCCCCCCCCCCCACCTCCCTTCCCTTCACCTCAAAATCGTGAGGAGTTGGCTGATTTGAAAGAAATTGAATTTGGTTTGCAGTAACTTGCTGTTCAATCATTTATGAATATAGGGAGCCTGTACTCTGTGAGCGGTAACTAATGGCTCCTGTAATATACTAATCTTTGAAGTGTAAATTTAGCATGTATATTTGATTTATGGAAATAATATTTTTGAAGTGGATCGCAAGATGGGAATATTATTTCTATATAAAAGACATTTTAGGTGCTCTGCTACACAAACTATACATTTGCGCAATTTCAGTGCAATATACCGTAATTACAGAACAAACAAGACTGAAAATGCAGAGCTTCTGAATTTCATTTCATACCAATCAAATAATAAATAAATTTAAATACACAGCGTTTGACAGAACACCCATTTCATATTATGAGAACAACCCTGAAAGCCTTTGCAAAGCAGAAAAAAATATATTTTTTCTTTAAAGAAAATAATAGGGTACAAAACTGGCAAATATGTAAATAAAACCAACAGGGCTCATATGTAGGACTCATAAAGGAGAGTTTACTGTGATTACATTGTTTTCCCAACTCTTCTCAGCAAAATCAATGATGCAAATTAGAAAAACATGCTTTTATGCGCCTGCAGACCGGGTGCGAATTTGTAATATTTTTTAATAAAGCACGATTGCTGTTTGTAGCACTGAATAATTTAGTCTGATGGAGATGTAGAAATCATTTTTTTAAATCCCATACTTTACTCCATATTTGCGTGTGTGTGTGTTTCTGTGTTTGTGTGTGTGTATATGCATACATGAGTGTATGTGTGTCTGTATGCGTGTGTGTGTGTGTGTGCGTGCGTGTGCGTATGTGTTCCGAGATGTTAAACCTCATTAAAAGTCCCATGGCACTTTTTGAAAGAATAGGGGAGTTAACCTTGGCTTCCTGGCCCAATTCCCACAAAGACTGGCTCTATACATCTGGTCAGCTAATCATACCTTAAATCTTATTGGCTAGACAATCCACTATATTCCTACACATTATGATCTCTCATGTCATCCCTGCAAACGAGAACTGAGTTCTCACTTGACTTGCCCGGTTAAACAAAGGTCTGTGCATGTCTGCAGGTGTACGAGAGCTTCTGAGTGTGTGGATATTGTAGTTTTAGTGTGTGCAGATAGCTGCGGGAAGCAGAGCAAGGTTGTGTGGAAGACGTGGGTCTCGTTTGCCAGGTCACAGGGTGACACCACCTAGCTGGGCCTGTAGTTCCTTACTGTACCAGATAAGTTAGCATGAGGAGGGGCAGCACATGGATATGGATGGGGGAGTCACACAGGATGCCCCGGCTTCATGCTGTGTGCATGTGTGTGTCAGAGAGAGAGAGGAAGAGACATCGTGTGTGTGTGTGAGCATGTGTGCATGCGAGAGTGTGTATGTATGTGTAAGACTGTGTGTGTGTGCGAGAGCATGTGTATGTATTTGTGTGTGTGTGTGTGCAGGCATGTCTGCGTGTTTGTGAACATGCATGTGTTTGAGTATGGGTGTGTGCGTGAGTATTTGTGTACATGCGTGTGTGTGTGTGCAAGCATGTGTGTGTGCGTGTGTGAGTATGTATACATTTGTGTGCACAAGCATGTGTGTGCGTGTGTGAATGTGTGTGAGTGTATGTGTTGGAGCGCATTTCCACATTTCACTACAGTATATCATATCCGTGATTCCATTTCCTAATGCCTACAAGCACATTGCTTTAGTTGATAGCAGCTACATCCCCCTGAACCACAAAAATATATATATAAGAGCAAATGAAGCTGCCCTTGGCAGTTATTTATAACAATGACAGAGGAGAATAGGTTCAGGAGATGAGCTATTTGGATAGCCGAACCAACCATCTATCCAAATGATTAATACAGACGATATTCATAATAAGAAATATCAGCCTTATGGTCCTCTGTGCCTTGGGGGGTGGAACACCTCGTGAGGTGAGGAGGAAGCGAGATAAGATGAGGGCTGTATAAGATGATTCGAATAGTCAAAAAGAGAGCTCCTTTTTCTTTCCTTATAGGAAAATATAGCAACTTTTCCTTGACCTCGCCAGAAAACGTCACGGGGGTCAAAGAAAATATGAAAGAACATATTTACAAGAAACCTAGCGTCTACTGTGGAATTCGAACTCCTTCTCTATACCTTTCGTCATGTTGCGACGTCCAGTCGTATTGACGTGACTGTTCAACATAGCGAACTACAACTTCACGAAAGATTACGACAAAAGCGCATCATTGCCGTCTGTAGCCTATTTCAGTTGAACCGTTCGTTTTATTTCCGCGAAATTTAGCCTCTTAATACATTTGGTGTATTGTCTGATTGTGTCATTGTTTGTTTACTTTATATTATAAAACAATACTAACCAACAATACCAGCTATTCACATTTAGATTTCTGGCATTTCTCAGATGTTCGCCTTGTTTTTTGAATTCGGTAATTCGGCATGTCCCGGAAAACCCCGATGCTTATGTAATTGTAATTGTAATTGTGGGGCGCGAATACTTACCTTCCTTCTGAAAAGGATAGTCCAAGGCTGCGTCCACTTATATAGTTATGTGGCTGCATCACAGTATAGTTCTGTGGGCTGCATCCGAAAATTCTTCACTCCACACCTCCCTTCCTCCACTCCCCCAGTGACCCCACTACCACTCCTCTCCTACCCGGAAGTATGCAAAACTGTCGGAACGTTTCGAAAGTATTTGCATGTACAGTATACAATGTACCTGACATTGAGGTTTGCGTCGAGACATTAATTAATATGTAACCATTAATACGTAATTAAGATGTAATCAGTGACATTAGATTAAAACACAAAGATCTGTTTCTGGTAGGGGTGGGACGATTCAATCCCAACGATTCAACGATTCGATTCAATTACGATTCTTTAGGCAAAGGTTCGATGCATCATAACATCTTACATTTGACCACGATTTGATTCGATAAGATTCGGTTAGATTAATTTTGATACTTTAAAAAAATGTAATAGGTATGCTAATGTGATTTGATACCGATACAGTCAGCAGTAATTAAATATTCAGTTAGAACCTTACGCCAAGTTCACAGAATTATGTTTATTGTTAAGGCATGCCATACATTTTGCAGCCGTCTGCAGCAAATAATGCAGCAATAAACATGACTAACAGTGTATTTTCTAAAGTTGTCCTATTTTGGTTATTGTTTTTCAAACAGTGTCAGACATGGTACCCTAATACATTTCCTTTATTTACAAAATGAAAATGACAAAATGTATAACAATGACTAAACTGGGCCAAGAAAAATGAAATAGCCTATAGGTTAGTGTCATGCATAGTGCTTTCCTAAATCTTAGTACGATCTAGACCTTCGGTGGAGCAAGATGCCCATCCATCCGTAGTTAAAGCTACTCTCGTAGCGTTTTGCAAGGAGTCGAACAGTTTTCTTCACCTCTTCATACAGAGCAGGTATACATTTTTCACTAAAATGTTTTCTGCATGGTATGGTGTATCTAGGTTCCACGACATTCATTAAGTGAATCGGACAGTTAACATAGTAATAATTAATTGAACGTAAGACATTGGAAATAGTCTTACTATTTTTGTTTTTTGTCTCTAACGTCTACTTGATTTTGAATAGAAAATGGTTTAAATTTAAATATCAGAAAGCACTTTACAATTAACTGTCTGGACACGGTATGTGTATAAAAACAATTATACAAAAAAAATTGAACTGCTTGGCCCTTTCTCCAGGAAACTCAGGGGAAGTGTCAATGACTCCCGAGTTTAGCTTGCTAACCCGCTTGCTGTCCTTCACGTCAATGGTGTGTCGTCGGCTCAAATAGTTTATCATGTTTGTGGTGTTGCCTGTGTATCTGATTTCTACTTGGCAGATCTTGCATATTGCAGCGGTTTTTCAAGTACACCCTCCTTCTTTCTAAACCCGAAATGCTTCCATACCACTGATTTTCTGTTCGGAACATTCGTAAGTTTCTGTCTCTTTTGTCGCACTCAGCGAGCACGCAGCTAGCCATTTTGCTCAGATCTGTCCGTCTCATTCTCACTTGATTCCCGCCTGTCCCTGCTTTCAACTCACGCTTATGTGGGGGTTGGAGCAGAAACATGGATTGAAGCTTGTCAAAACAGTTTTAAAAGTAGTCGTGTCTCAGAAATATATATTTTAAATATTTTTTGAATAAATGAATACATGTACACATTCATTTAAAATGCGATATTAATCGATGTTTATCAATTCTAATCTTACAGATCGATGCAGTTGTATTTACACATTCAGATCGATGCATCGGTGCATTGTCCCACCCCTAGTTTCCGGGACACGGAGTAGAGGAGGTGGTAGTGGAGGAAGGGAGGGTGCATTTTTCGAGTATTGGGACGCAGCCCAGAGCATCCTTTGTGAAAGGACGGATAAAAGGAATTGTGAAGCTCCTTTTCTTCTCAATATAATAATTTCGAACAGTTCTTAGCATGGCTGCCCGGCAAATATTTCCGGTTCATGCGATCTAAAAGATCCTTCCTTGCTAGAGTTTGACTATTGGAATGTAGCCGAGATAAAGTAAATTTTCCCCCAAGGGGAAATTTGTCAGGAACATTTAAGTGCTGCTCACGGACATTTAGATACACAAAGACAACAAATAAGAAACAACACAAACGCTAACTCACAAATATACCTGACAACCACATCAAGATTCAGTTACACAAAAACAACAAATAAAAAACACAAACCCTAACCCACAAACATACCTGACAATCACATCAAAATTCAGATAGACAAAAACAACAAATAAAAAACACAAACCCTAACTCACAAACATACCTGACAACCACATCAAAATTCAGTTGCACAAAAACAACAAATACAAAACACAAACCCTAACTCACAAACATACCTGACAATTACATCACATTCAGATACACAAAAACAACAGTTAAAAAACACAAACCCTAACTCACAAACATACCTGACAATCTCATCACATACAGTATAATACATAAGGCAAGCATACAAGGCAACTATAAAAAGTACAAAAAGTGCAAAATGCACACCTAACTAGTCACAGGTGCGTAGGACAAACAAAAACTGATGTGCCTAACGGAGAGGCAACACTTTACAATAAGGGAACACACCTCATGCCGTAACTAATGCATGACTCATCATGAATTCATGCATGATGTATCATGAACTCTGCGCGGCTCAATATTAATAAACGATCAAGTCATTATTAATTCATGTGATTACTGTACACTTAATGTATTATCAATTAATGAACATTAACTCATAGTTAAGTCATACATTAAGTAACATGTCATCAAAGTAGCTGCAAACCGGTTAGGTAGACAAAAGCTTATCAATCAGATTTATCCATTTTGCGGCCGCCAAAACTCCTCCTGACAGCATGCTGACAAAGCTGCTCGCTTAAAAAAAATTCTGCCAGTGTGGCTATCGTTTACCTGTGGCTCCTACCGTTGTGCAAATGGTGACAGTAATATCAAATGTTTTATGTTATTTTAATTTATCTTAGAAAGTGTATAATTAGTAGTTATTTTCAATGATAGCCTATATTCGCCATTATTCAGTCATTCAGACTATGCTTCTGGGCGAACCCTACAGTAGGCCTATCTCTAATGTGTCATAAAAAATCACGCTTAATAGATTTAATGGTGATCTTTGTAAATGATATGTGTTTCGATTATGACATAGATTATGTTTTAGAGAATGAGTACTTTGTACTTATTTTTCAATGATATAGTTACCAATACTCAAGGTTAATATATACGCTATTTGTTGGAAAAATTGGGTCAGGGTTGAGTGTGATACCCCAAAAACTTCCAGTAAATGGCAGTTCTGAGAGCATAAACAACCATGTTAGAGGTCAAAGGAGAATGGCCAGACACATTCAAGCTAACAGAAAGGCCAAAAAAATAAAAATGAACAACAGAGGTGAGCAGAGGGGCATCACTGCATGCATGTGTTGAACCCTGAAAGGGATGGGCTGCAGCAACAGAAGATTAGATAATACTAGGTAGGTATTCCTAATACAGTAGATACTGAGTGTAAATTGTAAGAAGTTCACCATTTATCATTACATTTCATCATTATTTCACACATGCGATCACCATTACTTCCTAAGTACTTGGCTGACTTGTGTCCCTCTAAGTAAAGTCATGGGTAGGAGGCAAGCATTTGTTAACCATGAGTTCATCATTACTTAATTATGAGTTCAATGAATTGTGACCCTTCAAGTAAAGTCACACACAATTCTTCATATAGTAATGATTAGCCCATCATCACATCACTATTACTTAATACATAGCTCAATGATATCTGCACCCTTGAAAACCTAATATTAAAATAAACCACTCAAAAGTCGTCCAAATAGAACATCAATATTTTATTTATTATACATCTGGAACACAATTTATTAAGACCTTCAAAAGGACCTCACTCCCATTCCCTCTCAGTCGCCATATCTGATTTTTATAAATCCCCTTAGCCCTCTCTATATTTGGTGTATGTCCCCCACTGTTAGGATCAATAAAGCTCCTGCTGTGGTTAACAGTGAAATGTATGTATCCAGCAGTGGCAACGCCACTGATCACTTATTATTGTGGTCCCCCGACGAACGTGTCTTCTGATGAATGGGAGCAGTCTAACTGGCAGTTTCCTCCGATACCCCAAAAACCCATTTTCGCCTCATCCATGTCCCGCCATATCTCCCACGACCCTACTGTTAAAAGAAGATCATTTGCAAATCAAAACTAGATTGGCACTCAGAGAGATAGACACCCAAAAAAAAGTGGGCAATACACTGAACTCTATGATATTGAACGGACTTAACTGCTTGCTTCTATTGCCGAAGTTACAGCAACCAATATGGCTTCCAGTGCACTGCACCTCTCAATTTCCGCTTGGGCTATAATTTAGAAACCCCTGCCTTTTTCTACCAAACTAAAAAGTTAACAGTCATATATTAAACCCAGTTATATCCACAATACATATAAGAATAATAATCAATGCGTGATTATACTTGACACGATACAAAGGTAGTTGTTGTTTTACTCATCAGAGATGACTCTGGTTGATCTTCTTGAACATGTGATGATGACTAGCTGACGGATAGCCTACAGAAAACAGGATGAAAAGGGTGAACTACATGTAGGTTTATTACGACATCACATAAAGTAGTTGAATCTAATCTATCAATTCAATATTTTTTTTGTCCGAGATCACCGAATAAAGTTAATGAGTTTTCTTGCACACTGAATACGCATGCACAGATAGGAGGCAAAAGATCACATCTATCACCAGAGACCGTTTTAACACACACACACACTAATTTCTGGTGGCAACTGAAGGATAACCAAGTTAGACTACTGTACATGCTCCTCGCAAAATCTAATTATTTCAATAAGTCCAGTCCTGAGCTCACATGACAGGGTAACGTTAGATACATAAAAATTTTACTCCGAAAAGGAAAGTTCTAAGGAAATTATGCAATTAAACATTTGCCTAAGTAGCTAATATTATAGTTAGCAGCAATATGCAAATCCCTGTGTGTTCTAATACTAATGCCACTGAACTAGCCTAAATAAATATAATTACTGGACATTGGCAAGCCAGCAAGCAAAATTACAAGTGAAAGTAGACCTCATAGCAGCTAGCTTGCTAGCTATTTGTGTCTGAGATTGATTCACTGCTAGATCTATTTTTTTTTGTGCAAACATAGCCAACATTGAATGCATTTACAATGAGCAAACTAGCTACTTAAGCTACTTACCGGAATTTAAGTAACATTCATGTAGTTTCAGAAGGTTAAAAGCATTTGGTTTTGTCTAGAATCTACCATAGATAGCCTGTAGAAAATAGATCCATACCACAGAGTTCTGTCAAAGATTTTAGATACATGACAAGATTCGCAAATGGCGCTTTTCCCCATCGGATGTTTTGTCAGTGAAAAAGGAAGTTATCAGGCATGCGCAGTAGTGTTTTCAGTTAGCTTAGCAACTAAAGTTACATAACGTGTGCTTAGAGTGACGCGCATTTGCCCGGCGCTAGCCAGATTTAAAGTTGGTTTTCGTTGGATAGTCACAATCATAACGGGTTGTAAGTAGTTGTACTGGGTCCTGACAACCTAGGCATATATAATCTAAAAAGAAAAAGGAGACTTTTCATTTCGTCTGTCTGATAATCACCCGTTTAGCGAACTGTTTTGTAAAAACTCCATTGACTTCTATTAATTAATTGAGCGCCTGTTGTCTGTCTAATAGATTTCAGCTGCAGCGCCGAAGTTGGACCTCTTGCTCTGCCTACCCTCTTTGGTTCTGTGATTTTTTTTAATGGAAGTTCGAACTACCGTACTTTACGGTTGTGGTCCTTGTATACAGAAACCTAAAGGCGACAAAAGTCACAAACGCGTTATCTGGATTGTAAAAAATAAAAACGCTTTTAATCATTTTCTTAGCCTCCAATCAGTCGATAAAATAAATAAATAAATCATTTATTTTACTCTTCCATTTATCATTTACTTTTTATTTTTCAACTCTTCACTTTTTTCTATTTTCACGGTCCTAGCATGCGTGTAATTGTAAGTTATTAATTATTATTGTACCCGTTCCCTAATCAGAGCTATATGTTGAGTGAGTCATATGTTAACCAACCAGAGTCTTTTGTTGGCTGTACGATAAGTAAAACATCAATACTATATATTTGTTATTGTGTCATGTAAAATCACAGATTGTTTATTCTGTATTATGGTATAACTGGGTTGAAAATATGACTAAAGCACCAATTTCACTTATCAGTTGTTTTAAAAGCAAACAGCTTTGTCAGCACACTGTCAGGGAGAGTTTTGGGGGCCCCAAAATGGATAAATCCACCACTGATGGTCTGAGAAGCTTTTGCCTACCTAACTGGTTTGCAGCTACTTTGATGTTACTTCATGTATGACTTAACTGTGAGTTAATGTTCATTAATTGATGATACATTAAGTGTAAAGTAATCACATAAACTAATAATGCCTTGATCATGTATTAATATTGAGCCACACAGAGTTCATGATAGATCATGCATTAATACATGCATTAAATCATGATGAAATCAAGCATTAGTTAAGGCATGAGGTGTGTTCCCTTATTGTAAAGTGTTACCAACGGAGATCTATGCCACCAAAACTCATTAAATTTATTTTGCAAGGATATCTCAGAATTTATTAAACTATCAACATTCTTAGCTACCTTGCTGCTGTGGATGTTTATTATTGAGGAATTCTATCAATATGTGGATTAAAGACCTGTTAGATTTTTTAAAAATATCTCTTTCATTGTTACGGCGGTACTTGGTA
Source organism: Ilyophis sp. 1 JC-2022 (assembly GCA_022702515.1). Lineage (NCBI taxonomy): Eukaryota > Metazoa > Chordata > Actinopteri > Anguilliformes > Synaphobranchidae > Ilyophis > Ilyophis sp. 1 JC-2022. The sequence continues at coordinate 48,921,240 of CM040400.1, read as the reverse complement.
TTGGCATCCTGATGGACTGATTTCACAGCCCACATTTGTGACACAGTAAAACGCAGATACGTTTATCCAAAGCTCCACACAGGATATAAATGCATACATTCACCAGTTAGCCGCCTGGAATCAAAACCCACAACCTTTGCGTTGGGGCCGCAAGGCTCTACCGACTGAGCCTACTTAGGAATAAACGGTCTGACCTTTGTTTTTCTGTGATTGTCTCTGGCAGAGAACTGTTTTCAGATGGAGCGTCAGAACTCTGAGCCACACACTGTTACGTTAAAGGTCAGAGGGCATTCACAGGAACCGTGAGAACGGTATATTGTTGTCCACTCTTGTGCGGCACGGGACTGCCAAGACAGAGTATTCGTTGCTGCTGTGCACGCACCCCCTCTCAACACGGGGACCCCAGCACAGCCTGCCCCCTCCTGAGCCCCAGATTATTGTATGTGCTTACAGATGTTCTATGTGACGAGCGATGTCACTGCGATTAACCACAGACGTGTGGCTGCATTAGAATCGTACTGTAGCCTTATGCGTGTGTTCCATTTTTAAAGCATCCCTAATAATAATGTTCGAACCAAGTTCAGCTTTATCGCCGTGACACAGTACTCCAGCGTTGAGCAAGCGGCGTTATCGTCGCATCGGCTGTTCCCAAATGTTCTCGTCTTTACTTAGTTTAGCCTATATTTTATCTATGTTTTCCTGAAAAACTATGTGCTCATATTACAGCAAAATGTGCTCAAGCCTCACCACATCTCATCTCTCATCTTCTTCTTTTCACCGCTGATATACAGACATTTGTAGTGTACTGGATCATTTTACTGCAGCAATTATGCCCCCCTGTCCTCCTGGTGCTCCCCCCCCCCCCTGTTTTCATCCTGTTTTCCACACACACACACACGAACACTGACAGTCTCAAACGCCTTTCCAAATAATGCATACAGCACCCGCCCCGAGCTGAGATATGCAGTGTACTGCCCGCCAGAGTAGGATGACTTTTTTTTTTTAAAATAAAAAAAAAGGTTAGATCTCAGAGAATCAACATAAAAAGGTACTTTATTCAGGGGAGAAATGGGTGGATGTCAGCCGCTGATAAAGTTTACGTCCCCCTGCCATTCTTTAAAAGTAAACACGCTGTACACCACGCTGACATTACTAAGTAGGTTAAGTGTAGCCACGGGCAACCATCCATCACCGCGAGCCGCGCGCTGCAAAATCCGTTCTACGGAAAGGTAAAAGTTTTCAGCGGTGCCGGGGAACGCCATTTCATTTTTCATATCTCGTCTGTCGTCCCCGGAATGAATTTTGGCAGACCTGACGCAATTTAGCAGCCTGGCAGTTTAAAATTGGGCAATGAATCACGCCCCGTTCCGATGGGTAGGGAGGCGACTACATAATATTTTCTGCGTGTCAGGAGAGTGAGAGGTACTGAGTCCATGGACAGCATATTTCTCCACCCCCTCCCTCTCCATCACGCCTCCTTCTTATCCTCTTTCTCTCCCTGGAAATGCACACCAACACCCTGCTCTCTCTCTGACCTGCCAAAGGTAGTGTATTTGCACCTGCATGGGCAGACAGAACCAGGGTATAAAATTTACCTTTTCACCCACTGGCCAGAGTGGCTTATGGATTCTAACATTTTAACCAGCCACTTTACCATTTTACTAGCCACATTACCTTTTACAATATAACGCCACCTAGCTGGTTACCTGCCAAAGTGGCTGCTAGAGTAAAGATCTTACCAGTCGCAATCAAAATTGTACCAGCATTTCGCTGATGGCTGATGTTAATTTCACACCCTGGACAGAACTGATCAAATCGTTTTATGTTCACTTCTACTCTTTATTCAAGCATGTTTATCTGTCCATGAATTCATTGGTTAATTTCTCCACATTTTCTCTTATTTACAGTGTTAATAACATTAGGGAGACAGTATATGAGCAGCATATAAACAATCATTTTGCTATAGGAATGCACATTCTGACAGGAGAAAAATATATTTTGGATTGCTTCTGATTGTTTTACTTCATGCTTTTACAAAAAAGAATCACTAAGAATTACAGCTTGCTAGTATGTGTATACATTTATATACAGTATGTATAAATATGTTTTTGTTGTTGAATATATAAAAACATTTATTCAATTATTTTCAATTAATTTCAGTGGTTTCACCCTCTCATGCACTCACTCACTCACTCACTTACACACACACACACACACACACACACACACACACACACACACACACACACACACACACACACACACACACACACACACACATACAGCAGCCGCAGCTCAGCTCACACATACAGCATACCTGCTGAAGCAGATCATAACTGATGTAACCTTTTTATAACTCACGCCTGTACTAAATTAGCCAGGAACAGTGAAATGCTAAAAACAGTAGAGTGTTCCTTCACCTGGTTACGCCGCACTCTTAAGACAATGATTTCTGACACAAACACACTTTCCTTTTCCAGTGCCCGGTCTCTCCATGAGTCATTATGAAGAAGTGTTGCACCACAATGTTAATAATTCAGCATTTAGCACTCTTGGCCTTCCCAGGATGCTCTTATTGCTAAGACACCAGTTTGTTGGGTCATTGGTGGACTGAATGCATTTGCCTGAATTAATAATTACTCGGAGTAATTTGGAAAATCAATCCTTTTTCAAGTTTTTGTGTTGGAAAAAAAATTTAAAACCAGAGAAATGGATCAGGTTTGTAAGATATTTCAGTGCACGCACAGGGTGTAGAAGTATGAATGTTTTATCAACAACTTAACAGACAAAATAAATCAAATTTACTTGTGAAACGTCTCCCCTGATTAATTTTGGAGTAGCTCTTCTTGGCAGTCCATTAAAGCTTAAGCAATGTGCTTGTCTTGAATCATTAATGCAATATGAACAAACAGCTTCCAGTGCCTTCCGTAGAATACAAGGAATTCAATATACTGTGTGACGCACACAGACCAGAAATGACAGACAGTACATTATCAGTGGATACACATATCACAAATATTACAAACAAAACTAGGAATAAAACGATAAACTACAATATTACAAAAATATTATTGATGAGGGGATGCTAAAATGGAGTGTAACAAAACCGCCATCAAATTAGTAGTAAGTACACTACTAATATTCACTGTTAATTCAACTCTTACAGAGTACATATGGTCCCTATTGGACTCATATGCACTCTGTTAGAGTTCAATTAATTAACATTGGACATTTTACAGTGTAACGAAACTGTCATCACACTCAAAAACATTGAAACTTTCTTTGTCTCTTCTTTATCTTGGTTTCTTTTGACAGCATTGTTCTTTGGTCGGTAACCAAGCGACCCAGCACTGTGGAAGATGGGGGTGGATGTGAGTCATCATTTTCGGAGCCAATGAACCCTGACCTATGTGTTCCACAGGCTCCGAAAAGTAAGATCCGTTTATATAAAGACAAGAGCCGGTGCGGGAAACGGCAATTAAAGGTTAATATATTAGCCAAACTGAGATGAGTGCAGTGCCTTCCTGCTTTCCCTGAGTTTCCATCACGTTAAAGAACCTTCTCTCTTTCTGCCTGGCCGGCCCCAGCGGCGCGAAGAACACCGCGAAAGAGGGAACAATGTCATTAACGCTTTAAGTCGCGAAGATGTCGGCATTCACAACTCATAGTCTGTTAACGTGCCAGTGACCGAGCCTGCCCTCAGTTTGCTGACAGGGCTGTCGTCCCGGGAACAGGGGTTTGGTGATTCCCCACACAACCTCTCCCCCAAATGTGGGTCAAACGGCTAAAAACGGTCGGCTTACGGGAAAAGGAAAAGGGCCAGCTCCACGGGGCTCTGAGGGGAACAGTGTAGTCGCCGCGTCCTCTCTCAGGCGCGAGCCAAAAGATCGAGTTACCCCCGTCTCCTGATGTCTCATTATGTTTAGTATTGCTGCTTCTGGTTTACAAAAATAACCTGTAAAAAATGTTTTTGTTTTTATCCTTTAAAACAACACTGGTCTTCAACACCATCCCCCACCCCCTTCACTTTTTATCTATCACAGATAATTGCCAATACATTCTACCTTTTTACATGATAAAATATATCACTTGAATTGCTGATTTAATTAGAGGGAGGGAAAGGGCGGTGTAGGGTCCATTTCTAACAATCTTGTAATTACTGTTATAAATAGCTACTTACAGCCATATAACACTGTTATTGTCAACACCCATATAATTATAGTTTTTTCTATTTTCTGCGACTTCATAAACACAGCATAGAAAAGTCAGATTTACAAATGCTCAGACACATACGCACACACACACACCTACACACACACACACACACACACCTATGACAGTTCACATTTCCAGTCTCTTTGTTGCGTGAAGAACGAAGGTTGACATTAACAGGGCGGTGGTGGTCTAGGAGGTGAAAATATATGCACCACAAAGGCCTAATTAAACGCTCACAGACCTGACTGTGATGTCCATTAATAAACCATGCCTAAATTAATCCTGCCTTCTCCTCTTCAGCTCATGTGCCGTGAGCATCATCATCTACAGTCATGAACACATTCATATATTTTGGAATTTATTAACAGCTTCAACTCAGCTTTCTTATAATTTGTATGTATTTATATTTGGGTCCAGTGCTTTGTGGTATTTTTTTTATCAAGCAGGTAAAACTCCCATTTTAATCATATTAAAGCAAAATTGCTTTGTTTCAGAATTGTCTCCATGTTGTTAACTGTTATTAAGCACAGGGAAGCCAGGGGTACAATTATGCCTCTTATTGTGGATTAAAGGTCCTGGGATGTATAGTGTCCTGGTCAAATTTCTACTGTCTCTCAATCTGGCCACCTAATTGTTCTCCTTATTGTGGATTTGAGATCCTGGGATGTGCTTATCGGATCTTTCCAACCTCTTCCTCCTGTTTTTGACCCCCCTCTCAGCATTGTGATTGTTTTCCGAGTGTCTGGCCGTCCCCAGCGATCTCAGCCCCAAATTTTCACAGTGGGGGATGTTTAATGTCTGCTCTCAAAAGCTTCTGGAACATTCTTAGGAGCTGAAATGTCTTAACGGAGGACTCCGTGCTTCCTCCCCTCCGATCCCTCCTGGAGCTCAGTCATAGAGCACGGACACAGAAACAATGGCGTACAAAAACATGACAAAATACAAAACCACTCCCACTTTTACTGCTATGACAAAATAACCCCTTATAAGAGACACTCTTATAGACCTGTGTATTATAGCCATGTTCATATTTAACCACTCCCCCCCCCTTTGCTCTTATCTCATGGAACAGCTATTTTAATAACTTTGGATTTGATTTCAATTATTTATATTCCAGAGTGGGCCATTTGGCATGGCCTTTCGGTTAAATGCCACGAAGACATTTACGTGTATATCTGGATGGTGAAATCTTCAGACACGGTTTTTTTAATAAAGTCGAAAGGAAGCTGATCCTGATCCATATACTTAAAACCAAATATTGCCTTTGCCAAGAGATGTAAACTCACTGGACTCTTGCTGGAAATTGCGGAGCACTGATGTTCGACCATTCTGACGTTGAAATCACTTTGTTAAATATGTTTTAATAAGAACATTTACACAGAGTTAATTTAGAACAAGGGTCTACATTATGTTCAAATGACAGCAGTATCCAAGTGATGTTTGGTTTATAAGTTAAAAGCAACTACAACCATTGCATATATTCTTTGCAAATACCAAAATAGACAAATTAAATACAAAGTTTATTGTACTGATTTTACATAAACTTTTAACATTTAAGCCAAGACAACTGTCTTTCCGTCCATTTTTATACGTACCTTTTTATGTTTATTGTTTAACTGTAAAGCACTTAATAATAACTTTATCATTATTAAATGCGCACCAGAAGGTTTGTGTTTTATACGCCTGTAATATTAGAGCAAGCATGTGGAATATTTCTCTAGTGAGAATGCACTGCAAATGGCAACTGCACAGTTTGAATTCACTGTGGTTCTATTCTTGGTTCTATTGTACTGCCACAATAATCCTTCTTGTAGCATGTTGCCAGATTGGGCTCTCCTGTGCAGCTCAATTTTCTGAAATGAGGCCCCAGGAACATACAGTGCTACAAGCATGTCTATACTCCTGCTGTGATAAGACCCAGAACATTTGACACTTCAGGTCTAATCTCCAAGGTTAAGTATACAGTGAATGCAGGGATCGGAAGCAAAAAACTGTGTGTGTGTGTTTGTGTGTGTGTGTGCATGTGTGCGTGCGTGTGAGTTCACCCATGCATGCACACTGCAAAATTCTCAGTATAAAATCAAAAATCTGATAGAGTAGTTTTTAATCTGTGTCGACTGAGATTTTACTGGAAGTGTGAAGTCCAAAAATAACTCTGAGTGAGTAATGATGGAGAATATAATGTGGCAACAGAAAAATTTGGGTGAAGATTCAGATTAAAATTGGCAAGACCAACAGATGGAACAGCGAGAATGATTCCCATAATGCATCAGAGGGTGGGACAGTGAGGTGCCAGGCTGCCTGAAAGTCCGCCATATCAACGGGTTTTACAGGGCAGACGTACACACCTTCAGTGCTGTCCAAACAAAACCTTTCCCTGGGTTTTATATCCTAATATATTACCACCATGCAAGACCCGTCACTTAATAATAATAATATTGACATTTCATACCGGGAGGATTTGGTTTGTGAATGATAAATAATCCATGACATCTTTTTGTTAGATACTTCTTGGTAATCCATTTTCATCCCAATAGGAAATATATACAGTATATATATATTTTTTACATATGGGTGATGGTATATTACATATTAATTTAGCATAAAGGGAAACCCTTCAGGGGACTAAATAAGTATGAGATCACGGCGGGACACCGTTAATTCCTTTCTCTTTGCAAGTTCCCTTTCTGTCATGTGTTATATGAGGCTGAGCACCTGTTTTCGACATTAAGACAGAAGAACTAAGCAGAAAGTAGAGGTGGAAAGTCCAGGTTCAGAAAGTAAAAGTCCTCCCCAGTATTTTGTTCCAATCACCTGGATTTGCTAATTAGCACAATTCTCCAGCCAGGAGGTAGAACTAATTAGTGAAATCAGTTCATGGGTGGAAGAAACACATGGTATGACTTTTACTTTCTGATCCCTGGACTTTCCACCTCTGGCAGAAACATAGGAGTTTTATACAGGAGACTTTACAAATCATGAGTCAATTATGATAATTGAAATGTTATCTTTCTTTTTCATGCCTTAACCAGTGCTTCATTGATTTTAGTGTTTAGAATATTTCTTCTGGCATGATAAATAAATGTACATATCTCAGAAGTGCTTCTCTTGATATAAACACAAGAAACACAATACTATCCCAGAAAATAAAAGCCACAATATTCCGACCGTTTATTTGCGGTAGTATGCTGTAGTGGATGGTTAAGATGTGAAGGTTCGATTCCCGCAGGTGATAAGGGACCTAGGGTGGTGCAGGTTCAATTCCCAGATGGGGCACTGGTGTTTATCAAAATACTTTACCTGAACTGCTTCAATAATATCCAGCTGTATATGTAAGAACTGTAGGAATAAATTGCTCTGGATTAGATCATCTGAAAAATACATAAACGTAAGATACGGTCCGTCGTTCCACCTCCACCCTTGAGGAAGGTACAGTTGTGATCATGCTTCATAAAAATCCAGCTATACAAATTGAAAATATGTAAAACGCATGCCACTATGTGTGACCATGCATATGGATGCTTAAGGGTTGCTATGGTTTCTGTAGCATTAGGCTATTACTTTACTTTATGTGAATAATGCTTTGGCAGGTTGCAGCAGACCATTAGGAATCTCAAATCCATGTGCTTTCTTAAAGAGGAGATCCAGGTTATGAAAGAGTGGGAGAGAGAAAGAGAGATTATCACTGAGACGCAAGGGAAGATAATGAATCCACAGAGGAAGAAAGAAATTCACAACAGACTCGCTTATGTGCCATCATCTACCCGGTGAAGACACGAAGAGCTAATAAATGTCATGGATCTTGCCTTCCTTCTCTTATCTCCGCGTTCTCGTTATTCTTTTTTGTCGTTACCGGTAATCTATCGGATTTTCCTTTGTTCCGTTACGGGGTTTTGCTTTCGCCTCGTCATTAGTGAATTCACCTGTCATTCATTTCCTCTGGCTATTTATTCCCCGCTTCCTGCCTCTCGTTGCTTCCATGTTATTCCACTTAACATTCGAGCCGGTAAAAGAACGTATAGGATTAGTTAGTAAACTAGTTTTAAAAAGAAAGGGTTAGGAAGTTTAGAAAGAAAGCAAGTCTCTTTTTCGCTCTGAGTTCAGAGCAGAGGCTTTCTCGTTTCTTTTGGTTTTCCACTCTTATCTAAGAGTGCTCTTACCCAAAGTGTTTGGGGTCTGTTGAGCTCTCTGTGTTTCCTTTTTGTTTCACTCCACAAACAGGAGTTAGATAAGCGTACAGCTTATTTCTTTGTTTTTTGCTCGGAGATCGAGTTCCTCGTTCTTATCGCGAGGTTATTTGTGTTCTTTTATTTTCTTCTATTCCACTACGGATTATTGTCCGTCTCAGTGGTGTTCTTTCGAACACTTTAAGATTGCACAGCTATCGCATCTGGACTTCCAATATTTCCTCCGTGTCTCTGACACAGAGATCCCCCACAGAACATGGAAGCCACAGGGGAGGTTCCAGCGATAGTTGCGAATCTGAAAGGGGTCATAGCTACTCAGGAGGCAGTCCTGGCGGACCAGAGAGAGAGTATTCGTTCTCTGCAATATTCGCAGCAAGCGTTGCACGAGCAGATGCAACTGCAGGCAATAGCTCTGCGAGATCTGTAAGAGAATATCCGGACTCTCTCTTTCAGGGCAGATCCACCTCCAGTCGCACAAGCACTTACACAGTCCACCCCCCCGTCATTTCCACCCAACGCTAGGGAACCAAAACTCCAACTCCCGCTGCGATATAGCGGGGAGTCTGGGAAGTGTCAGGGGTTTTTAACGCAGTGCTTAATTTTTTTTTTAATTCAGCCCTCGCGGTTCAGTGCACAGGAATCCAAAGTAGCCTTTATTCTCTTAACCGGGAATGCTCTCGCATGGGCCAACCCACTGATCAGGGCAGATTCACCCATCGTGAGTAACACAGAGAGGCTTATGGTGGAGATGGTGTCAGTTTTTGATCAAGACGTTTCTGGCAAGGAAGCTGACATGCGTTTGACCCGTCTTCGTCAGGGCACCGACACCGTGGCGACCTTTGCGATTACTTTCCGTGCTCTCGCGGGGGTGACAGGATGGGCCGATGAGCCGCTTTGTGCACTGTTCCTGAACGCCCTATCAGAACCCATAAAAGACGCCATTGCGGGTATCGAACCACCCGCTACATTCGGTGCTCTGGTATCTGCGGCCATTCGGTTAGACAACCGGTTTAGAGAGAGAGAGAAGGAGAGGGCAGATAAGGGTTTTAAACGTCGCCCAGCCCGTTACTCTTCCTCTCCCACGCCAGCGCCATCTCACTTTCCGTTTTTTGCTCCCATGGAGCAGGAGGAGGCCATGCAGGTCGATGGTTCCTCCATGCGCGAAACAGGGGATGCTAAGTCTCGCGAGTGGTGGTGTAGGTACTGTAAGAGGAGGGGCCATTTAAAAGACCACTGTCCCAAACTTTCGGGAAAAGAGGGGTCTCGCTAGGGGAACCGAGTCGCCTAGCGGGACTAAATTTAAATTACTCTCGGACCTTCCTTCCGGTTGATTTACGCTTGAACGACCGCCTGGATTCACTGCAAAGCGTTTATTGATTCTGGGGCGGTTGAGTGCCTCGTCAACTCCGACTGGGTTAAATCCCACAAGATCCCCACCCACCCTCTCTCTCTTCCTCGCCTGGTTACGGCTTTGGACGGCCGCCCGCTAGGCACAGGCACTATCTCCCAGGTTACTGCCGCCATACGCATGCGCATTCCGTATCAAGAACATACGGAGGAGATAAAAAAAAAATGTGTGGAGTCCCCAGCTTATCCGCTGGTGTTGGGTCATTCCTGGCTTACTCGCCATAACCCACACATTAATTGGGGAGGGGCGGGTTCCGTTATTCGTCAATGGGGGCCCAAATTCAAACGCCACTGTTCTCCAGTCCTTTTCTGTTGGGAGGAGGGGGTGAGGATTATGCCGAGTCTGACTCAGAGAGTGATGACTCCGTTAAACAGGAGTCCTCTCATGCTCCCTCCGAGAATGGAGAGGAGAGCTTAGAGTGGGATCACTCTGCAGAGCAACCTCCTGCGTGGCAGGAGTTGACGTCCGATTCAGAGATCGATTGGGAGATCCACTCTGTCTCGGACACTGAGGATGTTGAAGTGGGAGGGGCGCTCGAATTCCAGCTGCCCGATAATGTCCCTAAACAGTACGCCGATCTTGCAGAGACATTCAGCAAACAACGGTCCACTTCACTACCACCTCACAGACTATATGACTGCGCCATAGAGCTATACCCGGGCACTACCCCCTCTAGAGGGTCTCTTTACTCCTTATCCATTCCTGAGAGTGCATCCATGCATAAATATATTGAGGAGGCCTTGGCTAATGGGTTCATTAGACCTTCCACCTCGCCTGCAGGGGCGGGTTTTTTTTTTGTTTAAAAAAAAGACGGAGGTCTCAGACCTTGTATTGATTACAGGTCCCTTAACGACATAACGGTGAAAAACAGGTATCCCCTTCCCCTTATGAACTCCGCCTTCGAGTGTCTTCAGGGGGCGTCTGTCTTCACGAAGCTGGACTTACGTAACGCCTATAACCTCGTTCGCATTCGTGAAGGCGACGAATGGAAGACCGCTTTTAACACGCACAGCGGCCACTACGAATATCTTGTTATGCCGTTCGGGCTCACTAGCGCCCCCTCGGTGTTTCAGGCGTTAGTTAACGATGTGCTGAGGGAGATGCTGGAAAGATTCGCCTTCGTTTATCTTGACGATATTTTTATATTTTCGCCCGATCTTACCACACATGTCAGTCACGTTCATCAGGTTCTTTCGGCTCTTCTCAAGGCCCAATTATTTGTGAAAGCAGAGAAGTGCGTCTTTCACTCTAGCTCTGTGTTATTTTTGGGTTTCATTGTAAAAGAGGGTAAGGTACAGATGGACCCGGAAAAGGTTTCCGCGGTAAAAAACTGGCCCACGCCGTCTTCCATAAAACAGGTGCAGCGTTTTTTAGGTTTTGCTAATTTTTATCGGCGATTCATTGGCAATTTTAGTGCGGTAGCAGCGCCTATTACTGCACTTACTAAGAAAAGTCGCGGCGGCCAGTTCCAATGGAATTCCAAGGCGGGGGCAGCATTCACGGAATTGAAGAGGAGATTCACTTCCGAACCCATCCTGGTCACACCCAACCCCTCCCTTCCCTTTGTGGTAGAGGTGGACGCCTCCGAGCTAGACGTCAGAGCCATTCTGTCCCAATGCTCGCCTATTGACCGCAAAATGCACCCCTGCGCTTATTTCTCTCACGTCCTAACATCAGCGGAGAGGAATTACGACGTAGGGGATCGAGAATTGCTTGCGGTCAAGTTGGCTTTGGAGGAGTAAACGGAACATCCGTTTACGGTGTGGACTGACCATAAAAATCTGGAGTATGTTCAGCTGGCTAAGAGGCGTAATTCAACGCAAGCACGGTGGGCGCTGTTCTTCTTAAGATTCAATTTTATCATCACATATCGTCCCGGGTCCAAAAACGTAAAACCTGACGCCCTCTCACAGATTTACGACCGCTCTGAGACAGACCCTGTTCCCGAGCCTATTATCGCCACTGACCTCGTTGTTGCCCCGGTTATATGGGAGGTTGAGGCAGCGGTGCAGAGAGCCTTGTGCTTGGGGCACCGGCTAACTGTCTTTTCGTGCCTCCTCGTCTTAGGTCTCGGGTTCTCCAATGGGGTCACGCCTCCCTACTCACCGGTCACCCCGGTGTTCATCGAACTTTTTTTTTTTATCCCGGCATTTTTGGTGGCCTAGTCTGGAGAAGGACGTACGCTCATTTGTTGTGGCTTTTCCGGTTTGCGCTCGCAGCAAGGCCTCTCACCTTCCCCCCTCGGGTCTTCTTCGCCCCCTACCTATTCCCACCCGCCCCTGGAGGCATATTTCCCTGGACTTCGTCACGGGGTTGCCGTTATCTGCAGGCAAGACTACCATTTTAGTGGTGGTCGACCGTTTTTCTAAAGCGGCTCATTTCATTGCGCTGCCCAAGCTGCCTTCAGCACCTGAGACAGCGCAACTTATGATTGACAATGTGTTTCGGCCGCACGGCCCTCCATCGGATGTGGTGTCCGATCGCGGGCCTCAGTTCGCCGCCAAGTTTTGGCGGGCATTTTGCTCTTTGCTGGGGGCTTCGGTTAGTCTGTCTTCCGGTTTTCACCCGGAGACTAACGGCCAGACAGAGCGTACTAATCAGACTCTAGAGAGTACTCTTCGCTGCCTTGCCGCGTCCAAGCCCACCTCCTGGAGTCATCACCTCGCCTGGGCGGAGTACACTCATAACACACTACGTAACGCCTCCACCGGTCTCTCCTCCTTCGAAGCTCAGCTGGGTTATCAACCCCCTCTTTTTCCTGAGCTGGAGAGGGAGGTGGAGGTGCCCTCCGCAGGATTTTTAATTCGGAGGTGTCGGTCGATCTGGAGACAAGTGCGTTCATCTCTCATATGGGCATTGGCTAAACAAAAAGCCACGGCTGATAGGCATCGTCGAGCTGCACCATCCTATAGAGTTGGACAGCGGGTCTGGCTTACTACTCGTGACCTTCCGTTGCGGGTCGAGTCCCGCAAACTCGCCCCGCGTTTTGTGGGACATTTCAAAATCATAAAATAGATCAATCCAGTCACATTTCGACTGCAACTGCCGCGCTCGATGCGCATCCACCCCACGTTTCACGTCTCCCGTCTGAAACCAGTACTCGTCAGCCCCCTCGCCCCGGTTGAGAAACCACCTCTGCCTCCCCGACTCATAGAAGGGGGTCCGGCTTATACCGTTCGCCGCATTGTGGCCGAGAGACGTGTGGGCAGAGGGTGGCAGTTCCTGGTAGACTGGGAGGGCTACGGTCCAGAGGAACGTTGCTGGGTTCCATCAAGAAACATCCTGGACCCTCAGTTAATCACCGACTTCCGCAGAGATAAGGTTGTGGAAACGTCCGGTGCCGTTCCTTAGAGGGGGGGTCCTGTCATGGATCTTGCCTTCCTTCTCTTATCTCCGCGTTCTCGTTATTCTTTTTTGTCGTTACCGGTAATCTATCGGATTTTCCTTTGTTCCGTTACGGGGTTTTGCTTTCGCCTCGTCATTAGTGAATTCACCTGTCATTCATTTCCTCTGGCTATTTATTCCCCGCTTCCTGCCTCTCTCGTTGCTTCCATGTTATTCCACTTAACATTCGAGCCGGTAAAAGAACGTATAGGATTAGTTAGTAAGCTAGTTTAAAAAAGAAGGGGTTAGGAAGTTTAAAAAGAAAGCAAGTCTCTTTTTCGCTCTGAGTTCAGAGCAGAGGCTTTCTCGTTTCTTTTGGTTTTCCACTCTTATCTAAGAGTGCTCTTACCCAAAGTGTTTGGGGTCTGTTGAGCTCTCTGTGTTTCCTTTTTGTTTCACTCCACAAACAGGAGTTAGATAAGCGTACAGCTTATTTCTTTGTTTTTTGGAGATCGAGTTCCTCGTTCTTATCGCGAGGTTATTTGTGTTCTTTTATTTTCTTCCATTCCACTACGGATTATTGTCCGTCTCAGTGGTGTTCTTTCGAACACTTTAAGATTGCACAGCTATCGCATCTGGACTTCCAATATTTCCTCCGTGTCTCTGACACAGAGATCCCCCACAATAAATACATATAAATAAACAACTGTAAATGAATAAATTCCATTAAGTAATGAAATAATAAATAAAGGGAACAGGAGATAATTTCCTCAGTCAATATGCTAAGAGGTAAAAAGCCAGAAGTAGAGGACATAGTTTGTTCTTTGGATTCTACAGGTTAAGCATCAAGTTCAAATCCAGTATGTTAGACTGACACATGGCTGTACCTCTGAACCAAGTGATCCACTTTTGGACAAATGGCAAAAAACTATAAAAATGCAGGGTCTTTAATATTTATGTGTCATTTCCAAACTCACCAAACTTGCACTGTCTTTCATCTTTCATCTGTCTGTGGACACTGGCCAGTTCTTTGCCAATATAAACTCTGATTAAATGGAATTTACATCCTGTGCAACAGGATGGAAAGTCAGACAGATTTTACGACATCCCTTTTCATCATTATATTTAACCTTACATGAACTGTCTAATCGTGACTAATAATGTCTTTATCTGCCATTTAATTGTGACTTATGCATCTGTGTCCCTTTTTGGAAAGCACTTTGAATGCCCTGATTGAAAAGCACTGTGTAAATATTATTATTGACCAATGTAGTTAATCTTTTTCTATCTTTTTTCCAATACACACGGAGGAACAGAGTAGACCCCCCCCCCCTTCATATCTCTAGTTCCCCCTGCATACAGTTCTTCATTGTCCATTACAACTTTTTTCTTCAACTGTGGGGCTGACAGAGATCTTGAAGAGTGCAGGCGAACCTCATACGCCCCCGGGGGTGCTCGCGAAACGCGGCTTTTTAAACAACGCGTTCACATCGCCCGCGGCAACTGTCATCCATCTCTCCGCTCACAGCCTGAGGAATTAGCAAAGTCTTTGTAACGGTAATTGATCCCTTCTTAATAAGATGCTACGTTTCGCTGGCTAGACATCCAGGGGACGTAGAGTTAAATCGGTCTACTTTGTTTTTTCTAATATCTATAAACTGGTCCCCACTACCACAGTTCAAAACAACAAAAAAGATGAATGTGCCCTAAAAGCAAGGATGAAAGAGATGGAATAGAAAAGTTGTCTGCATGAAATGTGTTAGATGTCGGAATAACTGGTATTTCAAAGGAGAAGTTGAACAATTAACAGCCTGCTCCCCCAGTATCAAAACTAAGTTCCCTATCTGTGGGATTACTCAAGCTTTATGAGTGGCTTGCTGACAGTCCTTTGAAGCTTGAGACCTCATTACTGATTGTCTACGATTTCCTAATTTTTGCGAGCTCTTCCTTTATGTTTTTCTTTCCACGCGTGTGTTAGCACGTTAGCAAGTTAAGTCACATGACTACCTGCCTTTAAGGCTTTTGGCACCTGGAATTATTGTTTGTTCAATGCTAATGAAGGCTAGTCGAAATGTCAAAAACTTATTTAGCATGTTGGCAATAAAATAAAAAATATATTCGAGAGAGGGCTGTGTTTTCTATTTCTGGATTGTATATTTCTGAACCGGGCACTGAGTCATGTTTTTGGAGTTGAGCACGCCATATTCGAATTAACACGTTAGCACGTTGACAGTGCAACGAGCACCTGTCTGAGCAGATCTTGTAACTGATTTTTTAAAAACCCAGACCTGGGAAAAGCTCTACGTGTTTTCCTGCTGACGGATGATGCAAAGGTTAATGAATGCTCTCCAATTCATGATTCCTTTAATCCAGATGACAAAAAAAAAACTAACAAAAAAAAAACAACCCCTCTGCTGCGGCCGCTGTGTGTCTGAATGGCCGTTACCAGTGCATTTAACACACAGAGGATTCAGGTGAGTATAAACCGGATGGAGAAGTGTACAGGATGTGAGAGAGGAGAGCCAAACCAAGCACTCAGCATCCCTGATGGGGGATGGGGAAGGGGGGGTCGCAGGAAAGGGTTTCGGCAGAGTGGGGCACTGTGACGGATTTTAAATGAAAGGCTCGTTGCATGAGTTACAACTGGATAGAATGCCAGACAAAAACCTTCTACCCACCCGCAGAATTAGCATTATGAGGTTATTATCACTTCTCTAATAGCCTCCTTATTAAAGGCAGAGCGGGACGTTAGCCTGCCATCACTGAAACAGGCACGCGCTTATGATGGGGGTCAAATGGCAGACGCCCCACGGACACGTCTGTCCTTTTTTGAAGAAAACCTAAGACAGAAAGTGAGAGGCCAGCATTATCAATAAATCCTCCGCCGTCCAATCAGCTGGCACCTCAGAGACGAGAATCAGCAGGCCATGCAGAGGCACACATGGCCTGATGACCGACAGCTCTAGGGGGTACATACAATACAATCAACCTCTTTATCATGTGACTAGCAAACATGATGCGTTATTCTATGGACGATAGAAACAAGCCTTCAAATATACTGTCTGAAGACTGTATACTGAATTTATTACCAGCGCCAGGGCAATATATTTACAATAACCGCTCCTTCAGATCTGTCAACATCTGCATTGGTGCCCAAGTTGACACATCTCTTTACCCAAAATGCAATTCTGAAAAAAGCTCCTGAGTTTCCCACACAACGTCGAGTATGTCCGGATAGGTTTATCAGCCCCGGATCAGAGAGGAATGAAGTCGGCTTCGATTGAGAAGGACGTCCGTGAATTCTTCGGGGGATTCTCTTCCTGTCTTACAAGGAGAGCTGTCAGCTTGATGTGACGTGATGTAATGTAAAATCATATCGGACAACATGAGTTTGGCATTAAATTGTTAACAGGGTTTTAGCTCTGACAGAATCCAGTTTATTTCTTTAATCTGAAGGTCTTTTGACTCTCTTTGATGTAAATTGAGTCTGCCTTTTTTTTTGCGGGTGGGGGGGTCAAATGCATACGGAGGGGGGGGGGGGGATCCTCCCCCCCTCTCTTTCTCTTTCTCTCTCTCTCTATCTGTCTTTACCTGCCTAAATATGCTTTCTTCAATTTATGGTTCCTGCATCAGTGTCGGAATCTGACTGGCAGACAAAAGATGGGTCTATTAGCAAGAAAAAAGGCAAGGCCAGTCTCTACAGAGATTACGAATACTGTCAGTCATCACTGGAGAAATCATACGTGGCGGTCGTGCCACTGCTGAGCAAAGCATTAATTGGAAATCAAATGATCAACATCTATTTTTCTCCCCTGTTTTTTTCCCCATAAAGACTGTGCTTTCAGGTTCTCATGAATACTGACATGATTTCATTGCGAGAATAAAGCCGTTCACATGACAACCTATCGGAAGGCTTGTAGGTTGTCATGTGAAGCCATTCACATGACAACCTACAAGCCTTCTGTTTCAGAGTTTTATTATGTGTTCCAAGTATTCTGAAGTGCAGGGTTCATAGTGCGCTGCCAGGGATGGCCCTGACTTAGCCACCTCAGGCCCAGATAAATTACCAGTGAGTACTGAAGGAGGAGAAGGCTCCCCACCCCATCTCGACCCCCATCACACCCCACACTCATGCCCCTCTGGCTTGGCCAACGGCACTCTCGGGAGGATGGCTTAGTCCACACACAGAGCAGCCTTTTGTTGAATACTCAGGATAAAATGTTTTACGCCAGTTTTTTGAGCATGTGTGATGTGGTAAACAAATCGATGCAGGTAAAGGAAATTAGACTGCTCTCTTACACACACACACACACACACACACACACACACACACACACACACACACACACACACACACACAAAATGTAAAAAAAATGTACCTCTTCTATAGGTTTGCCAGAAAGGATCGAAATATCACTTTTATAAATCGAAATTCCTCTTACTGTGAGGGTGGATCGCTGTCTAAAAAATATTTATTAATTATTATCTTTGGTTTTTAGGTATCTTCTTCAGATTTGGATTCTAGAAATGTTTGATGGGCATAAAAAGTTTAGGAGGGAAAGAGGTCAGAGTCGTTTCACTGCCATTTATTTTATTTCGTTTTTTCAGATAAAAAATATAATATAAATACAAATAAGCTTTCCTGGTTCACATCCAAGAAACATTTACTGATCTATATTCATATATTGCCTATGAAGCACTTGTGGCTAAACTACTGGACTCAGTAAAAACGACCAAAGAAGTTTAAGAGCAAGCACTATGTCATATAGATACTATAATATAGTGTAAAGGTGAGAGCACCCTTCTGTTCTTCTAGGCTCACTCTTTTGCCTATAGTCCATCTAATACCTATACCCATCAGTGCATCTAGCACTGTGCTAAGCCTGGTTTTTACCACTCCTGTGGTCTGTTTCCGCTACAAATCCTGCTACACCATAGCATGCATTAATAACTTCTGAGTATGAAATAACTTCCACACTTATGACCTATCAGTGCCTAGCTGTTTTGCATCACTTTATTTATTTATACTATGTTTACTTGAACTCTTTAAGATGAATAGCCTTGTTTTGCTGACATTTGCTCAATTTTAAATTGCTTCTGTAAGCCACTTTATTAATCCCTTTTCAAAATGTAAAAGCCTTAATTAAATCTACAAGTGTCTTCCCCTCAAGGGAGACCTCATTTCTTAAAAGGGCTTGATGGATGTGATTCAACCCAAGGATTTACTGTACTGTGCAGGGGCGGATCCAGGATTTTGGCGCGGGGGGGAGGTGGGGGGTGGGGTGGGGTGGTTGGGTGCTCTGTGTCTTGCTCAAACCCATTTCCATTGATAAATCTAATTCTTCCGCACAAACAGGTCAAGGTAAATCTATTCTGTGAACTGGTAATATACTTTCTTTCTTTCTTTTACACCAAATAATGTGCCAATATATTTACATCTTTAGATACATTGATTTGATTGGTTGGGTGTTTGGCTCTCTTTCAATTGATTTGGTCTAACAGGACGGACACATGATCGAAGTTTATTTACAGTGATTGGACAAGACTTGAAGGATTCCAAAACATGTGCTTTGCCAAAAGGGTCTCACTTTTTATATAAACAAGGTTAAAAATTACAATTCAGAATTTTATTTTTGTTTTAGCGGCTGCCTAAAAGATTTTAAAAGGGTGTAAATTTCACTTGGGAGACAATATTGTGAATTTTGTCAGTGAGTCATTGAAAAAGCACACAGTTTATTAAAATGTGATGTCACTTATTGTGTTAGTGAGAGCTGTGTTTGTTTTGTACTTGTTCAAAGGCGCACTTTGTCTGAACGCAATTAACTTGTTTCTCAGAGCATTATTACCATTCATCACAACCGCATGCTCTGTGACAGCCCAGCAGAGATGGACGTCGCTACCACTTTTACATTCATCCTTCACGTTCCCTGTTCTCCATCTATCTTCTGCCCTGAGATCTTATTCCAAAATCATTATCCGTCGTCATGGCTTAAAATCCTCCCTCATCATATTAGTCTGTTGTTAATTCTGAGAATCTTATCTATAGGCCTATACAAATGCAATATATGCAGTGAATATTCAATGCATATAAGCAGTATAGTTTCTCATACATTATTTACATTTTGGTGTAAATTGAGTTTTAATGAAAAACAAAAAACTACTGTAAAATGTTAGATTATGCTTTTGATCACTATATTGGAACATTTTACTGCCTATAAATGCTGCAATGTTTTGTTGCTGTTATTTGTAGGACGTTAGAGGGGATTCATCAAAGTGCACCCTCAGTGTTAATACAGCCATGGGAGAGAACACCACTCTTTCAGAGGATTTTTCTCATTCACAAATATTTTCTCTTCAATTCTATGACCACCTGTGTTACCTCTGGGATCAGAAATGTTTCACATTTACAAGAGAATGAAAGAGAATGAAAACAGAATGGAACAAATACCACCTGCTCTTTTGTGTTTGAATGCAGGCAGTTATTACCACTATTCATTACCACTTGAATACATCTCAAAATGTATACATTTGTGATGCAGAATTGGAGTGTTGGGTTAGTAGATCGCAGTCTGCAAGTTGAATCACACTGCTTATGAATATATGCAGGCATAAGAGTGTATTTTTCTGGAGAGCCATTATGACACTACACACCTAATTTGTAATTGGCAATTTCATTTCTATGGCGGATGTGTTAAAAAATAGTTCCAATCTTCCATTTTGTGTAACATTAACTTGCCTGATAATGGCCAACATGGCAGTTATAGCTTATGTGATGCTGCTCTTGTAAAATAATATGAAAGATGAAGGACTCTCTGTTGCTCCTGCCAGCATATATTGTGCCAGTCGGTGACACTGGGAGTGCCACACATGTGCAACAATCACATTTACACGCGTGTGTGGGTTTGTATTGTCTGCACAAGGGGATATTTACATGGGTTACAGAGATGCAGATCAGCAGCCTATTCGTTTCACCCAGACTATATAGGATGTTTTAAAATGACGAGAAGTAAACAAATGTCTGGTGATTATTGCAGGAGTTTTGGCACTGGTAAAGAGGTGGTAATGCATTAACCTGAAGTCCTTCAGCTGGTCTGGCTTAATGAGTGGCTATATTTCCATGTGGTCCACTAACCTTGGGGTCAAAAGGTCAAGATATGCACAAGATGTCCGATACACACACTCCTCCATCACTCTTTCTCTTCATCCGTCTTCATCTCTCCATCTCAACTTTGACCCCATTGCTGCCCTGGGCATCTCCATGTAAGTAAAACCCAGGTGAATACAGAACCAGTTCCTTATCGCATTGTGTAACTTTCTGTGCGTATTCTTACTTTTTACTTTGACTTATTTTAAATTAAAGTTTTTAATGAGACCATTATAATCTCACTCAGTTAAGTTTATTTCTTTTTAATGCTGCTCCATAGATGCCTTGTTGGCGGAACATTGCAGCATTAACGGTTTGAAATCGCTTTTTTAAAAAAGGCCAAAGTGTTTTTGAATCAATAGTCATGTTCATGTACAAATGTATTGACTCAGCAATTCTATTGAATTAAGCCAGATTTTGTATACTTACGCTGCAGAAAAAAGCCTCTTAGCACGTGTTTTAGCCTTGCAATGATACATAACATACATAAATATTTTTTTCTTTCAAGTAGAAGGTATTTCGGTATTTCAGAAGCTTATTTCAAGTTACTGTTTGCTTGACAGTGAAATGAAATTATCTTACCCCATTGGCAATATTTTTGTCTTATTTAGCAAAAAAGTTATAGAAATAAAATTTTAAGTCTAAACTAAAATAGAAAAATCTAAAATAATTGTAAATGTTGAGATTGATTTATTTCTTTTTTGGTTTTTGCAGTGTAGGCAGATCCTCCTTTTCACTAAAAAAAAAAAAAAAACACAACAAACAAGCAAATAAAAAAATTCAAGCTGCAATAAAAAAAAATTTATACTAATCTGCATTTATTATGAGAGCCTGTGGCCATGATGAATATATTAACTTTTTTCAACCTATAATGATAGCCTAAGGCTGTTTTTCTGTGAGATTTAAAAATGGACAAACTGGTGCCCTTGTTAGCTCTCATCTGCATAGTCAGGGGATTACAAAAATCACTGTGTGATCTAGTCTGGCGTATGAATGATTTTCAGTCTTAAACGATAGTGACAGTTCTGGGGAAACTCTGACTGAGAGATGCTTTGCCTGAGAGGAATCAATAAGTTACACTTTTCATCCGGCTGTGGCTTGCATTGTTAGAAATAATTGTCATGATACGGTGTTTATAAGGTTATTGCCTGAGAAACATAATATCTTTATGCATTTATTTTTTATAACACCATTGACTCATCAGTATCCATTTTTGAAGAGCTTTGTGCTTTCTTAAAATTTTAGTAGTAAAAAAAGTTGCTTAAAGCACAACTGAACTTTGGTAGAATTTTGGGTTGTGTAGTTACCTGGCCATGATACGAGTCCAATTGGTGGCGAAATATGTTTGTTAGTTGCTCTGTGCTCCCCTTGGGTGATAATCCAGAATAGGGTATTTGTCGCTCTCCATTCACCTCTATAGGGCTGCTAAAACTGTCTGAAAATTATACTGCTAGCACATATACGAATGCGAACAAAGTGGATTCTGTCAATACGAACAATAACCAGTCCTTGTGAGTATTTATTTATTTTTATTATAGCCCTTTCTTGGCTTTTTCGTATTTTATTTGGAACGTAGATCCGGTAAGTAATTATTGCGCCAGAAACAGCGTTAATGCGCCGATGCGTCAGAAACCACTCATTGGTCCAAATTTCCACTGAAGCAAGCGTTCCTGGTAGTATATATCTATGGTAAACAAACCGACCTGCCAACATTTTCTTAGTCTTTTCTGGTAGCTTGCTAACAACACTAAAGAAAATATCACTTTTATAAATCATTTTAATTATATGAAAAAAAGGACTGGTTATTGTTTGTATTGACAGAATCTGGTAAGGCCGGTGGAATAAGGGACCCAGTAGCAGGCAGGAGTACAGAAAACCGATGTTTAATGTCCAGAGGCAAAATCAAAAACCAAAGAAGAGTCAAAAAACAGGCAGAGGTCAAAAACGGGAAGGCACGGCAGAGGTACAAAATCACAGTCCAGGAAACAGGGTCACGAGAACACGGGCAGGAGTAAAAAAAAACTGGAAATCAATGAAGCACGAAAAAACTAAACAAAGACGAACAGACAACAAAACTAACAAACTCGAAACAAGAACTCGGAAAAAAACAGATACTTAAAACCTAACTAAAACACGAAACAAAAACTCGGAAAAACAGATACTTCAACACTCGAAAAATACAGGCAACAGACAAACGCTATTAAGTATGAGGAACTCGCGAAGAGGGACTAGGACGACTGGGTTAAATACACAAGGAAGTGGGAGGGGTTACAAACAACGTAAGGTGAACACATTAGGAGACAATAACTCGATAACAAGGAAATCACGAACACATGGAAGGGACTCGGAAACAAGCATTACAAACAACGGGCTCAAGTAGGAGCGGAACGTGACTAGAATTAAAAAGGCGTGGACTCAAAGGAGAGACAGCTGAAACGAGTAACCAGTATCTCAAGGACAGCTTAGTATCGCAGATAGAAAAGATACAGCGAGGAAACTTGTTAATTGTTAGTTCTAACTAAATACAGACAATTAGTATGTTAGTAAACATTTAAGTTAATGATTTTAGTCATGTGCATCTAACTAATAAACACCCGAGTGATTATATAAACAATATAAACAATATAAACATGGGAAACGTAAAGCAGGAAGTAAACAGAACACGAAACTTCGGAAATACAGCGTGAACCCTCTGAAAATCCCGAAGTCACCCAAACAGTGCATACGCGAGACAGGGTAAACAAACATACGAATGCGACTCGGACAACCCATGAACAGAGGGGAATCTACTGATGAAATCAAAAGTAATAATAATAATAATAATAATAATAATAACAAATCAGACAGAACTCACACTCAGAACATAACAGAATCCGCTTAGTTTGCGTTCGTATACGTGCTAGAAGTGTAATTTTGAGATGTTTTAGCTGCCCCATAGAAGTGAATGGAGAGCGACAAATACCCTATTCTGGATTATCACCCCAGGGGAGCACAGAGCAACTAATTAACATATTTCGCCACTACTTGGCCAGGTAAATACAAAACCCAAAGTTCTACCAATGTTCAGTTGTGCTTTAAGTGTTTTATATAAAAAAATTGAAAAGACCATTCCCTGAAGCTAAAACCAGACAGATGCCCTAATTTATTTTGAGAGGCTGATAATAACTTTATCTTTATCTTTTAGCTGATAGCAACCTTATATCAACACAATATAAAGGCAATATATCAAAGTTATGTAAGCGGAAAGAAAATTATCAATGTTCAGGGGCTCGTTTGATACCTTAGACCCTGGATAACTTATAGCCATTTAGCCAGTCATGAGTTCCATACAGTACCAGTGTAATTTACTGAATCTAGTCTCATCCCGCAATTCCCATAGAGATCCATTCAAATGCAGAGAGGTTATTGTATCGCTTGTAACAGTACCTGAAAATAAGATATTGAGAGTATTTTGATATTGATGGGTCACAGACTTCAGGAAGTAACAGCATGCAAAGGATATGCGACCAAATATAAAATATGATACTTTAAAAATATGTATGATCCAAGGGTTCACATACTTTTTCCAACAAATCATTTAATGTTAGATAATTTTGCTCAATAAATAAATTATGAAAAAATTATGTTTTTTGTGTTTTTTGTTGAGCTGGGTTCACTATCAAGTTTTAGGACTTTTAGATTGAATTTATGCAGCTATACAGAAAATTCTAAAGGGTTCACAAACTTTCTAGCAGCACTGTAGTTCCTTCACAAGAATGCATGAATGCACTCTACCAGAGTAATATACATTCGATCAGAGTTCATTTAACACTGGTCAGTCAGATGACACTATTTGTTTAGAAATGACAAAAATCTTAAGTTATACTATTGAATTATCAATGGCTACCCTGTTTCCGGTTCCCCCAGGTCAAATGTTGTTTACTAGCCGTCTTTGCCCATTGCGTTTCCATGTCAACATGACTGGAGCGATTAGAGCATTATTGTTTACATTGAGAAAGGTTAAGAAAAAAGACAACAATAAGTTACCCCATGAAATAGAATGCCATTTGAATCCAACCAACACCCACTGTATTACCATTATTTGAATTATATACAACTTCCTGTACACAATGTTTATATCCAGGGGGAGCAGAAAAATGAAAGGATTTGGATTTGCTCCAGTTTGTGGGAGCCAAATTTCAGAAGATGTGGTTCAGCTGGTTACTGTATGATTCCCCCCTGATATATAGTATATGTTTATGTGAACATCCTGTTCTTTAAAGTATGGCTTCCCCCTATCAAACTGTGTAACCCCCTTAAATAACATGACTACAGTTTCAAGACACAACAAAACTTGAGGTAAGGTAGGGTGATGGGATGGGGTGGGGTTAGAGAATCCTGTGTTGGGTGGAGGGGGGTTGCTAATGCTAGTATTTTTACACTTAACAATGGTTTTGGATCCTTGCCCAGCTTACTGGGGTGTGAAAATTCCATCGGGACGTGGATTTGCCATCACGTCACGTAAATATAATATCACAAGCAGCTGATCTTAAAGCTCCCGTTTATACAGGTGAGCATGTCGCATTGGTCAATCGCGTGTAATGTGAACCCCTCAAATCTCATGCCGGCTCCATTAGGGGGAGATTTTCGGAGCAAGAGCCAAATTGTAAAGCCTCTCTCGCTCACGCCGAGAATCTGCACTTGCATCTGAAGGTGCTGATGGTGTGTGGTCACATGACATCCCACACAGGGAGCCACTGGGACGAAGAAAAGTGTGTGGGGGGGGGGTGAATGCCCGTAATTATGACTCCATGCAAATCTCATGATGTCTCCAGAGCGCTGGATTTTACACAATTCATTCACATTCATTCCTTCAAGGTCTCGGGATCCCACATGGCTAAAATATATAAATAACTAATTGCCTATGTAGGCCAATACACACAGACACACAAACTGCACATACCTGTATATACATACATGTATTTAAAAAATCTCCAATTGTCATTCCCATTCAAAACAGAGATGCAGAAAGATATGTAAAATACCACATGATGAAGATATTAACATATGCATGAGGAATACTGTTCACAGGGGTCCCAGGGTTTGCATGGCCCACTGTGTCTACTGTCTACCAAGTGTACAACTGCTTTAAGAGTGAAGTGTAAAGACTCTTCCACACGTTTGCGCTGTCGTTTATCTGAAGTGAGCTAATGGTTTCTGTTGAGAAGCTACTGAGTGAGCATAGTAAACAAATAATACAAAGGGGAAAGAGGGGGGCAGTTGATTGGATTACGAACAGCTCATTCTGCTGTTAAAAGGGCAGTTATTGTTGCCAACTCCTTTTAGAGTGTTTGTAAAGATGCTGAAAGCTTGGGTCGATTATTTAAGATTTACAAAATTCACAATCTGTCGAAGCGTCTTATATCGCTGGCGCTTTTGTCGAAAGTTATCAGGTGCCCTTGCAGTGAAAGCCACGGCATTTCGTTTGGATGAAAAAAAAACAGGGAATTAGACTGAATTGTAAGAGATTACATTGCCTTCCCCTACATTGTATTTTTTTCAGGAATTAGTTAGCGGTTTGTTTCACTCACACGTGGTGAATGATTAATTTCCCCACGTCTACAGAGAAGTTGATAGAAAGAGCTTGTCATGGGCCACTCTGTCAACAGTAGAAAAGGATAGCGCAATAGCGGACAGAAACCATGGGCATAAATTACTTTAAATTATGTATCAGGACAATGCCCTAATTAAAACTAGTATGTCTTACAGCGCCAAAGGCAAAATTAATTATTAATTTTGTTTAATTAATATTCACAAGTGTTGCACAGGGAATATCTATCTAATATATGATTTTTTGGTTACTACTGTGGGTTTACACTTGTACAAATTAACAGAGGTTGTGTTTGAATTGAAACCATCTGGATAACAACACAACGAACCACCAAAGAGAAATTGTTGTTAAATAATCTTAGTTATGCCGTAGGCTTCTCAAAACCTTGAAAGAGGAAGAGCAAAAACTTAGTTTTTGCCTTGGTGCCTTTTCTTTCAGTTTCCAAATGTATAGTACAATTGTAAAAAAAAAAATATTTTTAAAGTAAGAAGTTCATTCATAAGCCCTAGACTCCTATTCAATCTTCAGCCTTTTGACATATTGACACAGAGGCCTCGATTCAATCAACAGTTGTCCATTGTTGCTTTCAAAAGTACAGTTTGGCCTGTTCATTTTGATAATTACCTGAACCTTCCAAAAAATTTGTGAAGAATAAACACACCAGCTGTGAGTCAACATTAAAATCAAATGTTAATTTTAATGCAGGCATCGATTTAAATGCAGGAATGTCCTTATGCCAAATACTGGCAAAGATAAAATGGCATGTGTTCAGTAGTGTATATTTAAAAACACAGATGTCCTGGTTTTAAAACCAGTGGAAATCTGAATTAAGTACAGATTTTGATGGCTTCAGACTCAAATGATTGGCTATTTATCACATTAGCTTAGTCAGTGAGCAGCAGTATTGTTTAAACTAATGTCATATGGTCACAACTTTTTTTTTAATGTCACTCTGCTTTACAAGAAACTCTCACACACAACATAACTTTGTATTCTTGGTTTCCAGGTTTTAAAAAATAATACTACAGACTATTTCACAGTCTGTTTTCCTTTCTCTTTTTTGAAAAGGCATTTTAGTACTTTTAATAAGCTTTTTGAATACAATCAAGTTGGTTTCCTTTGTTCCGATCCCAAGATTAATTAGCCTGTCAGACATCCGCAAGGCCTTGCTTTAGAAAAGACTCTGCCACATAATGGCCTGGCTGACTGAATGCCTGTTTAGTTTTTTTTTGCACAGAAATCATAATCAGCATTAGGAAATTCAAAATCCTCTTTCGCAAGCTGGGAGATCTTAACAGCCTTTTAATAAAACAAGTAATTTTGCCAAAAAGGACAGAAAAACCCTCTCTCTATCATCTCACTTTCTTTCATTCTCTCTCCTTTCATTCTCTCGCCTCTCTCTATCCTGCCTCATTCATTTTCTCCTTCTCTCTCCCTCTCTGTCCATCAATTGCAAATTATTAGACGCATGTGTTGCCAAAGCATATTCTGAAATAAATAAAAATACAGACAAAAGAAGACATGTACATTAAAGTAGCAATGGAACATATTCGAACTCTGCCTTAATTTCTTCACTTGGTACAAGTGTCTTCAACAGTTAACAGTCCCCTAAATGTGATAGACACCATTGTCTCTTTGCTTCTAGTGTACATCTTTTCTGTTTGTAAACTATAATAGGACATGCCATTATATTTTACTGCAGTTATTATGTAAGTAAACAACAGAGGCCATAAATGACATAATATATTCTGTAAATTTCAAAAAGTTGCTTCTGAGTTACAGGTTGATCCTAACATTTAGATTTAGGTGTAATAATGATGAAATAAAAAATAATTAAAGATTGAAGTGACTATCAGGAATATATAGAAAAATGCTATATGGAACAGCATTTCCAAAGCTAAGCTGTACTGGGAGGCACTGTTCATTTTTCAAAGGATGGGATTTATGTAGAACACTAACACAGGATAATACAATCTATTGTAGACACCACTACATATATTCCGCTGC